>MU545793.1:2756289-2882376 GCA_024362625.1 Silurus asotus
TTTTTTTTTTTTTTTTTTTTTTTTTTTTTGCTTATCATTATTTCTCTTTTTAGTTGTATACTGATCTTATAATGAACAGCCGATGTTACTGATGTTACTGACCCACTGAAGTTAATATATAAATAAAATACATTCTAGTTATGTAAAAAAATTTAAAAATAATTTAAAAAGAAAAAGAAAAAACACAAAACAACCAAACCAATTAAAGAACATTATTTTTTAAAATCCCAACACTAAATATTTAGTGCAGTGTATAATGTTTACAATAATAATTAATAATAATATACAATAATCAGAAGATTGTGTGCAATAAATTGGGATGAAGAACTTCCATAACCTTCATTGTAAGAGAAGGATGTAAAGGAGACTTCAATACCAAGCAATATGGCAAAGCAAAATTATCCTCTTTCAGATGCTAGATGTAGATTTTGCAGTGTGAGCTTTACTGTTAGCATTAGGTGACCTGTGTTTAATGCCTCTTTGAGCTGACTGAGCATCTTAAATCAGCAACAAAGACTAGCTGGAGAAGGAGTTCTCTGATTTGCTGTTCAGTAGACATCAGCAACAGCATAAAAAAGGCAAAGCAAGCAATGATTCTCTCAGAAGACCATGTGGATCAAATTATTTTTACCTGCTTAATATCTCTAAATGTATTTGTACTTGCTGTAGCTAGCTATAGCAGAGCATTGTGAGAGATGCAAAGTAATGCATAAATGGGCGTTTATAACGATAATCATTTTGGTGTAAAGAACTATATTAATAGGAAATAAAGTCTCTAGAGTTTACAGAGAATTGTGCAGAAGAATCTGCAAGGTGATACTCCTGTCAGTCAAGATGTAGAATTTGAGAATAGCAGACTCATAAAGACTCTATAAACTGGGCAGACTAGAAAAAAACAGTGTCTGGTGAGTCTTTGCCTATTATAGGTTTTTGTTCTTGGCTGACAGGAGTAGAAGCTGATGTGGTCCTCTGCTGGTGCGCATTCACCTTGAGCTTTGATGTTTTGTGCATGCTGAGATGCTTTTCTTTGCAGCACAGTTATAAAGATTGATCACTCGAGTTAATATATCCATCTCAGCACCTTCAGCTGCGCATTTACCTCATGTCTTTCATCAAGACTTTTCCTGTGCACAGAACTGTCATTCTAAGTTTAGTTTTTTTCTCACCATACTGTGTAAACTCACCATTCTGTGTAAACTGTTGTATGTGATAATCGCAGGAGATCATCAATTTTGAAAATATTCAGTCCAGCCGTTCTGGCACCATTTTGATATTTGATATGGATAATATATGAAGCTCTTGAACTGTTTCTAGGTGGACAGTGAGTATATTTCGAATATCTACTTGCCTCCCTGATGTTTATCTTGGCATCTATCTCAGCCAGAAGTAAAGTTATTGCATTTAAAATTCTGGTTGCCCTCAGAAGTCAAAAAAGAGAAAATCAGATTTAAAGATTTCATTCGGTCCGCTGTGCTGGAGCAGACATTTTGACAAGCAGTATCTGATTACAAACTAAACCAATGAGGCGTATGTCTGTTCCTCTATCGCACATAAATATACAACTATTTGATCAAAGCATGACTTTCACCATTTGAGGAAACCTTGCAACCTTCTAGAAAATCCTGTGGTAGCCATGCTGGGTGAGTGTGCTCACTTTTGACTAAATAACCAACATTGTCACTGGCAAAAATAACACCCCGAACCATCATACGTCCTCCTCCATGCTTTACAGTAGAAACCACACATTCAGGAACCGTTTGTTTACACTATGATCTAATTAGATGGCGATTAGAACCAAAAATCTCAAATTTGGACTTATCAGACCAAAAGACTATTAGAATTATCTAATGTTCATTCATTGTGTTTCTTGGCCCAAACAAGTCTGTTCTGCATGTTGTTCTTCTGAAGTAATGGTTGCTTAGCCGCAATATGACCATAAAGGCCTGAATTATGTCTGCCACTTGAACTCTAAGAAGCATTTTTGTAATTCAGTGATTTCTGAGGCTGGTAATCCTAATAAGCTTATCCTCTGCATAAGAGGTAGTTCTTTGTTTTCCTTTTCTGGGGACAGTCACAAGACAACTGGTTTTAATCACTGATGACTGATGGCACAAATTAACTCTTGACAAGACACACCTGTGAATTGAAAACATTCCAGGTGATTACCTCATAAATCTGATAGGAGAATGTTTGAGTTTGCCAAGCTGTCATCAAAGCTAAATGTAGCTACTTTGGACAATCTAAAATATAAACCGTATTCTAGGTTGTTTAACAATTTTTTGTTTACTACATAATTCCATAAATTTTTTTATAGTTTGGAAGTCTTTGGTGTTCAGTATTATAATGCTTTAAATTAAATAAGCAAGAATGTTTTTAAACATGTAATTGTTCATTTATTTTTACCAATGATCCAAATTGAAAATAAATGAACAGATGAGAAATCCAAAATCGAATAAATATTTGCATGACTGCCCTCTGGCAGAAAACCGGTAGGACCCAGAACACCGATTTACTGTCTGAAGAAGTCTGGCCAAAAGTGGTCTTTATGGAAAAATCTCTGCCAAAAAATCTTACCTCCAACATGAAACAAGGTTAACCGACTCAACTATACACGAAAACATAGCACCTGGGGTGCAGAAAAATGGCAGCAGGTGCTCTAGATTGATTGCTTTAGCAGGAGGCAAGTTATTTGCCAAAGGGCTGGAGAGCAGTTCAATAATGTGTCTGCAGGCAACATTAAAGCATGATAGAGGTTTCTTGCAAGTTTGGGGCTGCATATATAGAGTCGTGGCATGATCTCCAGTGGTCCTTAGTTGCTGCTAGATTGGTGGGTCAATCCTCTCTTTGTTTAATCCTTCTTTTTTCAGATTTACATAAAGTCTGAGAAACATTTATCTCTGTCTTTTTATACTGTTAAACAAACTTCGCACAGACTTTTTTATTGTCGCATGTGCCTCCTTGCTTCTTGATACCACTGCCTAGTCACCCAAAGCCCTCATAAGAAGCATGCAGCTTGATACAAACTTTATCAAGAATGTTTAATAATATGTATGTGTTAATATTGATCTTTTTAATTATTATACTGATTTTGAGAAACATTTATAATAATGTGCATTCTCAAATGTGTGTGTGAGCAGACAAGTCCCAGTACATACATTTGAACCAGTGGTATAAAGAAGCGATTAAAATGCCTTGATTTGTCAAATACACATTACAGCACACGGTAATTATTTACTTCACATAGCTTGTTAGGAAGGTGGAGTCAGAACACAGAGTCCGTCATGAAAACAGCTCTCTGTGCAGCAAAGAGGGTTAAGGACCTTGCTCATGGCCCAGTGGTGGCAGTTGGCACTTTTGCAGCTTGAAACTCCTTCTAATCACTAACCCAGAGCCACCTAAATTTGTTAAATAACATCACTATGTGATTGATTTAATATGTGTGATATGCTCATGCATTTTGGGTGGATGCCAAACACTAGTAGGGGCGGTGATAATATTCATAAATGTAATAATTTCAGCCATAAATCACTTGCTATATTAACCAGTAGGTGTGGGAAATAAATAGCTTTATGACAAAAAAAATGCTAGATACATGCACTGGAGTTCACAAGTCTTCAAAAAGACCACCTTTTTACATTTGGAAATATTTTTATTAAGAACACAAATGCTCAATATTTACATTTTAAAGCGTGTGTTTAGATGACACGTCAAAGTTACTAGGTTACTATGAATTTTATGTAAATATTTTAAAGACTCTGCTTTTTACTCAAATTGTTGTTAATGACATAATTTGTAAGGATAATTTTTGCATTAATTTAGTACAAATGGCTCATTAGAAGAATTCTCTCAATAAACATTGTGAATAAACAAATTAAGGAGCATGCACATTTGAATTCTTCAGTCGTTAAATATGATGGAATCATAGAAAGCTTCTATAATTGTTTCATTGACATTCTTAAAACACAAGTTTATCACTATCACTTGAATTCCCTTTTATTCAGAGCGACTGAAAACTGTATTTCTATAAGAGCTGCTTTAAAAACCGTCAGTACTTTAAATCCTAGGTCTACAATAATGTCTTTATCTAAAATATTATCATTTCCATAGTAACAGCTTTCTGTAGTAGAACATTTTTTTAAAACAAGCTGGAAGGAGTCTCCAGTTTCAGTGCTTTGTAGCATCTTTAGGAAAAAGGTTATTGATTTCTCTGTAATGAGAGACACTGAATACTTATGTTTTATTCACTTGCTGAAGGGGTTGAGATTAAACTATTGCACAAAAGGATTTCACAAAAAGGCATTAAGTGCCATTCACTAATACATCAAAAGTCGTCATTGACAAATTGCTCTAGTATTAAAGCAATAACATTACATGACTAGCTGGAATTGGAAATTTTTCTCACTCAGCTGCAGCTTACAATTATTTTAGTAATCGAACATTCTACTGATTAGTCCATCGATTAATCGAGTAATCGGACAAGAGGTACGTTTTCTTTATTAATGAGCAATGCGATTGCCAGCACCGGTCCGCCGGTCAATTGGTACCGGGCCGCACAGAAAGAATACATAACTTACATTATTTCAGTTTTATTTATTATCTGATTCGGAACTATGTTTTATTTTGGAAAATTACCGGATTCTCTCCACCACATCTGTCCAGACTCACTCTTGATGCATGTCATGATGCCTTCCTCAGTCACTTCTTACCTCCATCCGCTACCTTCTTACAGGGGCTTCTTTGGCTGCTAACACATAATACATTACCGCTAAATTCAAACCCCCAAGATAGCAAAATGAACAAAAAACAACACAGTAGATTCACGTTTATTATTATATTTAGACATTTTTTTAAAACATTTTTTTATTTACCCACCACACCTTAAAGATCCGTGAAAATATTGTCTGACAATAATCTGGTCCGTGGCGCAAAAAAAAGGTTGGGGACCACTGTGTTTAATTACCAAATTACATAAGAATGCAAATATATAAATAAAAATATAAAAAGCAATTTTAAATTAGTCTAAAACGGTAAATGCACTGTACAGTGTTTCTTTTCTTTATATTTTTGTTTAAAATGATCCCAAACTTTCTGTCGTTTTCTTTGGCCTGAATCTTTTCCTTGCCCCTTTTAGATTTGTTTTACATTCTGCAGCGTCTTCTGTGTTTACCTGTTCAATACGCTCCACAGTTTAGTGGTTGGTGTCTGTGGGGACACATAATGCTCACAAGGGGTGTAGTTAAATAGACCAAATAAAGCATAATTATTTTGTATTCGAGTTACTCGAGGAAGGGTTTCAGTCCTAATTCTATTGCTTAATTTTTATGGAAACCAGTGTTATTTAACATGCATGTAATTAGCTGGACTCTGTCACTGTATGAACCCACACTGTTGTAATTGTACATATTTGTTATTTCAACCCGGAAAGTGCTTTTAGATAATATAGTCTTAGTCAAAAACACATGGCCTTTTCATATAAAGACCAGCAGTGCAAAGAGCACTTTTTCTCCACAATCCTTCTCTCCTGGGCACCTACTCATAATTTAAATGTCAGCAATATTGTACATTATTCTAGTCTAGAAAGCACAAAGAGCTGGAGGGAATGTGTATTGTGTGTGTGTCACAGTAGAATTGATTTGTGTGTTTTAAGGTCAGTAGGACGTGGCTGGTGCAGACCTTTAGCAGTGTGGGAGGCTCAGCAGGATGAAGCCCAGTGTACATGGTTGTAGAAAAAGGAAGCAGCAGTGTGTTTTGTGTTGGTGCATCAAAAGCAGGTTCCATGCAAATGCCAGTGCTGTCATGGACAAATGAAAAAAGTTATCGTCACACGGAAAAATAAAATCCCCCGTTTATCGCGGGCGGTTTTTTGAATGTAACCACCGCTACAAACGAAAAACCACGATAAACGGATGCCACCCCAAAAATGCTATTTTGTGTATACAGTGCTGTACTGTATTAACATTTTACTTCATTTTATAATTATTATTTAAATTGTTATTAATACATTTCATTATTTCAACATAAAACTCCAAAAAAACAATTCGCTATTTGTTTTTTTGGTCTATCGTGCTATCCGCGAGAGAAAAATCAGCCACAAGAATGAGTTATGTAGCAAATGCAATTCCGCGATAAACTCGGGGGCGTGAGTTTCGAACCGCAGTAAAGCGGTGGATTACTGTACTCCAGTCTGTCAACGTATCACTATATTTAACTGCATTCTATCTTTAAACATTGTATCATTATAGATGCATTGTCTTGTATATAACCATTGTCTTTATAAGTTACACTCCCAGAAAGGCGGATCAAGTCAGTTTTTTATCGAACTTAAAGCAAGTTTCCTTTAGTTGTTTATTTAACAAACACGCACACAACCTGGTTTCAATCACGTCAACTCCGTAATGTAAAAATGTCCGTAGCAATTAATTTTCCTGAGGTGCCAATATTTGTTTTAGTTGAAATAATTGCCTACATTTTCATAATGATTTAAGGTATTATCAATAAATAGCATTCAATTTGATTGAATTTGATTTGCCTAGCGCTTTTAACAGTGGTCACAAATCAGCTCTATCAAAATAAATAGATCACAAATATTCATTTTGAATTGGTAAAAACACTATAGTTATGTACTACAGTTATGGATCCGGGGTTGATTTAATTCGCCTCTCGAAGCATAGCCAATGATACGATGCATAAAAGATGCATGTGAAGCAGCTACCGATGCGATACCAGTTACGATTTTGAGTCGAGTCAACACAATGCGATTCAAACAGGCCTTTGCAGTGCAAAAAAAATAAAAGAACCCAGTGATAAGGGTTGCACAAGCCAGTGCACTCTTAGTGCCAGTCCCAAAAGCCTGGATAAATGGGGAGGGTTGCATTAGGAAGGGCATCCAGTGTAAAACATGTGTAATATAAATGACATAAAACCAAACATTTTTCCTGTTCTGTCTCTAGGAAGATGCAGCTCTACCTCTGCCATGTTAATCTATATTCTATGTGAATCTCAGAACATTTTTTGTAGTGTTGCGTGTTGTGTATTTTCCAATTTTTTATACTCTAATTAACATGAGTATGAGCAAATATTGATGCTTTATGCTTTTTTATTGGTTTAGGGAAACCAAACTCAACATAGAGCTTGAAGACAAAATATTCTAAATATTCTAATATATGTTTTAAAGTTAATATGGTGTTTTGAATTACGTAAATCATAAGAACACCGGAACTTTTGCTATGTTTCCACACGGTTGATTAATGAGGTGATACCGGAGAAACTGCACTTCTTCAAAATTTCATACGGATTACATAATCATAGAATATTTGTTTTTTCGATGTAAATTGGTTTCTTTTCATATATATTTATTAAGTCTGTGAGGCAAGAATTCACTTAAATTCAGGTTGTTTTATTTTTGTGTCTTTGAAGAGAAATGACAGAGAGACAGACAGCGCCCCCTGTCGGTTTTCTTTATGGTTTCAGGTTTCAATTTCGCCTCGCTTATATTTATTTATTTATATTTTTGATTAAAAACGGTCAACCAGAAATGCGTGCTGCTTTAAGTGCGCGTTAATAAAGTTAGTGCCGTTACAATTAATTTGCATAAACACGTTATTAATGCGGTAATTTCGACAGCTTTAATTAATATATTAATACAAATACGAATGACTGATTTTGTTATTTAATTAATGTATCCAGGCTGAACATCCACCATATAGAACACAAGTAGAGCACAGAAGATGATGATCATGTGAATAGGAATGTCTCAGTCATGTTTACATCTCTGACTCCCTCTGTCTCATACACGTTAGCCATACTGTACTTCTTGTTGCCTTCTTGTTGCGTTGCTCGTTGTGAGCTTCATAAACTAGTCTACGTCTGTGGTGTTTGAGAGCCAGGAAATGATACACCAGTGGTAGATTGAAAAAGCTGTGCAATGACAGGAAATAGGCTGATGGACTGAAAAACGGTGTGCAATAAGAAGAAAAATATTGATGTGTCACCAGATAGATTAAAACTAAAGTAATGAGCCTGATTGAAAAATGTGTAGAAAGTACAGATATTTATGTAAACATGTATTGAGTGAAATTAGAAAGTTAAAAAAATAAATTGTGAAGTAAAGTCTAACAGAAAAATCTACTTAAGTACAGTAAGGAAGTATTTGTTCTTATATACAGAATGATATACATTATATTATATTATATTAGAATTACAGCTATTCTGTTCTAAATAGTACTTTCCAAATATTTTCCTCATTTTTTCTTTGATTTACGAGCAACCTGTAGTAACAAACACTCAAAATGTGTCTTTAATCTTTATGTCCGTTATTTATTCTTCTCCTGATTCCCAGACTTACGTTTTCTGTCTGTCTGTCCCCCTCTCTCTCTCTCTCTCTCTCTCTCTCTCTCTCTCTCTCTTTTTTCTCTCTCTCTCTCTCCCCCTCTCTCTCTCTCTCTCTCTCTCTCTCTCTCTCTCTCTCTATCTATCTATCTGTGTGCATGTGTGTGCATGTGTGTGCAGTGTTTTGTTATGGTTGAGATACACTAGTTCTAAAGACCTGAAACATAGTCAGTGCCATTCTGTCCCTTACAAGGTCTCTCTCTTTCTTTATCTCCATTACTCTCTCTCTCTCTCTCTCTCTCTCTCTCTCTCTCTCTCTCTCTCTCTCTCTCTCTCTCTCTCTCTCTTTCTCTCGGGCACAAAACACACTTGGCTCTGATACATAAAAAGTTGTTTCTTACTCTATATATAGAGTGTTTCCTACACTGCTGTGTCTGGCAAAGACTAGCTATAGGTAGCAGACTGCCAACAACATACTGACACTCTCCAAACAGAGGGTGTAACAGGCAATGCAGAGGGAGAGAGAAAGAGAGAGAGAGAGAGAGAGAGAGACATGCCTTCTAGTCATGTCCATAATTATTGGCACCCTTTAGTCAAAATAATTCTCCTCCATGCACTGGACTATCCACTATCAAGCTTGTTTTTTCCAATTCAGTAATGTTAGTAGACATTGTGTCAAAGCAACTTTACAGACATCTTTCATCATAAACATGTAAAAGAATCGTGGTCATGTGCATGCTTTATGTGCAAACAACCCTTACTTTCCACCTACGAGAATACAACTTGCTTATTCGCATTTTCAGCGCCTAACAAGCTCATTCTTTTCTGCATCTGGGTGCAGGTTTACATTTAGATCCTTAACAAGCAAGTAGCAAATTTCAAGATGTCATGATAAAGAAACCTGGAAAGGAAGCAGCATCCACTCCATGCTCACAGCATATCTGTATTATGCACATTTGAGTAAATGTACAGATGTATAGATAAAGGTTAGACAAGTTATTTATACATATAACATTATGCCTGGTGAGTGAATAACACTCATTATCATGGCAGTAAGTGAACATTTTGTCCTCAAATTTGATGTGTAAGAAGTGGGGAAAATGCATCTCCAAAACTTCAGCTCTTGTGGGATGTTCCTGTTCTGCAGTGGTCAGTACCTATCAAACGTTGTCCAAGAAAGAAACAGTGGTGAACCGGCGACAGGGTCATGGGAGGCCAAGGTTCACTGATGCACGTGTGGAGCGAAGGCTGATCCGCGTGGTCCGATCCAACAGACAAGCTCATGTAGCTCAGATTGGTCAGAATTGTCATATATTAGGGCTGTCAGTCAATTAAAATATCTAATTGCGTTTAATCACAACTTAATCACACTTTAATCTGTTCCAAATGTACCATAAATAATAAAGTTTTTAATACTCTAATAAACGTGGGCACAGACAAATATGGAGCTTTATGCACATGCATGTTTATTATTAGTGAAATCATGTGCAACATAGAGCATGAAGACCAAATATTCTTGTAAATGTTTTAAAGTAATAATGGTGTTTTAAATTAAGTAGATCATCAGGACACAAAACTAAACTTTTGCTATGTTTCCGCACAGATGCTTTTAACTGCCGGATGTGTGCATCATGGTGGATTTTGGTGCATGATTTGAGACTTGGTGCATCAGTAAAACAAATGTTTAGTGATTACATATTTTTTTTTGGTTTTTTTTTTTATCTGAGTAAAGAATATATAATATATTTTTTAGAAATGGTCAAACAGAAATGAGTGCTCCATTAATCGTGAGTTAAAAAATGTAGTGCTGTTAAAATGAATAGTATAATATATACTAATATATACACATACATGCAAATGCATTTACAATAGTATTTATAATAAATAACATAAAAAAAATTCCTTTTAATTCAGAAACATTATTTTTGCCTTTAATATATTATGAGCTTGAATGGTAACAAGAGAAAAAAGCAAAACTCAAATGCAGCATTTGAATCTGAAGAAGTACTTCAAAATGTAATGCATCAATGAGTGTAATCAAATCATGGCATTCAAGCTTTGTTTTTTGGAGAAGCAAACACAGCTGATTCATCTCATGTTAATACTCAGCACAGGCACCAGCTATTAGTGGGAAGAGAAATTGCCCAGGGTGTCCATAGTACCCACAGCATTTACGTCATTGCTCCACATGAACAGAAACGGTAAATATTAGGTCGATGTTATGACAGGCGAAATCAAATTTGATGAGTTTTGAGCAACCGCAGCAATGCGCAATGCACAAAACGATGTTTTGCACTTAGGGCTACTTCATGGGTAAAGCTCATTTCCTGGATTAAAGCCTGAAAGATAAATAGTTGCATGTCTGGAAATAATTTCATTCGTTATTTCATCTATCTCTGGAAAAAAATCCAAGCAGACACACAGCAATGTTTTTTTATTTGTTTGGCTGCTGAAAAAAATGATGACTGGATCACTGACTGCACCCCAGGCCTCCTCACCCTGCATAACTACCCCACTTTGCTAAAGTGCCACACACACACACACACACTCCAAAATCTAGTGAAACTTTTCCCAGAAAAGTGGAGGTTATAACAGTAAATGTGGAATGTAGAAATAAATATGGAATGGGATGTTTAGCGCATACGAGTATTTTATTATTATTATTATTATTATTATTATTATACTTTCCTCCCAAAGAAATTTGCTTTTTATTTTCTGTGTCAAATTGGTAATTCAGAGTAAAACTTTAAGCCTGTTGACACTCCTGTGACATAGTAGTTATGAACTTCAGGATTTATCCCGGCGTATGTCTACATACATGCAATGCATACGGCTCAAACCTTCATTACATTACCCTTTATTCTGTCTCTCAATTACATTTCACTCTCAGTGTGGCATTCTTGTATTCGTATCATGTCAAATCTTCTTTTGTCTATCCACCTTTATCTGACAAACATGTACACTTTTTTCTTGTCTCCGATTTGCACACTCAAGTCACTCATCAGCTTGACACATGTATGTTTATAAATGTATAAATGTTATTAATGTGTTTTTCTGTGGTAAAATTCCAAATGAAGCAGAATCCTAGAATGCCATTACATTACACATTATGTTTGAGCATATGTAATGACTATTAAGTTATCTTGAGCTGTTTTCAAGGAAAAGAGCGGTGTGTAAATAAATATAAAAGCATTAAACGAAGCTTTAAAGCATAGATAATTAAACTGTTGCAACATTGGTATATTTACTGAGGATATTGATTTTTTTTTTACCTTCTGGTTTTAAGCAAGCACAAGACTAATGTTTGTCTGAGGCAAAATTTTATACACTGATTAACAGTGAAATACAGTAGAACCACCTGCTAAAATATTCACTAAAGATCCTTCAGGAGATTCTTTTTCTTTTTCCTGGCTCTTTCATAGCCTTACGGTGGAGTTCTTGAGTTTGGTGAAGTGAATCCACAAGAAATAATCTACAACACAGGAATATAATAAGCTACAATGCGGTGAAGTGGTAGCTCAATGGTAAAGACTTCAGGTTGTAGTTAAAGATTTCAGCACCACCAGGTTAAATTTGGTGTGGAGGAATTTGAGGATCCTGCAAGAAACACCCCAAACCCCCCTTACCTAACATCAATGTCTCATCTCACACTAATACCTCTGGGATTTCATAAATACAAATCCCTTCAGCTACACTCAAAAATCGAATGGAAAGCTTTCCAGAAGACTAAAGTTTATTTTAAGAATCGTCAGGAGAAACTATGTCAGGAATTTACAAACATGTGCATGTGCCAGAGGTGTAAAGATCACCTCATATTAGAGTAAAAGTATAGAAACTTTACTGTAAAACTTACTCTATTACAAATCACCAACTCCAACATAACTTGTCTAAAAGTCTTAGAGTCTTTGATTTTAACATACTTCAGAATTTTACTCATATTGAACATATACTCAAAGATGCGCCAATCCTTAACACCGAAAAGCCATAAACAGTTGATTTTTTAGGTTTATTTCTAAACTACAAATAAAAATAAACCCAAAAGCCTCTTAAACATGCCACAATGAAACAAAGATAAAACAATTCAGACAAAGAAAGATAAAGTAGTTAAGCAATCATTGTTTTAAATTAACAAATAAAATGACAGTATCATGTCACAAAGAAAAAGAACAATTATATTCAATGGACAAATACAATTTAAGTGAATCATTTTAGATATGTTAAAACCAAAAACTCAGAGCTGACTGACTGACTGATTGCAAAATGTAATTGGTAATGGTCATTGTGAATTAAAATATAGGGGTGTAAAAAGTACTTAAATTGAATCATTAATGTAATTGAGTAGAGAGTTAAAGTTGCTTCTATATTTGATACTTACTAAAACTAGAAAGTAGACAAAAATTACTTAAGAACAGTTAGAAAATACATTTACTTTACACCACTGGTATGTGGCGTGTAGAATGTTTAGTATTTTAGTATTAGGGCTAAAAAAAACAAAGGAAAGGTTTAATTATACCTTTTCTGTGGTCACTGGTAGGTTGCAGACTTTATTGAGGCTTCTCAGTTGGATTGCAGAACCCAAAACGTCTCTGTTTTATAATCGGTAATATTGACTGCCTACGTATAAAACCTACACAGTTGCCTGAGATTTCTTTTTGTTTTATTCTGGGGGTTTTTTGTTTGTTTTTTTACCTTAGCGGACATCGACCTAATGAATTAAAGCAGCAAAACAATGTGTTTTTTGTGTTCAAAAAATGCAATGTTTTATCAGTGTAGAATCTCATATTGTATTATTATATCAGCTCTGAGACTGAACAGTTCTAATGATTTTACTGCAGAACTCTTTTTTTATGTTCTACTAATTAAAGCCTGCAACTATCCAAAGGGTAGGCAGGAAAGTTATTAAGTGAAGAATTGAAACCTATAGAGGCATTACAATGACAAGAAGCGGAAGGGATTTTGAAAGTGGCTGGTCAAGTGGAACGCTTCCTTTGTTTCTCTTTCTCTCAGTCTCTCTCTCCTGCCATTGAAGGAAGTCATTTTTCGCTCCCCAGTGGCAGTGCTAAAAAAGTGACGCACAGAGATGAAAGGCAAAGACACTCTGTGATGTGAGTGAGTGCTTGTGTATGTGTGAGTGGCGAAGTTCACCTTGTAAATATTGTCGAGTCCCAAACAGAGGTTTAGCAGGACGATAAGGATAAGCAATCTAGGCTGGTAATTATGCTGGGAGTTTGAGAGTTAACACATTTGTGCAAACATTAGGTGAGTCAATTTTCATTTTATGACAGATGATGGTACAGGTTTGGTCCAAAATTGTCTTTAGCTGTCTGGGGAGTTTTGTTCCAAATAGAACAGACCGATTGTTTAAATATTCCTTAGCTATTCTCTATACATTAATAAGGAGAGTAGTTCAGGTTAGGAGAAGTAACACCTCTAAATGTGCCACCCAAAAGCAAGGTTGTTTTTCCAACAGTTTCACACCAATTCACACCTCTGCACTTCAGTGACTGTCCTCAGACCTTTATCGATGGTTATGTTATCACAGATGTGCAACACTCACTAGTTTCAAAGGGGAATTTTAAAACAAATGACAAAATACAGTATGTTTAGCGAGAGTAATGCTGCCGTTTATTAGTCTATGCACTGAATGAGCTTATAGATCGATAGCTTTAGCACATGACAGTGTTTTTGTGGTAACCATGTGACTGTCTGTGGTTTTATGTTGTGCTGATCCTTCACGCTTAATTTACATGGCCCACGGCAAATTAGCAGTCCGAATGTTTTCCCCAGGAGCAGTACAAAAAACATGTAGACCTGCTGAATCTAAACAAACAACAGCAACAAGGACATCGCACATAAGGGCGAAGTAAAAACAGATCAAGCCTTGTGACAGTGTAGCAACAAAGCAACAGTATACCCAGAGCTGTCTGTTTCCAGACACAGATACAGTCGTCTTCTTCTTCCGGCTTTTCCAATCAGGGGTCCCCACAGCGGATCATCCGTCTCCACCCACCCCGTCCTCTACATCTGCCTCTTTCACTCCAACTACCTGCATGTCTTCCCTCACCACATCCATAAACCTTCTCGTCGGTCTTCCTCTTTTCTTCCTTCTCGGTGGCTTCATCCTCAGCATTCTCCTACCAATATGTCCCATGTCCCTCCTCTGCACATGTCCAAAAATGTCTTTCAGACACCAATACAATCAATGTTAAAAAGAAAGTCCTTCAATTCTACTCTTTTACTTGCTAAAGGTGGCTCTGCCTGCTACATTAATTTTTGGATGTACTTATTTCTTAATGTTGGTTTAACTGTCACCTTTGTTTATTTTTTATTTTAATTTTTTGTTATTTTATGGAATTTGGTGAGGACTGGCAATTAGCCCTTGATACTGTGAGAACATAGAATTGAAGTAGGGGTGCACATTTCCCCTATGACTGTATATAGGATTTAAGGAGTAAAACAAAACAGGATATGCAGTTAAAGAAAAATGATGGCATATGGGGGTGTGTTTAACCCCAAAAAAGATTATTTTCCAATAACAGTATATGCTGAGTGTTTTCTTCATGCAGCTTCTCAACTATGCCTTTTTGTTATTGAATATATTGTACTCTTTAATATCTATATTTCTCTCCTTAAGTTAGTAGGAGAGAGAAAAGCATCGTACTGTGTTACTGTGTTGCTGAAAACCACAGTGCTGTCTAATGCTAAAGAATATTTATTTTCCAAAATTACAAACCGGAATGTAGCACTGGGAATCAAGACTCTTTTTATAAACAATAATTCACTTTTTATTTATTATCTCCTGGCAGTTTCTTTACCAACAGTGGTGGAAATCTGTTCACCACAGAAGTCATCTTACGAAATGTGAAAAAATTGTGAATAAAGTCAAATCCATCTATAGTTTCTTATTATAAGATTAATGTACAGTGGAACCTCGATTCTCACGACCTTGACACTCACGACCTCGATAATTCGCAGCTTTTGAATTGGACTGAGAGTAAATTCGTTTGTACTAATAAACTACATAAAAATGTTTAAAAAACTATTATTATTGTATTATTCATTTATTCAGTAATAAATAAAACATTTAAGGCAAGTAATTCACAATTTATGTTGAGTTTACAGTACAGTACATGTACAATTCCTCTTGAAAAATTAACCATCAAAAGGAGAGAGTCCAAACCTCGCGATTTTTTGTTTCTCGCGAGGGGTCATAGAACGCTTTGTCTGTGCTTTTCAAACATCACATTCCATATTTGCTGTTATAATGACTTCCGCTCTTCTGCATTCCACTAGATTTTGGACTGTGCTTTCTGAAGATTTGTGTACATTTAGCCACAAGGGGTATGGAGGCCTGGGGTGCAGTCAGCATTCTAATTCATCCCAAAGGTGTTCTATAGGTTAAGATCAGAGCTTTATAGCAGAAGATCTTCCACTCCAGCCCTTGTTAACCTCTTGTGAACGAAAAATTTAATTCTACCAATAATCAAAGACATCCTATAAAATTGTGTGCCTCCAACATTGTGGTAACAGTTTGGAAAAAACCCAACATATGGCTGGAAAAGTCAGGTGTCCCAATACTTTAGTAATCGTGTGTAAACTTATTAATCTGCGTATTTGAAAAATATAAAGCATTCCTCTCGTATTCCTTATCCTACAGTAATGGCAGATAGTTTTGCTTATTTTTAGAAATAATGCATTTCACTACAATTCATGATATTTCCACTTGATAAGATTTAAACAGTGTTGCAAAATCTCTGATATCCTACACAAAAATGTCCATAAATGCCCTCTTACAGATCGCTTCACCATGTCAAAGATTTTTTTTATTTGTTGTTGATTAGTGACACATTTTAAAATATTTTTAAGATCTTTTATGTCAACCATTACTAAGATTCCTGATTTGTCTTACAGTCTGAAATGCTGCTCCACCTAATGTATTTGGATTTTGAAATATACTGACTGATTTAAAAATAGGGTTTTATATAAAAATGTCAGTGTGTTGAATTTTGAAAAACATATTTGTGTGTTTGTGTGTGTTGTAGCTGGCGCAGGACGAGGGCAGCGCCGTGCGGGGTTTTGCCGTGGTTGAGTATGAGACAGCAGAGCAGGCGGAGGCCGTGCTGCTGGAGATGGACAGACACCTGGTCCAGGGTCAGGAGATCCGGTTGTCGCTGTGCAGCCCGGGAACATCTGGCCGCAGCACTCTCGCTGCTCTCATTGCTGCTCAGGGAGTGGTGAGCAACACACACACACACACACACACCCACATTCACATGCACAAACACATACACACATACACATGCATATAACACATGCATACAGATGTTCTTACGTACACTTATACACACATACATAGACATACACATTTTCATGCAAACACACACACACACACACACACACACACATTCACATACTTAGACACACATAAACAAACATATACATGTACATTTTTATAAATACAAACACAGATAATTGATAATCGATTAATCGCAAAAGCCACATACCGAGTTTAACTATACTGACATTATAAAGCTTATAGTTGCTGCTTATTAAAAAGTGCATGAACAAAATCACTCATGCTGGGTTGTTTCTCTCTGTAAAAAAACAAACAAACAACATACCATTTGACTCTGCAAGGTGTAAATTGTGTAAATCAACATTTGTATTTAAAAAAAAAAATTGTTTAGCTGTGAGGATAAAAGCATCTACAATATAATACATTTAATTTTCGTTTTATGTTGAAGTAATAAAATGTATTAATAAAAATATAATTATTAATTATAAAATGAAGTCAAATGTTAATACAGTACATTACTGTATACATGAAATAGCATTTTTGGGGTTTAGGTTTAACACGGTTTTATGTTTATCGCGGGCGGTTTTGAAACATAACCACCGTGATAAACGGGGGATTACTGTTTATACATATTAGCTTACTGTGCTGATGTTTAGCCTTCATCTGTGACACTGGAGTGTTTTCTTTTCCTGCTGCTGGTTGACTCTGTACTTTCCACCATATTCAAGCGGCTGTGTTATCTTGCCGCCATGCTAAGTCGTAACTTGAGCGTCCCAACTAATTGATAAAGAAATTCATTGACAACGAATTTCGTGATCAATTATTATTAATTTAATAGATCAGTTGTTGCATCCGTAAAATATGTATCACTGTACCCCACAACATCATTTATCTGTAATAAATGGACATTCGGTGCAACCCAGATGAGGATGGGTTCCCTCTTGAGTCTAGTTCCTCTCAAGGTTTCTTCCTTATGCCATCTCGGGGGGGTTTTCCTTGCCACAGTCGCCACCGGCTCACTCATCAGGGACAAACTTACACTTATAAAGAACATCTTATTAATTTTTACAGATTATCTGTGAAAAGCTGCTTTGATACAATGAAAATGAATAAAATTGAATACATATATATATATATATATATATATATACATATATATATATATACACATACACACATAAAGAGGGCAGTTCAGTTCGATCATGATCAAATCAGATTTCTTGCATCTCATTCTGTGGTATAAAATCAGCACTTTGTGTGTAAACATAGAGGGCAGTAGAACACGTACTGGTCACCAGCAGCAGCTAAATGTCAGAGGGTTATAACCTTTGCTCAGTGCTCCACAGCTGCTATACTGTTGATTCTACACACAGCACTGTAGTGTACTTGTATCATTCAACATTCTTATTCTAATTTTAGTCAATGAGCCAATCCTAAAAGTATAGAAAGAAGGATTCCTGAACTCAAGGATTGTTTCAGTTTAGTTAAACATATTTTATTATTTAGAGGTGATACTTGAAAAAGAACAAAAAACAATGAACACTCAGGTCAACACAGTTTATTTTTCCCAGATTAGTTATTTTGATGCGTTGTATTGTTATATTTATTTTGTTATATAACAAAAATATATACTGTACACACTTTTGCACTTGAATAGAAACATTTGTACACCTGCTTATTTATGCAGTTATCTAATAAGCCAATCATGTGACAGCAGCACTATCCATAAATTCATTCAGATACAGGTTAAGAGCTTAAGAATGGCAGGATAGATATAGTAATTCAAACAATTACTCTTTATGACCATGCTGAGCAGAAAAGCATCTCAAAATGTACAACACATCAGAATTTATGGTGGATAGGCTACAATGGCTACAGGCCGCATCAGGTTTCACTCCTGTCAACAACAAACAAGAATCCAAGGCTATCATAGCACAAACTGGACAGTTGAAGACTAAAAAAATGTGTTTTTTTTTTTTACTAGTGTTAAACTGGTTGGTTTTGATAAGTTCAGTGCCCATGTTAGCGTCGGACTTCTTGTATCGTGTTTGCTATATAAGCTATATATAAACAGATTGCTGTTGAATTAACCACTGATTAGTCAAGCAACTTTGATAGTAGTTTCATCTGCAATGTGGCACATTCATGGAGACTCCAGCGACTTTTAGAGCAAAATGTTTGGAACGTTATTTGGAATGACAAAAATGAATATACCGTATTTTCCGGACTATAAGCCGCTACTTTTTTCCCACGCTTTGAACTTCGCGGCTTAAACAACAAAGGGGCTTATTTATGGATTGTTCCTGGGTTTTTCCCGGTTTCACAAGTTTCAAGCCTAAAAATTGAGCCCCATAACATTAGACCAATGAAATTGCCGAACGGGTTCAGGTGAACCAGTGAAACTCTTTATATTAAATCAGATGCGCTCCCACTGAATCGGGCCGCACCACATCATAAATATGGATGAGGTTCCTCTGACGTTTGACCTGCCGCTCACTCGGACTGTCTACAGAAAATGAGAATCATTCATCACGCTGAAAACAACCGGGCATTAAAAAACCTTACTTCACCTGTGTTCTGAGCTGCACGGCTTCGGGAGAAAAGATTCACCGATGGTGATTTTTAAATGCACGACGATGCCAAAAGAAAAACTCTCCATAGAAATAGTTGTGAAAGGAAGAAGGAAGACAGTGAACAATGACTTTCTTGGTAGGCTACTGTTTAGATACAAGCCGTTGTAGCGCGTTGAGTCTGGGTGAAGGGAGAGCTCACTAACTCCAGTTGCAACAGAAATCATATAAGCACACACAGGTTTCCAAAACTCATGCTTTTTTATTTTTCTTGGCAACAGCGTTACAGGTCAGTCAAAGAAACTTAGAATTGAGCATCAGAAAGTAATAAGGACATATTCCTCGGTCTTGCGCACACGCAGTAATACCGGAAAGATTCGGCGGCAGGCTATTCACAAAATGCCGCTCTGCTCTTCAAGGAGTCACAACATATTTCACCCGTTACACCGTGTACCAGACACTGTCTTTCATTAAAGCCTGTGTAAAGTTCATTAGTTTCAGTGTAGACACTGTCTATAAGTGTTTATAAGTGTCTGCGGCTTATAGACAGGTGCGTCTTATTTATGTTCAAAATAAAAATCTTAGTAAAATTCAGTGGGTGCGGCTTAAATAAGGGTGCACTTTATAGTATATTAAATGTTAGATCAATGTTAGCGTTGGTAAATTGCTGTGGTGTAAGTGGAATAATATACTTTGCAATACGCTGCATAGAATAATCAACAATTCCATTCTTTTCCTAGCAACACTTCCATTTTATTTTTCTTTTGAAGGAAATAAAAACAAAACAAAAAATAATCAAACAAGGAAAGACCCCAAAACCATCATGCCCTAACTCTTACCCAGGCTTAGTGAGGTGAGGCAGAGTCAGTGTCAGTTTAATTACAGTGTTCACACAGTGCGCTGTAGCAGATGTAGCTTTCCTGCTATATTTCTGGTGTCTAAATAAAGCAGGCTGCTATTTTAAAGATGTGGATTTCATACAGGGGAAAACGATGGACCAAATTAATCTACTCCAGAAACAAGCTGTTCTTACATGGTCTGTGAATTGTATGAAACACCCATGAGCTTCCACCTGCTACTAACCTAATTTTTTAGTGTTTTATTGGAAACGTGTTACATCCTTTACACAACCAGCCAATCAAAACAAAGGAGCCCACACGCTTACACCCACTCACTTATGTTTCTGTACATCTCTCCTAGTCTCCATTTCTCAGTGAATTTGTGTCAGGGAAGGATTGGTGTAATTTATTATTATTATTTTTTTTAATCTTTGTTACACACTAGCCACTTTGCCTGTGTTAAGTAGCCATTCTTTCTTCTATCTTTCTACCATCTTTCTTTTCTTTTTACATAGATGAATAGTCATGTCTGTTTTTTGTATTTTTTTTTTTATGTCTCTACATCAGAGCCTTTATTTATTTAACATCAGAACATGAGCCACAGTAGGAAGTAAATATCCCAAGGGCATTTTTTTGTTGTTGTATTACAGAAACTGCACTATCCCCTTTTCTTTCTCAGCTGTCCTCTATCTCTTTCTTCCAGCTCTTGTTGTATCCTCCTCTCCCTCTCTCCATCTCCCACTCAAATGTCTCAAACCAAACAGAAGGAATGGCAGTTGACATTTGTGTGTCCCCACCCCTGCAAAGCACATGCAGCACCCTGCTCAAGCAGCAAATGTGCCTTCTACTTACTGAATCTGTCTCTCTCTCTCTCTCTCTCTCTCTCTCTCTCTCTCTCTCTCTCTCTCTCTCTCTCTCTCTCTCTCTCTCTCTCTCACACACACACACACACACACACACACACACACACACACACACACACACACACACACAGGTGTCACTCATCTGTGTGGAAGTGGAACCAGTTAATCCCACAATTTAAATGCATTTCAAGTGTTCAAGTTTGTAAATAAAAACAGCAATAGCAGATGCCAGATAAAAATGACTTTTAGCCGGCCCTGAAATCACTAAACATTTGTTTTACTGATGCGCCAAGTCTCAAGTCATGCACCAAAATCTTCCATGCTGCACATCCGGCAATTAAAACAGTCCGTGTGGAAACATAGCAAAAGTTCAGTTTTGTGTCCTGATGATTTGCGTAGTTCAAAACACTATTATTACTTTAAAACATTTACAAGAATATTTTGTCTTCATGCTCTATGTTGCATATGGTTTCACTAATAATTAACATTTGGAATTATTTAGGAGACTCCCTGCTGACAACCATGCGATTAATCATGATTAAACATTTGAATCGATTGACAGCCCTAATATTTATATTTATACACACACACACACACACACACACACACACACACACACACACACACACACACACGCACACACGCACACATAGACTGAGGGGGTGCATACCTCATTCTGGTGGAGCTTCAGACTTCAGTGCGAAAGCTCCTCCTGCCAAGCTTTGACTTCCCATGTTTTCATGGCAGTGTGAAACTGGAGCTGCCTGGGGATTAGCAGGTGTCTCTGCTGTGTTACTACTCGCAGAGCTGTTATGATACAGGCGACTTTGACACAACTATTCTATACATCTGTCATATTGAGCTAGACACCAAGAGAGACTCCCTGCTAGACCGGTATGTGTAGGGCATTGAAGCTTGACAGTAAATAAATCTTGGTAATTAGTAAATGTTTGTGTATAGTATATTGTAGAGCCTGTTCTCTGTTTAACTGCACCACACGTGTGGCTGCCCTGATCATATGAACATTACTTACCTGTAATAATAAGGGCTGTTCTAGACAGTGGTGTTTGGTACTGGTCCAATTGTAAGCCTAATGTACGTTACAGAGATAATGTCCAGACAACTTGAAATTAACAGTGATTTGGATGTAATTAATAAACAAAACAGACTGCAAACTGTGAAAAATAAAATAAAATGGAACTACAGCATCTACCAACGATACAAATAAATATTAATATTCATTATGACCTTTAAACAGCATCTTTAATAGTGAGGTCAAGTAAAGCCAACCCGAGCATGTAGGGCAGCATCAAGGAGTTATTCAGTGCAAGAGGTCATGAACTGTATTAATGAGTGAGTTAAGCAAACATGCAGAGACTGATGCATATGAGAACGCTTCACTCCTGCAATAAGCACAGAGAAGGTGGTCTTCATTCCACTGCACTTGCCAGACACTCTACTTTACTCATCTGTCAAGGTGCAATTCATGACACTCGTTTTTCATGACCATGTTTGTAGAGGCTGCTTCGACTGCTTTGTTTAGCCTTCTCTAATAAAGATATTAGTTTAATATGCCATGATGTCTTAAACAGCTCATGTATGATGGTCATTGTCAGTATCACATGCAAACAACCAACATAAATAGAGTTTAAAAAATGTTCCACGATGCCCTTGAATTATTAATGACTGATTTTGATATTTGTATCAGAATTAATATTGATGAATGCCTAAAACATTTACTTATGCATCTCTAGTAATAATAGTATGTATCACACTTGCCATGGTAAATTAAAATTTTTAATATTATTTAAGTAGCAACCAAAAAAATGTTGTGTGGGCTGCTGTTCTTTATTGTAAATTGTTTCTTTCTGACTCTGTGCTCAGCCCGGAAGGATTTGGGGCTAAGTTTATTCTTGAAAGGATGAGAGCGAAGAGTTTTTTAGAAAAAGCTATTTACCATTACACACAATAACTCTTTGTGACTTATGTTTGTGAACATGCACTGTATGTGTGTCGTTGTATGTGTGAATGTGTGTCTTTACTGTATATATACACATTCTGTGTGTGTGTGTGTGTGTGTCTGTGTGTGTCTGTGTGTGTGTGTGTGTGTGTGTGTGTAAGCCTCCTGGGGGACAGTAGGCAGCAGATGGGGTTGCAGTGTGATTGGGATGGAGCCATCCTACTTGCAGACATCTCGGATCTAATGAGGAAATCAGAGCTACCATTTATGCCAACTCCCTCACGCACACACATTTTGTCTAGCCCCACAGAGCCAGGCTTTTGACTACAGCATGAAGCCTGATATGGGTCGTATTAGATTTCAGTACACAGGCACCTGCCATGCATCAATAGCCTTTTAATATTGGATTTCAAAAGATCCACCAAAACCAGAATGATGCTGTTATACAGTGAAGTGACTAATTGGGCACTGTTACTAAAAATTGACACAGTAGATAATGTGCTTGTGGCAGCAGAGATACAAACATGGGTCCTGGTAATGACAAGTAAAGCTGCCTTCCTGTACAGGTTGTCTTCTGAAACATCAATGTCACCTCTCTAACCAAAAAGGAAGCTGGAGATCACAATATAATATAAATGGAGTGTATTGCAAGACATTCTTTAACTCCGCATACCTGTGATGTCGAGAAGACCACCTCTCCTCCTACTGACAAGTTAGAATCTAAAGGCACAGAGCTTATTTTTAAGTCTTGTGCCCTTCCAGTCATGACAAAATTTCATTCTTCTGCTTTCTACATTGGCTTGCTTGACCACAAAGTCCAGACCCAACCTATCAAATAAGCCCTGTACCACAGGCTATAGTGTCAGGTTTCCCGGGAATCACTCGGTAATGCAGGCCTCCATACTCTGGTCAACTGTCAACAAGCGATGTCAGGAAATAGCTTTTTCTACTTAACCTATGTAAAACTTCTAGACCTGAAACCTACCAGGGGATCAACTGATCAGCTAGCTGATCTTTTTGCAAACACCTTTAACATCTTTCTGAACCAAAAGAGGTCATGCATTGTTGACTGTATCCATTGCCAGTAAGAGCATTCGCACGATAAAATATGGTTCAAGAAGCTAACCATAAAGCAGGAAAAACAAGCTCTCTACATCACTCAACCCTTTGTGGTTTGTTTATTACTCCATTTTATTCATTTTACTTGCAAATGCTATTTGATATTCAACACAATCAAAACAGAAACTAATAGGAAATATGAACTGGATCACATATCAGCAGTTGGATTCTAGTTTACTTAACTGAAAGATCTCAGGCAGTAATAATAGACAACACCTATTCAAGCAACACCACATTAAAAACCGGCATCCCTCAGGGCTGTATGCTCACTACCTTTCACACTGCTACGCTTTTAGCAATTCATCAAGTTTGTTAATGATAGAGCAGCTGTGGGCCCTTCAGCAACAACGATGAGTCAGCTTACAGAAAGGAGGTGGTTTGAAAACAACAATGTATCTCTTACAATATGGATGAAACAACAAAACCCAATTGTTGCTATCAAAATCTTATTATTCAGCCACAAGAGGTCAAGCACTAATGTTGGGTAAGAAGGCCTGACCTACATCCAAAAGGTTTTCAATGGGGTTAAGGTTAGTTTACTAAAGCTCTTCCTTGCTTTGTGAACAGGGACACTGTCATATCAACATGTTTGTGTCTGACATTCCAATCAAAGGATGTGCAAATGCAGACATGATTAGACATGATCAAGCAACATTGATTGTAGGTAGAGACGTTAGAGGTGCTACCTCTTTGACCCCGGTAACATGTAATGCAACGGCTGAAATCTGATTGGATAAAAACTTACACTCAGACCTAAGAAAAAAAAATATAAAATGAAGATAATAAACTATTGTGAATAATTTAATACATATTCATGGACAAAAAGGATATGAAAACACAAGTCAGTGATTCTGATAGAGTTTAGGCCACCACAAAAAGCCTTGCTGGACTTGATGGCCTGCTACTGCCTATCTCTATCATAGCTTTAGGTGCTTGGACATGTAAACACAATGCTCTAATGTTCTTTAATAACGGGTGATTAATCATTATTGGATCTTTGTTATGACTTGTACACAGTCTATTAGAGAATTCATTTGAAATATTTCAATATAATAATATTATTATACAGCAAGTTTATTAAAGCCATCTTTAGACTGGAAAGAACAAGCACCTTAATATCTTTTTCCTCTCATGTCCCCCCAGAACTGACATGGACTGATCAATATCAGACCAAACATGTGACCAGATCTACACACACACTGATCCAATTATTAACAACAGTGATTTACACCTTTCCCTTTTGCAGCATTAAACAGCATTAAATTCTTTTTTGAGCTACAGGAGCTCGTCTGTTGGATCGGATCACACGGGTCAGCTTCCCACATGCATTAATGAGCCTTTGCCACCCATGACCCTGTTGCCGGTTCACCACTGTTCCTTCCTTGGACCACTTTTAATATATACTGACCACTGCAAACTGGGAACATCCCACAAAAGCTGCAGTATTGGAGATGCACTGACTCAGTCATCTAGCCTTCACAATTTGTCCCATGCCAAACTCCTTACACTTGCACATTTTTCCAGCTTCTAACGCATCAACTTTGAGAACAAAATGTTCACTTGCTGCCTGATATATTCCACCCACTAACAGGGGGCACGATGAAGAGATAATCAGTGTTATTCACTGCACCACTCATTATGTTATAATGTCATAATGTTATGCCTGATTGGTCTATATTAAAGTATGATACGGGATTGTTACACTTTAAACTGCACTATTTTTTTTTCCACCCAGTTTCCAATTTTATGGTCAAGATGTAAACAGTGCTTTTTTTTAAAGTATAGAACCTGTTGTTATGTGACTAGACTGCTACACACTATAACAAATAACTGATTTGTACCTAACATGTTTTGATGTTTCATAGGTTTGTTAGTGTCTAAAATATTGTTATATCCTTTTCCACCCCATATTGCCCATTCCTGCTGTATTGCAGTTTGGTAGTGTATTGTTTATATATTTCACCGAGACACTGTTTGCTGTACCCTGTCATATACATTGCACTTTTATGCATTCCTATATACCGACTTCTTGTATTGTGTTGCATAGTGACGTTGGAGTATGTGTCTATGGATAGGATGTCAATATAAACTTAGTTGTGTTGATTGATGGCACACAAAGGATCCTGCATAATAAGAGCTTATAAGGTAGCAATCCAAAATAGCATCTCACAGCCAAGCTTAGCAAGACACCTACCACTTATTAAGCAATGACATGGAAGAAGACTTTGGGATTGCTATATAGGATGGCGATATGATGTTACAATGTGGACATGTTTATAATAGGCAAAAAAAAGGTCTAAAAAAAAGCAGATTTTCTGAAAGAACTTGAAAACTGTGTGTGTGTGACTGTACATGTGTGTTTTTCCTCTTGTAGATGCTGAGCAATAAAAAGGGTTTGCTGCCCGAGCCCAATTTAGCTCAGCTCCTAAACAGCATGACCAATCCAGCTGCTCTTCAGGTTCTTATGAGACCATACCACACTGGAAAGCGTGGAGGTATACACACAAACACACAAACACACACCAAATATCCAGCTTGTTAGGTACATTGTTTGCCATGCTAGCACCTTTTACTGTGTTCATTAAAAAAAAAGGTGCGTCAACAGATGGGCGGCGTTATCATATATCATATCATATATTCAAGAAAACCACTTTAAAATTAGACCATTGATTCCAATCTTCTTCCAAATCCCAAACCCTTTAATTCCTTCGCCGTCTCTGCCGATCCTCCATCCCAGGCCAGGTTCCTTTCCTAATGAACCTAATCATATATTAAAATGAACTTTTCATTAGGTTTGAGGATAAATGAGCTGCGGAAGGCCTCGGAGCTTAAGGGGAACACGCCAAATATAGCTCTTGATTAAATCTTAAATCATCTACCTATTCTAGAAAGAGTGGCCATTAGGGCTCACACTGGAATTGGATAAAAGAAGAGTGTGGACTGCTGGCATGCTTTCGTTCCTTTTACCACCTGCCTTTTTCCTTTTTTTATATATATTTTATTCATTACCTTTTTATTTCTGGTGAGCCCCGTTGCACTGCCAACTTTCCCTTTTTCTCGTCAGGGAAGTTTCGTCCTCACAGTGTTCCTTTCCTCCGACCGCCGCTGACAGCTGCACTGCTTCAGCTAGGAAAAGCACAGCAGGTATGTTACTTTGTCTTTCACACCCACACACACACACACACACACACACACACACACACACACTCTCACACACTATCCAGAAATCCTTCCTTCTTACTCATCCTCATTGGCTGTCACTCTCTATCTGGTCATTACATTGTAGGTTTGATGAACCACACAGAAAGAAACACGGTTTTGGTATTTAGATGCAGTGCAAGCAGCAGAATGAGAACTGACTGAAAATGTTGTTGTTTAATGAGACTTGGCACACACATTATTACTCAGCGAGTGCAATGTCTCTCTATGTGTTTCAGAACGCCATGCTGGGGAACGGGTTTGTTCTGCAGAACCTTCTCCACATGCACATGGCACAGCAGCAGCTCCTGCACATCAAGGACAAGCACATCACTAATGTGAGGCTGTGTGTGTGTGTGTGTGTGTGTGTGTGTGTGTGTGTGTGTGTGTGTGTGTGTGTGTGTGTGTGTTAGGGAAGGGTGCCTCATTTCCGCATTATTCCTGCAGTATTTCTGCATCTGTAAGAAAGCTACTAAATTTCAGATACCTGCATATTTCTTTGACTTAAGTGAATAACATGATACCGACATTCTTTTATTTGTTCCTGAGATGCCATTATTGGTTTTTTTTTCCCTCTCTGTAAATAATGAGAGCTGTGACTTTCACTCAGAAAGACATTAGTTTTGTTTAGTTCGTCCCACTCTGAGCCTGTAGGCTGAATTCCAGTTTTATTTGATATTACACAATAACACATCATAGCAGCTCGCAGAAGATATGAGACGACGTAAAAAAAAAAACAGTGTAACACTGATAATACATGCTCTGCAGCCTATAGTCTTTCATTCATTTCCTGTGAGTGGATGGAAAGCTGCAATGTAATGAGCACACCATTGAGTGTGTGCTTATGTGTGAGAACGTGTGTGTTTGCACACAGAATATTAGCATTTTAATATTCTATGTATTAAATATTAAAAGCTGTATTAGTTAAAGGATTTGAACTTGAATACAGATCATTTTTACAGCAACAAATATCAGCAACAGTGACACATTTAGACAGATTTAAGCCTTTGGACACAATGTGTTAAATTCTCTTCTTGTCTCTTCTCGAATTCAAGAATAACATAAAATATTCGGAATAAATAATATTAAAATACTGTTGCATACATACATACTTCTCACCCAGAATTTACCATCCTACTGCTTACATGAAACCTTTTCTAATTTGTGCAGGTGATGCAATATTGAAGCAATGAATGAAAAATCATACAGCTGCAGTTAGATGGACAGGAGATGCTACATATTAATGAAGTAGAGTAAGAGGGACATGTGTCTGTTACTGCTGCATGAAATAGTAGAAATTGTCAGCAATAGTATTTTTTTTCTTTTTTCAATTTAATAATATCAACTGTTAACAACATTTCAGAGCAGCTCCAAGAGCATGTCTTTTTCCAAATTATAGTTTTGACTAAAAGTAATAATAGGAGTATGACAATTGTTACTGTGGGTTATTATTCCAGCATTCCTACCATATATCAATGTATATTTAGGTGTGTGTTCTTTTAAAAGTTGCACCAGTCTAAATGTTTAATTAAATATATATACATGAGCAAAGTAAACAAATCAAAATATTGTATAGACCGAACACTGTAAGAAATCAAAATCGAAGTGCACTGGTTACTGACATACATACATACATACATACATACATACATACATACATACATACATACATACATACGTACATGCATACCGGGACCTAATCATACTGGGCCTTAGGGGGAACTTACCCGACTTGATCCAACTCTAAATACCAGCACTATCGTGTCACAATTATAGAACTCATCAATACAATACAAAAACACAATATAACAAAGCATGGCATTACAGAGAGAAAGGCATTTTACATATGGAGGGTGAATAGCATTTTACTAAAGCAAAAAACCCAGTTAATACAACTCCAAACCTCTACACTACAACCGCAACTGTGCACCTACATCATCTGGAGCAGTTCAGAATCAATATTTGTCTAATAACATGACAAAAACATTAAAAATGTAAATAAATACAACCTACTCACCAGAGATGCAGACTTATAATTTGCACCGCTCCTCAGAGGCTGTAATCCAGTGGTACCGTTTGTATTGGTCTGGCAGTGGTAAACAAACCCTTTCCCAGGCTGAGACAAGCTAGCTAGCTTCAGGGTTGCCAACCTCCTCATATTGTCTAGCTTTTCTTGAAAATTGATTTTTTCAAATTGAGGCCAAATTAATTACTCTCCCTCCGTCAGCTATTGTGGGCAAAAAATAATAATAAAAAAATGTAGATTAATGTGTGCAGCGCTTAACACACATGTTTTGCCAGTCAAACTTGCCTGTAACAGTTTCCCTCTGACCCACCAACCAGAGGATGGAAAAATGCTGACGCTACTCTGGGCCAACTAGCTGCCCTGTGAGGCGAATATAAAATCTGATTGGTTAAAGAAACAGACCCATTGCTAATATAGTCTAAGGCACAATGGCCAGCACTACTGATTGTGAAGGCTCTGGGCAGATTAGATTGACGTGGCAGCGCATAGAGGCTGAAATCTGATTGGACAAAAAATGTAACATCCACATACACGTACTGGAAGCAGTGCAGCCAAGTGAAACACTACGAAATGAAGAGAATAAACTGTTGGGAATAAATTAATACAATTTCATGGAACACATATTAGAATTTAGGTTGTAAATGTAGGTCAGTGCTTCAGATAGTGTTTAGGCCAGCAGAGAAAGCTTTGCTGACCCTGACGCCCCCCACTGATTTTTATACCTGTAAAGTATAATTCCTGGTTTGACTTGAACACCTCTCGTTTATATATACATATTTCAAAATATATATTTTTACCATATTCATATATTTATAAATTACATGTTACACTAAACCCTCTCTGGTCAGTTGTAATTAACATTGATTTACATTGTCATTATTCATGTATACTACTTTATTTGGTATCTGTGCTGATTATATATATATACTATATATTCAATACACAGAGCTGATATGTATTGTGCACTATAATGGAGTTGTAAAACTTGTAGTGTGTGACCCATTAACATCACCAGACTGAGGGTAATTTCCCTGCCAGGCCTCTTATGCAGCCATATTCATCTCCTGCTTGTATCAGGGCCTTTTGTTTTTATATATTATGTCTTGCGGCTGTCCGGCTGTCCTTCCATCTGTTCATCAAAGCTTTTGTCTGAGATTCTTGTTAGCAAAATGTCTCTGAAAATGAGTTTGTAGCAGATGAACTAATTTAATTTTGGAATGGATTCAAACAGAAACAAGGTCAAAACGAGTTCAGTTGTCTGAAGTTGTCTTTTGTTTTGTTTTTTCAATTTAGAAGTGTTATTCACGTCAAGGCAGATTTTCTGTTTATTTACACCAGGCATGTGTCTGTCCAGGCATCTGTGTGCTTAAATGTTTGTAGGGTTCAAACAGAGTTATGACTGTAACTTACAGATGAAATTATAATATTTGGGAATTGATCCATACAGGGGCAAGGTCACAGCAATGTCAAATGTCTCAAATAGATTCTTTTTATCGACTTCCTTTCTGTTTAAAAGTATGTTAACGGTAATTTCGGCATACAAATTAGTAATTGGAAAGATTAAACTTGACTAGTAAAAGAAACGCAGCACTTTGACAATCCTGCCACCTATTTTTTGTCTCTAAAATAAACTTTCTTTCGGCTTCTCCTATTGGGGGTCGCCACAGCGGATCATCCGTATTCATGATCCGCATGTTCGATTTGGCACATGTGTTTACGCTGGATGCCCTTCATAGCGCAACTCTTCTAATTTATCTGGGCGTAAAACATATGCCAAATCAAATATGCGGATCACAAAGGAGAATGTCATACCGGATCGGTCGAGGCCCGGGTTAACAATGACCGCCACAGGTATCGTTAGCCGACAGGGTACCGGTGGACATTGGGCTACTGTTGGCCGAAGGAGGAGAAGGAGAGGAGAAACACGTCTACAGAGACGGCAGAAAAAGGAGCAGTGTAGGAGAGTAGAGGTTCGGGTTGGTACTTTAAATGTTGGTACTATGACGGGTAAAGGGAGAGAGATAGCTGATATGATGAAGAGGAGAAAGGTAGATATGTTGTGTGTTCAGGAGACCAAGTGGAAAGGGAGTAAGGCCAGGAACATTGGAGGTGGATTTAAACTGTTATCATGGTGTGGATGGGAAGAGGAATGGTGTAGGGGTGATTCTGAAGGAAGAGTACAGGAAGGAAGAGTATAGTGGAGGTGAAGAGAGTTTCTGATTGGGTCATGATCGTGAAGATGGAAGTTGAAGGGATGATGATAAATGTCATCAGTGCCTATGCTCCACAAGTTGGCTGTGAGATGGAGGAAAAGGAAAGATTCTGAAGTGAATCAGATGACGTGGTAGATGGTGTACCTAGAAAAGAACGATTGGTGATTGGGGCAGACTTTAATGGGCATGTAGGTGAAGGGAACAGAGGTGATGAGGAGGTGATGGGTAGGTATGGTTTTAAGGAGAGGAATGTGGAAGGGCAGATGGTGGTAGATTTTGCTAAAAGGATAGAAATGGCAGTGGTGAAAACTTATTTTAAGAAGAAGGAGGATCATAGTGTGACGTATAGGAGTGGAGGAAGGTGCACACAGGTGGACTATGTGCTATGCAGGAGATGCAACCTAAAGGAGATTGGAGACTGTAAGGTGTTGGCGGGGGACAGTGTAGCTAGACAGCATCGGATGGTGGTCTGTAGGATGGTTTTGGAGGCGAAGAAGAAGAGGAGGAATGTAAGGATTGAAAGAAGTATAAGATGGTGGAAACTGAAGGAGGAAGAGTGTAGTGTGAGATTCAGGGAAGAGGTCAGACAGGGGCTCGGTGGTGGTGAAGAGATGCCGGATGATTGGGGAACTAAAGCAGGAGTGATGAGGGAGGCAGCTAGAAAAGTACTTGGTGTGACATCTGGAAATAGAAAGCAAGACAAGGAGACGTGGTGGTGGAACAAGGAAGTGCAGGAGAGCATTAGGGGAAAGAGGTTGGCAAAACAGAAGTGGGATCGACAGAGTGATGAGAAAAGTAGGCAGAAGTACAAGGAGATGCGGCAGCAGGTAAAAAGGGATATGGCGAAAGTCAAGGAAACGGCATATGAGGAGCTGTATAAGAGGTTGGACACTAAGGAAGGAGAAAAGGAGTTATACCGATTGGCCAGGCAGAGGGACCGAGCTGGGAAGGATGTACTGCAAGTTAGAGCAATAAAGGATGGAGAGCGAAATATGTTGACTAGTGAGGAGAGTGTGTTGAGAAGGTAGAGGGAGTATTTTTAGCAGCTGATGAATGAGGAAAATCACAGAGAGAGAAGGTTGGATGATGTGGAGTTGGTGAAGCAGGATGTAGATAGGATTAGTAAGGAGGAAGTGAGAGCAGCGATTAGGAGGATGAAGAATGGAAAGTTGGTTGGACCAGATGACATACCGGTAGAGGCGTGGAGATGTTTAGGAAAGATGGCAGTGGAGTTTTTAAACAGATTGTATAACAGGATTCTGGAAGGGGAGAGGATGCCTGAGGAATGGAGAAGGAGTGTGCTGGTGCCGATCTTTAAGCATAAAGGAGATGTGCAGACCTGCAGTAAATACAGGGGAATTAAGTTGATCAGTCACACCATGAAGTTATGGGAAAAAGTAGTGAAAGCCAGGCTGAGAGAAGAGGTGACCATCTGTGAGCAACAGTATGGTTTTATGCCGAGGAAGAGCACCACAGATGCCTTATTTGCTTTGAGGATGTTGATGGAGAAGTATAGAGAAGGTCAGAAGGAATTGCATTCTGTATTTGTGGATTTAGAGAAAGCGTACGACAGGGTGCCAAGTGAGGAGTTGTGGTATTGTATGAGGAAGTCAGGTGTGTCAGAGAAGTATGTAAGGGTGGTGCAGGACATGTATGAGGACAGTGTGACGGCAGTGAAGTGTGCAGTAGGTACGACAGACTGGTTCAGAGTGAAGGTTGGACTGCATCAAGGATCGGCCCTGAGCCCTTTCCTGTTTGCAGTGGTGATGGACAGGTTGACGGACGAGGTCAGACAGGAGTCTCCCTGGACTATGATGTTTGCAGATGATATTGTGATTTGTGGTGAGAGTAGAGAGCAGGTTGAGAAGAGCTTGGAGAGGTGGAGATATGCGCTGGAGAGAAGGGGAATGAAAGTCAGTAGGAGTAAGACAGAGTACGTGTGTGTGAATGGGAGGGAGGGCAGTGGAGTGATAAGGTTGCAGGGAGAAGAGGTGGAGAACGTGGAGTGGGTGGAGAATAGTGACAGGAGTGATTTGTGATAGTAGGGTATCTGCAAGAATGAAAGGGAAAGTTTATAGGACTGTGGTGAGACCTGCGATGTTGTATGGATTAAAGACAGTAGCATTGAGTAAAAGACAGGAGGTGGAGCTGGAGGTAGCAAAGCTGAAGATGTTAAGGTTTTCGTTGGGAGTGACGAGGATGGACAAGATTAGAAATGAGTTTATTAGAGGGACAGCACATGTAGGATATTTTGGTGACAAGGTGAGGGAGGCAAGATTGAGATGGTTTGGACATGTGCAGAGAAGGGACATGAATTGTATTGGTAGAAGAATGCTGAAGATGGAGCCACCAGGTAGGAGGAAAAGAGGAAGGCCAAAGAGGAGGTTCATGGATGTGGTGAGGGAAGACATGCAGGTAGTTGGTGTGAAAGAGGCAGATGTAGAGGACATGGTGGTATGGAGACGTATGATCCGCTTTGACCCCTAATGGCAGCAGCCGAAAGAAGAAGAAGAAGAAGAAGAAGACAAACGCCCATATTTACATCATTACTTTTTTTATTTTATTTAGGTAATTCTAATATTAAGTATAAGAAAGTGTTTGTTTACATGTGGATTGTCCTTGCTGGTGCTCTGTGTCATGTGTAGTGTATCTAATTAAATCCTGATGCATTCTCTGCTTTGTTTCCTTTCTCCTGCCCTGTGGTTTTTTCTTTCTTTTCTTTCTTTCTTGCTCTAGATTCCCAGTCTTTTAGGTGACCCCTCTCGTTTACTTCTCCATAAAGTCTTGGCTCTGCAAAATGCAGCCCCAGTGCCAGTGGTGAAAGGGCTGATTGGAGATTCCCCTCCTGGTAGGTGTTGTAGGTGGTGCGTAGGCTGGCCCTGGCCTTGCGCTGTTTTCACACAACATGAATTTGCAATGCAAATCAAAATTCTGTTTGAGGAATCCGGTATGAATAGTTAGAGGCTGCAGCTTCAATCAGTGCTCTTTCTTTGGCGATGTTGTTCAGATGAAAACCCTTTGAAATTAATATACATATGCCGGTTCATTAGCACTACAGTGTCAATTCCACTCTGGAAACGTAAAATGCCACCGTTTTGTAAGACTATAATGAAACACTTGTACATTTTGACATTATATAACATTATATATACTGCATGACCATGTTTTCCGTAGCTGCACCTAAATGTAGAACTGATTTATTTTAGAAAGATCTTTTGACAAATTACATTTTACCTTAAAATCCATCCTTTCTCTCTGGCATATGACTATATCTAATATGTAATCTAATTTGTATGTAATGCCTTTTGTCCCTCTTAGTCATTTTATTAAAGGTGATTAATATTTGAATACTTTTTATTATAGTTTATTGTGTTTTTGTCTTATGTTACCCTGTTTTGTGATGTAATATCGATGTGGAATAGTGGTGCAAGTGCTCTGGGTTTTCCAGTTTCCACCCATCTTGGAAAAATACATGCCAGTATAGGGATTTAAATAGAAGTGTCTCAATCAGGTGTTTCCACCTCACCTGGGTGGATCCACCACAAGCCTGATCAGAAGTAATGTATTCGATTTAACTCAGAAGTGGAAATTTGAAACTAAAATATTTATATAAGTGGAAATATACTTGTACATGTATACACAGCAAATCTCATATACTTTGGTATTCTGTTTTTGTTTACTGTTAATAGGAGCAGTAACTTAAGCCACATGTATTAAAGCCAGGGTTGTGATGACTTTTCTGACTTTTTGTATAGGAATTTTCTTTTGAGGAGGCGTTTACTTTGGTTTTCCCAGTTGGAGGTTGGAAAATCAGATTTTTCTCAAATTTGAAAAGCTTTTTTTTTTTTCAGAAAAAATATATTTTTTTCTAATTTCTTTCTAATATTTTGAAACAAAAGTAGATTGGAAAATGATGTTTTTATGATTATTTATAAAATCTAGTGTTCTCTAGTTTGTAATGAGATTGTGCCTTGATTACTGTTTATGTTGTTTTTTTTTTTTGTGAATTTCAGTCTAAATTGAAATGTATAATTGTCTTTCTAGATTCTGCAGTGTATTTTGTTATCCTGCTTTTGTAAATTGTGTATGTTGTTTCACTGGGATTCTCAGACTCGACTCGGGAGGCTGGAGGGTCCGGAGCAGGCCATGCTCACATGAGTCCAGGAGATCAGAACGGAGTGTCAGCACCAGACAAACAGTCTGCAGTGTCGAGTCACTCTCACAGTCAGACACAAGGCTTCCTATCTGGGTCAGGCAGAGGTGCACAGAGCTCCAAAGCCCTGGTTAATCACAATAGTGCTGCATCTGAGAACTGCACACTTACAGTGAGTCCAGATTTCACTCTACATTTTAATGCTTTGTCTCTTTTTCCCTCACACTCTTTCAATTTGTTTATTTTTTCTCCTATGTTTTCTTTCTCTTTCTATATATCTTTACTGTACAGTATCTCACAAAAAGTAAATGCACCCCTCACATCCAGACAAAAACAAGATGATGAATAGGACATGTGGCTTTGCAAGGTTAAGCAACATACGGCTGGTATCACTTAGAACATACTCACGTTTGTTGACAGCTATTTTGACAATAATGAAGATTGTATGTTGAGTTATTTTCAGAGGATTGTAAATCTGTATTACTATGCAGGCTGCGCATTGACAACTCTAAAATATATCCAACTTTCAGTTCTATAGTATTGTCCCTTGTGAAGAAATAGTAAAATAGTTGCTGAAATGTGAGGGGTGCACTCACTTTTGTGCGGAACTGTATATAGTTGTTTTATCGCTTTAGTCTGTGTCTATCACTATTTCATTCTCTGACTCTTTCTCTGATCTCTTGACACTGAATGTTCTTTTCTATTAGCTCTAGGTGTTTGGTATGTTTTGTGTGTGTGTGTGTGTGTCCATAAAAAGCTATTTTTTTATTCACTTACTTGCATTTACCAGACTGAAGAGGAGTTGTTACTTAACTAGTTTTTTATGCTGTATGAGTCATGACCAACGCAGGTGTTGAAATCTAAATTCTGATTGATCAGAGAGTGCTAAAGATTTTTGTACAACAGCTGCATGGAATATGAGATGTAGTGTCATGTTACCTTTTTGTCCAACAATTGTTTTTCTGTGTAATTCAAACATAGAAGTAAGTTTGTGTGTGTGGTTGTGTTTGAGTATAGACACAAACTAGCTGCCAGATGTCTCTGCTAGGAGAGCCACCTAAAGAGGTGAAACTGCCCTCCAACCCTTATCTAAACATGGCCAGTGTCTTACCAGGAGTGCTGCTGCAAGGTACATACACACATACAATCAATATATATATATATATATATACGCATACTGTACACGCACACACTGATCTTTTTTTTGTCTTTCGCTACTCAGACTGGCGTGTATAGTGTGAATAGTGAGGTGTTAATACTGAAAATGACCTCTTATATAACTACAGAGTTAATTGTTAAAGACTCGTGTTTTAGTGATGCGCAATTCTGGACCTTGAATGAAGACAGTTTTTCTTAAGCAAACTCAGCTCTTGTAGTATAATCCTTCTTCAAATTTCCCATCTCACAGACCAGATTTTTATGGATAAGTGTATGAACTGTCTTTTATCCATAAAGAGGACTTTGAGGTGTACAGGTGCATCTCAATAAATTAGAATTAAATTAGAGGAGAGGCACCGAATCCAAGTTGCTTGAGGTCCAGTGTAAAAAAAATCAGTGGTGGTTTGGGAAGTCGTCTCATCTGCTGGTGTTGGTCCACTGTTTTATCAAGTCCAAGGCACAGCCGTCTACCACGAAGCAGGATTTGGCACCTGCCCACACTGCCAAAAGCACCAAAGTTTGGTTAAATGGCCGTGGTGTTGGTGTGCTTGACTGGCCAGCAAACTCACCAGACATGAACCCCATAGAGAATCTATGGAGTATTGTGAAGAGGAAAATGAGAAACAAGACACCAAAAAATGCAAATGAGCTGAAGGCCACTGTCAAAGATACCTGGGTTTTCATACCACCTCAGCAGTGACACAGACTGATCACCTCCATTCCACGCCAAATTTGAGGCAGTAATTAAATCAAAAGGAGCCTCTACTAAGTATTCAGTACATATACAGTAAATGAACATACTTTTCAGAAGGCCAACAATTCAATGTTTTTTCAAATGGCCTTATGAAGTATTAACATTTTTTGAGATAGTGAATTGGTGGGTTTTTATTGATTGTGAGCCAAAATTATCAAAATTAAAAGAAATAAACACTTGAAATATATCAGTCTGTGTATGTGATGAATACAGATGATGATATTGATGATGTCTATATAATATAGTTTCACTTTTTGTATTGAATTACTAAAATAAATCAACTTTTAAATGATATTCTAATTTATTGAGATGCACCTATATATAAAATTTCATTTATTTATTCCATGCCCTATACAATTGCTTGCTGCAATACAGATGTTATTTACCTCTGCTTGGTTTCAGCCTTTCTGATGTCGTAATTATAGCTCAGTACTATAGAATGTGCTGGATTAGGTTTTATTTTATAAGCCTAATAAAGCCAAACTGACCCTCAGTTCTAGAGATGTATTTCATAATTACAACTAGGATTAATTTGGTAATATATTGGCAATAAACTAATCTCTTATTAGATATTTATTTCAGTGCTATCAGTTTTCAGTCCCTAGATTTTCACCCGATTTAAAGGCAGTTGTCGCCTCTACTCCAAAAATATAGCAACTACGGGGACTTGTATTGCACGCAGATACTTTTAATATTCTGAGACTTCCATTAAATCAGTTCAATCGCTTGTGAAAACTGACTCTAAACATGATGAACTTTGCGTATCTGAATATTGACGATTTCTATACTTCAAGTCGCTAGCTCTGAATACGGTCCAACATGGAAAGAAATAAAATCAAATGAAAGTGTTTAGTATCTCTGTGGTGGGTTGTATCACCTCATCTCCACACTATATTCCCCAGAAGCCCATTAACAGGAAAATAAAAATGAAAACAATCTAAAATATGAGAGGAAAAACAGTGGATTGTCCAGACTTGGTTGGCAGAGCTAATTACCAGGCCGGAAATGAGCTGTAAAAATTGTATTAAAACCCCCCCTTATAAAAATAATGAAGCCACCGAGATTGAATATTGTGAATCAGAGTATTTTGAAGGTATCTTTGAATTCATGTGAGTATAATATGAAAAGTATTGCGTGATATAAATGAAAGTTCTTTGTTTCTCTATTATACACAAACTGCTGAAATTACATACTGAATGATTCCTTCTGGGCCAAAGCTCATAATTATTGTCTTCCTTTAACACTTCACTGCATTTCCCCTCAGGGACATAGCGTTGCGTTTATGTTTCTTGAGATTGCTGTGTGAAAAGAAAGCTGTGCACATGAAGGAATGAATACATACACACACAGCTTGAGTCGTTGGCATTATCGGTGTATGTAGCCCTGAGCCAGTGCTGTATTTCAGAAGAGTATTACAGAAGCGAATCTCAATGATCCCCAGGCAGAAAGCTTTATTCAGCTCTATTCAGTTCCAGCTCAACTCCAAACACACCTGTGCAGAGTAGTCCTGATTCTCCAGACTCGATTATCCGCCTCAGGTGTGAGTAGAGCCGGAGCAGAATAGATATGTGGACTGGCAAAAGGCCCAGTGGAATTCACTGAAAGGTTTATGGTTCATAATTGTCCTGTAAAATGGCTCTCTGCTCAAGGCTATATTTCTTACCACGGTCCCAACAGCTGCCAGGTATCAGTGATGACAGGTGACGCATGTTTTTGGTGTACTGTGGATGTTTTGATTTTCTTGGTTTGTGTGTTTGTGTGTGCGTGCACGCGTGTGTGTGTGTGTAGGTACGTGTAGCAGCAGCAGTAAAGGCCAGGCGGTCAGTGGGACCTATAGCTCGGTTCTGCCTCCTGCTTCCCTCCCAACCACCCAGTACAGCACTGAGTGCACCACCTCAGAATACACAAACCAGTACTCTCAGCAATACTCACAGGTATCTATTACACACCAACACACACTTTTACACAAACCAGTACTCTCATCACTACTCACAGCTTTCTATTACACTCCAACACACACTTTTACACAAACCAGTACTCTCAGCAATACTCACAGCTTTCTATTACACTCCAACACACACTTTTACACAAACCAGTACTCTCATCAATACTCACAGGTATCTATTACACACCAACACACACTTTTACACAAACCAGTACTCTCATCACTACTCACAGCTTTCTATTACACTCCAACACACACTTTTACACAAACCAGTACTCTCATCAATACTCACAGTTATCTATTACGCACCAACACACACATTTCTACAAACCAGTACTCTCAGCAATACTCACAGTTATCTATTACACTCCAACACACACTTTTACACAAACCAGTACTCTCAGCAATACTCACAGTTATCTATTACACTCCAACACACACTTTTACTCAAACCAGTACTCTCAGCAATACTCACAGTTATCTATTACACTCCAACACACACTTTTACACAAACCAGTACTCTCATCAATACTCACAGGTATCTATTACACTCCAACACACACTTTTACACAAACCAGTTCTCTCAGCAATACTCACAGGTATCTATTACACTCCAACACACACTTTTACACAAACCAGTACTCTCAGCAATACTCACACGTATCTATTACACTCCAACACACATATTGACAAAAACAAGAACAATCAGCAATACTAAAAAGTGTAAACACTACACAAAATTAATGGTTCTGTAAATACCTAGTTTTTTTTTACATCAAGGTTCGGTTTTATTTCGGTATAGTTGAAAGGGAAGAATTGCAAAACATATAATTGCTTGTCAGGGTTTTTTTGTGTGATAATTTTGTGATAATTAACAGTTCAAAACAGTTCAAACTAAATCAAACAGTTTACAACAACAAGGTTTTTTATTTATTTTTTTTATAAAATGCCTGCTTGGCTAAATTATATTATTAAATTGGCACAAATTCAATGATTCATAAAAATGTAATAAATACAATTTTTTTATTAAATAGTTTACATTCCTTAAACCACATTTGGGTAATACTGTCACAGTGACACTGTGCTAACTCTAGAAAAAAATGTATACCCCTGGCATTGTTGTGTATGTTTTTATGTTTATTAATAATAATCAAAAAATGCTCTTGAAGAGTGAGATGAAGACTAAACAAAAGTGCGGTCTGCCACTTAATACGTTTCTGAGCGAACTCATATTTTAACGCAGGTGTTCTGCACGTACTGTAAAAAAAATTGAACCGAACCGAAAGCCCTGTAGCGAAAAGTTCGGTACGAATACATGTACAGTTATACTCTTACTAAAAGCGAAAAATGTCAAAAGTACACACATCCTTCACTCAAGTAGAAGTACAGACACTCATGTCAAGACTCAAGTTGAAGTACACTTTTCACTCAAGTAAAGAAGTTTGGGCTCTGACATGTACTTAATAAAAAGTAGCCTGCTACCTGTTTTTGTGTCACGCTGGTAACTGGACCATACATCATAATAATATAAAAAATAATAATAATCTAATTTTGTTACCTAATGAATGTATCAAATCTGAACATTCACCATATAAAACACAAGCAGAGAAATGATGATGATGATCAGGTGATCAGGGATGTCTCTTTTCTCAGTCATGTTTACATCGCTGACTTCCTCTGTCTCCTCTAGACTTCTTGTTGCCTTCTTGTTGCGTTGTTCATTGGGAGCTTCATAAACTAGTCTACGTTTGTGGTGTGTGAGAGCCAGGAAATGATTCACCAGCGGTAGATTGAAAAGCCGCGCAATGACAGGAAATAGGCTAATGGGCTGAAAACGGCATGCAATGAAAAAAATTATATTGATGAGGTCACCAAATATATTAAAATTAAAGTAACAAGTCTGTTTTGAAAGTAGTAGAAAGTAGAAAGTAAAGAAGTAGAAAGTAGAGATATTACCCAGACGATGATGAGTTCCCTCTTGAGTCTGGTTCCTCTCAAGGTTTCTTCCTTAATCCATCTCGGGGGTTTTCCTTGATACAGTCGCCACAGGCACCACAGGCGTGCTCATTTAGAGAGAAACTTACTTATAAAGAACATATTAATTTTTATCATCAAATTATCTGTGTAAAGCTGCTGTGAGACAATGTTCATTGTTAGAAACCCAATACAAATAAAAATTAATTGAATTGAAGATATTTGTGTAAAAATCGAATGAGTGAAAGTAAAAAGTTGTCAGAAAAATAAATAGTGAAGTAAAGCACTTATACCGGGAAAATCTACTTATGTACAGTCATGAAGTATTTGTTCTTCATAACTTCCCATCTATGCTGAAAGTTAACTATTAAACACACATATTCACACTACCCAGTACTCTTAGTAGTACTCGCATTAATTTTAAGATAGCATAAGATAACATTAGATAAGATCAAACTTTATTAATCCTGAAGGAAATTCTTTCGTCAGAGACTGTTTCAGATTACAAAAGAAATAAATAATAATAATAAAAAAGTTACAAATAATTGAAATTGTTGCTGCTTGTTTGAGTATTTCAGCAAGTTTCGTTTTCCCAAAAACTCTAGAGTTTGAACAGGATATCATCCCTTGGGTTGCATCAACTAGACAATTCCTAATTGTTTTTGGTTTTCCACTGTAGTTTCAGGTTCCAGTTTTTGGCTGAAAGAACTAAATAGGGCTGAAATGATTCCTAAAGTAACACAAGTAATTCAAATACAAAATTATTTGCCTCGATGTGTAATTTCATGCATTACGCTCCTGCTTTGAGATTGGCTGATTGTATATATACATGAATGTGCAAGGATACAGGTGTTCCTTTTAAAGTGCCTTGTGAATGTATGTGTTTACAAACTCTTAGACCAGGAAGCATCAGCTGTTCTTTATAGCAGGAGTGAAATGAAACCATGAATATGAATATCTCAGCTGTCTGTCTGTCTGTCTGTCTGTCTGTCTGTCTGTCTGTCTGTCTGTCTGTCTGTCTATCTATCTATCTATCTATCTATCTATCTATCTATCTATCTATCTGTTCACTGTGCCTATTTTCTGTCGGATATTAAACGTGACAGAAGGGGCCAGAGGGGGTGGCACATGCCCAGAGGAAAATGAAAAGGGGACTGATGGTAACTCGGAAATCACAGCAGAATGAGAATGAGATTAAATGGAAATAATAGGGCTTTGAATGAAAGGGCTGAGCTCTTCTTTTATTCACACAGGTAACATAAGAACAGTTTAACACTCACTGGCACTGGGTGTCTCATTCATTTGCTCTTTTTTTTCTGGTTTCAAACCAACTGACTTCTATGCTATTCTATTTTATTGTATTCTATTAATCCATCCATCCATCTATCCATCCACATATCCAACTATCCATCCCTGTACACACTCCACCCATCTATCATCACCCCACCCACCCATCCATCCATTGATCCTTCCAGCCATCCATTCACCCATCTATCTATTTATCCATCCATAAACCCACTCACATGGCAGCCTGTACGTTTGTCCATCTATTTATCCAGCTATCAACAGTATCTATCCATATACAGTGTCTATCAATCTAGCTATCCAGTTTTTTGCAATATTGGCCACAAGCTAATTCGTCCATTAGCACTTAGTTACTATTTTCATTGTCAAAAATAAGTAAGCTTGCGCTAAAGTGGTCTCACACCGGATGTGACATTCAACATGTGCTGTTGCAGTGGGATTTTCAGACTCCTTTTGGTACAAGAATTCACATTACTGCTTTCTGAGTTGCCCAATTATTTGCAAATACATAATCTTCCTGATTTATAAGGGACTTAAAGCATTCTCAAATTATCGAATTTAATTGGTGACGTCCTTTAATTTTTCAAACTAGCACAATAACTTTATATAATATTTGATATAAATTATAAGATATTTCACAAAAAAGAAACATCAAATTCTTGATATAGCAAAGTTTTCTTTTCAGTTTTGGAAGGACACTGTGGTGGAGGGACATTTTCGGGAGGCGGAGTCAGCACTGTGTAAAGTAGATGACATTATAAACGTACTCGTTTCAGTTTGTTTTGTTGTTGTGCCCCACCATTACTAAAACGCATAAAAATTATGGCATACTGTTATTTCAATAAAATAAAAATGTGATTATTGGCATAAAATGTTTATGAGGAAAAAAGCAATTGCAGTTATTGGAAAGTAATCAAGTTCTGGGTGGTAACAGAAGTTGTGTTTTGTGTCAGGACACATCATACAACCGTTTTTTTTTTTTTTTTTTACTGCATGCCACCAAGTTTTTTATTACTCGATTGTACATAAAAAAAAAAAAAGAACTCACTGACTCTTAAGAGTGAATCAGACAGATATGTTATTACTGTACATCCTGTATTTAATGCTGTAAAAAGGACATGATCCAACATTTCAAATCAAGTTAGAGATGAGACATTATTTCACTGGTTATTTCCAATATTCTTTCCAATATTAAACAATATATATAATGCTGGAAGTAGCCACAGTTTTTCCCTGTGAATTTTTTTGTCGGATTGATTCAAAGCTTCTGCAAATATTCTTGTACAGTATGAAGCATTTGTGAAAGGGTTGCACGTTTTTGCTTGTTGGCTCCTCAACGACGTCCATTTTAGTTAAGTCTGAAGTAAACAGGTTTATTGTTCCTCTCTCAATAGCGCTGTCTCTAAATCTAACACACTACGGATGAAGTAAAGAGAGATTATGGTGTGAAATGCTGCAGGATTCCTTTAACATAAGTGCAAAAGAATTTCCTGCAGATTCGCACTCTCTCCAATACACACACACACACACTCCTACTTCTTGGCTGTGGTTTGGAAGGATAAGGGCATTTAGGTGGATTAACTGGCCTTGAATCCATCATCTTGCTGCAAGTGCACCTCTGAGTGAGAGAGCAAATGTGGGAGAAAAAAAAGAGAAAAGAAGGACGGGGGAGGGAGCAGGGGGGTTTGGCTGCGAGTCGTTTGTCCCATCTGGTCTCTCACTACTCCTCCGCACTGTACTGAGTGAAAAGAGACAGCAAGCTTTCACACTGGATGAAGACAGAAAGAGGGAGAGGAGGGGGAGAGGGAGAGGGAGAGAAGACAGCAACCAGGGCAAGATAGAAAGACTGGTGGAGGCAAGAGGATAGAAAGAAAACAGCGAATCAATGAGTGAGGTGATGAAATACAACTTGAGAGCTCTAGGGGTTGTTTCTTTTTTAGACTACCAACGTTTATTAGCTGAATATACACATTTTTTGCTGCTCGGTAATTGCCAACTTTTTGTCTTTTGTAGGAAGCATGAGTTACAGTTAATGGCTAATGATATTTGAAGCAAAAATCAAGCTAGATATGGAGCTGTTTTATTAGGAACATTTGCAGACCTAAATAGAAAAGCACTCCTGAATAGAATCTATAAATTAAACCTAATCAAACTAGACATTCAATCCGACGAAATAAATGGCATCCAATAAAAGGAGTCAGTGTGTGTGTCCGGTTGCCTTTGTGCTTTGATGACTGATCCGCATTACAAGATGGGTTTGAGTCAGTGGTGATCAGTAGCAAAATAAATGTAATTCATTTTATCTACTTAACAGTCATATCTGTATTTTACTGAAGTATTTCATTTAAGGAGACTTTACTACATTTCCAAGTCAAATATTTCACTTTTTACTAAACTGCATTTTGCAAAATCAGTTTTTATTTGAGTGGATAAAAACTTTACTGGTCAAACACGCAGCAATCCGCCAATCAGTTTTAAACTTGTTTTGATTTCCACTTGGTGGTATCGACTTATCACCAACATACAGTTCAACAGCAAGCAGAACATTTAGAGAGGAATACAGTAAATGATTTTCCTGATTCTAACCTACCACAAACCCCTGTTGCCTTATTTGCATGATCTTTTTGAAGTAGTTAAAAAAAGTTTTTGGGCTCATGATAATTGTAATAGATATCAATCAGTGTTTGTCTCATTAATATCATTCTATTAATAGATCAGTGTGCTAAACCAACATTTTCACATCAAGTTGATAATAGGAACATTATAGCCGTAAGAAGCACAGTATTTTGTATACTTAAGTACATTTAAAGGCAAATACTTTTGTACTTTTACTAAAGTAAAAGTTTACATTGTACTGGAGTAATATGTTACAGAGTGTATCTTTACTTTAACTCAACTACATGGTTTGTGTAATTCGTCCACCACTGGTTTTATTTGCCTGTGTAAAGTAAATGTAAGACAGCTGTGCCTAACGTAAATTAATGCCAATTAGCTAGAAAGTACTTTTCATGGCATCGGCATTTATTAACATTTGCAGACAAATACGCAATACTGAAATGCATGTGACTCTGGAGGCTTATGAAACAATTGAATTGATAACCGAGGCTCAGTGTCCATGATGCTGCTGCTGCGAGTGTGTAATGCGCCTGATTGCTTCTATCTGTGTGTGTATGGTAGGAGGCCATGCAGCAGTGGTACCAACATTATCAGGCACAGGGCTACACTAACACTAATCAGGAGAGTACTGCAGCTACAGACTACAACAAAGAACAAGCTCAGGTGAGCTCACACACACACACACACACACACACACACACACACACGCACACACACACACAATCACCTATATTTTGTGTAATTTCTCATGTAGAACAGCCAGATAGTATAATGCATGGGGCCCCAAACTACAGCCCGCCCCCACATTTGGAACAGTCCTTTGAAGGATGCCAAAAACATATTTAGAAAATGTAGTTTAAAATATCAATGTTTTACTCATAACATATCTGTATTTGATAAAGGTTGACTTTAAAAATAAAAAAATGTCCTTAGTTATTAAGCTTACTCAGCTATCGGAAAAAATTCGTACTGATAGTTTTTCCGGCTTTCGCTCTGCTGTCATTATGATAGCGGCCTCTAGAGGCGAATCACTGACGCCTTGTGCTGTTTGTTTTTTCACTTGCAAAGAGAGCGCTATATTAAATATTTATAATTTATTAATCGTATGTATTAATTATTATATTCATATTTTTTTCCATTAGCACATTTTTTTATGGTAATAAAGTTCAGTACTATTTTACATGGCGTGTTATGTTTGGTTTTACCCAGTATCCACTTCAACAACAGTCTGGTAATTAATCAGTTATCTGCAAGTACGATCCAATATATCGGTTACGGTAAAATCAGTCGACCTCTAGTTATTAACAGCCTAATTGTTAGATTTACTCATCAACCATATGCAAAAGTAAGCAAATGTTTTGAGTTCAGTCGCAATAAATAAGAAAAAAGTCATTGTAATTGTAATAATGCTCTTTTAATACGCTGTATATCTCTTGAAAGTAATATTTCTGTGCAGTGCATGAAAAAATAATATACTAATCTAGCATTAGGAGGCCTAATAAATACATATTAAATCATAATTAAAGCTCCATAATAATACTGGCAGTCAGTAAGGCCAAAAAAAGGACACAGCACAGATTGTTTTGGATTTTTATTTGACCAGCACATAGTTACTGAGTGAAAAGTTCTGCGCCAGAGTGGCCTTGAGAAAAGAGCTTATACTTAAATGAATGTGCAAATGAAAGGAAACCACAGAACTAATCAACAAAATCTTCAGAAATCTTCACTGGCCTGACCAAAAGGACCCTCACATACAGGTGAGCTGGGCCTATAATCATGACCATTTATACTAATACATGACTCAACACTGTCTCTAGAACATGATGCAACACTGCTATTATCAATATCTGGAAATTGGTATCAGGGAGGCATATGTCCGTTTGGGTAGAACCGTCAGAGACCTGAGGAACACGAACCAGCTGGTATGATGGCCACATTCTTGGATCAGGTGTAAAAGAATCATGTAACGACTAAATTATAATAATTTTAGATAAATAATTGGGAAAAAATAGCAGAAGTAAAATAAAATAACAAAAAGATAGTTATACATGGTTATTAGATAATGGTAACTGTGAAGGACCAAAATTTGGGGAGTTTCCAAATGTGTTGGTCATCAAGGGATGTACAATGTGAATACATGAAGAAGATTTTGCCACTGATTTTCAGATCATCTCTGACATGGCTTAATTGTGGTTTTACTGCAATAAACTCTACTTTGCTTTTTCTCATCCACGTTTCTTCAAGTTTTTTTTGAGAAGGATTGTTTTTAAGACATTATTGGTAGCAGAAGGCCTGGCTATTGTTTTGGCAAATGTTTGCTTTGACATCTACCACCTCCCCAGGTGAACCAGAAAAAACAATTACTGAAAGTGAATTGGTTCTCATATGACACATAATTGCATTTGAATACACTGTGATGTGAAAGACAAGATCAGAGAAGTGGGATTGAGATGGTTTGGTCATGTGTAGAGGAGGGACACGGGGTATATCGGAAGAAGAATGCTGAGGATGAAGCCGCCAGGCTGGAGGAAAAGAGTAAGGCCAAAATGAAGGTTTATGGTTGTGATGATGAAAGACATGCATGTAGTTGGTTTGAAAGAGACAGATGTAGAGGACAGGGGGATATCGAGATGCATGAGCCCCTCCTAACGGGAGTAGACGAAAAAAAAAGAGGAATAGCTTGTGAAGATTTTTACTTTCAGTGCAATGTTGAGGCTTTAAGCTTCCTTGGACACCACCATGGGAGAACAGTGACTCTCCTTGGGACCCTTGAGGGGGTTCTTTAATAATAAGATAGAATGAATGTTGCAATCCAATTATGCTGCTCATAGGGTTAAACAATTTCCTTGAAAGTTGAGTCAGATCTAAAAATTTGTTTCTCCCTCTTATCCCTCCTGTTCCCCCACAATCCGTCTCTCTCTCTCTCTCTCTCTCTCTCTCTCTCTCTCTCTCTCTCTCTCTCTCTCAGGCTGTGGTCACGTCTTCATATGGAGACTACACTTCTTACATGCAGGCCGTCACTCAGTACTATTCCCAGACTCAGATAAGCCAAGCTGCTGCACCCGTGTACCAGCAGAGAGACCTCAGCAAGGTAAACACACACGCACGCGTGAGAAGTTCAGTCTGCAGGTAAAAGCTTCAGAAATTCCAGTTCCATAGGTTCAGTTTTCTCCATGAGCTCTCAACAAATCAGAGCAATCATTCACAAGCTACATAGAATAGTCTTCTGGGGTCTAGTCGAGAAATATTTTGACAGAAAAATACAAACAACAGCCTTATTGAAGTTATTACTTTTATTTTTGACTTATAGTTTTATCTACAGTCAGAGTTTTCCTCTTGCACTCACACCTAATCACCCAAATCAGTGGGTTTGCTCATCATGGAAGACCAGATCAATGACTTCTTGAATGGCATTTAACATTAGGGTTCGCTCTCCTGGGAAGATGTTCCACTAGATTTTGTAGTGTGGTTGTGGAGAACAAAGTAAAGTTTTGGAGGCAGAACTGAATAGTAAATGAGCAATTTAATAAGTAAAGACATTTGCAAAAAAACCCACCAAAAACAAAAAGGTTATGACAAAATGAAAAATATACTCAGTGTACACATTTATTTACATCTCTCTCTCTCTCTCTCTCTCTCTCTCTCTCTCTCTCTCTCTCTCTCTCTCTCTCTCTCTTTCTCTCTCTTGTCTGTTTCTCTCTCACATTTCTGTTTATCCCAATTTTTTCTCTGTCTCTCGTGTCTGTCTGTTTTTGCTTCTCTGTCTCTTTCACTGTCTTCCTCTGTTTCTCTGTCTTTTTTTTACTGTCTGTCTGTCCCTCTGTTTTGTTCTGTCTCTCTCATGTCTGTCTGTCTTTTTCTCTGTCTCTCTCTTTTGCTTTCTCTGTCATTTCTTTTGTCTCTCTCTCTCTTTCTCTCCCTCTCTTTTTATGTCTCTCTGTCGATTGTTCTTTTTGTTTGTTTTTGTTTTCTTCTTCCCCACATGTCTCTGTCTCTCCTTTACTTATCTGTTTTACTTTCTTTCTCCCATATGTCTTTGTCCCTCTCGCTCAATTTCTTTCTTTCGCTTTCTTTAATGTCCCTCACTCTCTCTCTCTCTCTCTCTCTCTCTCTGTCTAGGAGCTGGAGGTCGTTAAGCCACCCATAGTTTCTCCTCTGTCTCTGAATGGCACTGCCCCGCCCATCCTGCCCACCTACAGTGCCCTGCCAATCATGCCCGGGTTCATCGCCCCTACACACGCTCACACACACACCCCCAGTGGCGTCACACACACACACAGTGCACATGGCGTGACCGACTGGAGCCAGTATTACTATGTAAGTGAGCGAACGCGTGTGCAGACCCCACACTCTGCCAACACGTCTGTCGGGTTCATTGTTAGACAGCAGAGAGACAGAGAGACATTGTGATGAAAATAAGATGATTATCTTGTGTGAAACAGGTTCCTGAAAGATCTATAACCTGTTGGTGCACAATTTTCGCTGTGTGTTTCTCTTGTCTTTGGGGTTTTGTATAAACGCAGCTCAGTGGGGGGCTGGCACTAATTTGTGTGGACAGTTTATCAGATGGTGTGAGAGGAGAAAGAGATGTGCACATCTATCTGTAGACAATGCATTTCAGTGTTTGTAAGTGTGTGTGAGTGTGTGTGTGTGTGTGTGTTCTCTCTTTATCTTTCTCCTTTTCCATACAATGTTCATCCCTATATCTCTCTTTTTCCCTTTTTTCAAATATCTGACCCGTCTTTTTTTTTAATCCACAGCTCTGTGCTGCATTTCCCTAACTCTGTTCTTCACTGCATCTTTTTCTTATTTGTTTTATATATGTCTGTTCATCTCTTCCTCCGCCTGTCTGTCTCTCTGTCTCCCTCTATCTCTCACATGATAACAGGCTTTTTGATGCAGAATCAGTGTGTGCATAAAACAAATGGAGACACGGAACAATACAGTAAGCAGATTTGCTTATTAAAACGTGATACAGGAAATACGTCCTAAACCAGAGATGGATTTTACTACACATGCGAATTCCTGCAGTTCAGATCTTCCCATGATGTATTCTGGACATCGTGCTTTGTCTTTCTATCGCTCTGTCTTACTGTTCACTGTTCACTTTTTTTCTTTTTTTGGGTCATTTCTTGTCTCTTTCCTTAATTGTGTTATTCTATTGGTCTCTTATTCATTGCCATGACATCCATCCATCCATCCATCCATCCATCCATCCATCCATCCATCCTTCCATCTATCTATCTATCTATCTATCTATCTATCTATCTATCTATCTATCTATCTATCTATCTATCTATCTATCCCTTTTTTTCTTTCTTTCACTCTCCCTGTCTCTGTCAATGATCTTTATTTTCTCTCCATGTCTCTCGCTCTCTCTCCCGCTTTCTCTCTCCCGCTGTCTCTCTCCCACCCTCTCTCTCTCTCTCTCTCTCTCTCTCTCTCTCTCTCTCTCTCTCTCTGTCTGTCTGTATCACTGTCAGTTTTGAGGTCAAAGTGTCTTTATTGAAATGATAGTGTCACTGTATTAACAGTGTTACATTCAAATTATAACGACAAACAATATCAGTATGTCTCTCTCTCTCTCTCTCTCTCTCTCGCTCTTGCTTTCTTACTCTTACTTTCTTTACTCTCTTTCTCTTTCTACATCTGTCTTAGGCTCGAGGACAGAAGCGAGAATATCCCACGCTGGCTGTACAGGAAGTGACATCAGAAGCACCTTACGTAGGCCAGCACTCACAGGGACTGGGTGGCCAGTATGCTGACTACTTTAAAAAGAAAAGGATTTAGAACACACACGAACGAACACACACACACACACACACACACACACACACACACTGAATTACACAGTGTTTTTCTAGTGCATTGTTGTTGTCCAGTCAAAGCCTTAACCCTGCACTCTCTGTGTGTAAGAGTGCTGATGTTACGTGTGTGTGAGAGTGATAGAAGTCTGGATCTTCTCAGGCCTGTTTTATTCTGGGCTGCAGAACAGGCGCCTTTTGTAACACACACACACACACACACACACACACACACACACACTCTGGCCAGTGTAATAAGAGGCCGCTGTGCTTTAATAATAGTAAACGTTTCTGATCACCTTCTCATTCCCCTAGGGAAAGCATTTCTCTGCTCCTGTGTGCACCAATATATATATATATATATGTGTGTGTGTGTGTGTGTGTGTGTGTGTGTGTGTGTGTGTGTGTGCTCTCTAGTAAACTTTTCTGATCACCTTCTCATTCCCCTAGGGAAAGCATTTCTCTGCTCCTGTGTGCACCAATATATATATATATATATGTGTGTGTGTGTGTGTGTGTGTGTGTGTGTGTGTGTGTGTGTGTGTGTGCTCTCTGTGTAAGAGGTTAAGGGCTGAAATAGACAGAGCTGTTCTCAGAGAACTCACCATAACTCATCATGGATGTTGCTTTAAATAGTTCCACATGTTTAAATGTAATCTATTTGTAAATATTTGTCTCAGTCTGTTGTGGTTAACAAAAAGGGCCAAAAACACACACGGCTGAAACAGTGAGGGTCAATGACGAAAAGTGTTTCTTATACACAGAAATATGTATTAAAATCACAGTGTCTGCTCTCACAGTTGTATGCAAATGTTTTGGCATCCCTTCCCCAATAAATATTGTAAACTTTTTAATGTAAAATATAATATTAATAATAATAATAATAGTAATAATAATAATAAAAATAATCAAAACATCTGCAACAAGATGTTTTCACCCACTCTTCGCAAGACTTTTTCTTGAATTTTTTTATGAAATTTTTACTTTTACTACATCATTTGTGTCCCCAAATGCCTTGGAACAATCTAGATGTTGTTTTGCATACAGTAGCCAGTCACAGGTAAGATTTCTTCTGAAGAATCTTCAATGCAGATCAATGCAAGAGTGCAGCTCAATTCTCCTGCAGGTCCTACGTGTCATTTAGTGCCTTTTCTTCCCAGAATAGGGGCAGCCCTCTCTAAAAGCTGACTTGTTTTATCAGTTCCTGCCTTGACTTCACTGCTTATGGACCTGCCATTGCTTATGGACATTTTGGACAGTGGAAATTGGAGCTGGAAATGTTTTCATGTAGGCATCCATTATGTTCAGCCAGGTGTGTAGTGCATCCTATACCTTTGGGTTGTGTTAAAGTTGGAGAATGCAGTTCACACTGGAACTGTACTCTTAATGACGACCGATGAATCAGTTCATCAATTAATTAAGAACTTAACTGAGTTAATCAAGAACTTTGAGGATGGATTTGGACTGTAATTAATATCAACAGTCTACTACAATGGCTCAGAACCACAGGTTGCATTTAATCACCTTTTACACCTTAACAATGATCTGTAAGGATTGGACATTCTGTGTTGAGGATGAGTTCTGTTCCTTTTTAGTTTTGTTCCTCACAAGTTTTCCTCCTAATTCATTTTTTTTTATCTCAGTAAAGCTGCTTATTTCCATTGTTAAAATGTTATTAAAAAATGAATGAATAGGTCTGAAACTTCAAAATTCAGGTAAAAAAAAAGTAAAAAAAAAAAAAAAAGGCTAAATTCAGGTTAAAAAAAAGTCCAAATTCAGGTAAAAATGTGATTTGGCTGGGAATGCCCACACCTTTTCATACAGCTGTATTCTTATGTTGTTGCTTAAGTTAGAAAAATGAGGTATTACAGTAGAAATAAAGTTTTCAATGCGAAATCATTATTTAATATTGTAAAACAAACATAAAACTGCAAATTGATTGCTGTGGCAAACTTTTTGTTTTGAAAGCACTCTTCGTCCTTGATCAACTTTTCAGAACTAGTCCATGCCTGTAGTGTGTGTGTGTGTGTGTTACTGTACATACTGCTGTAAATGTAGGAAGAATCAGCCATTTTAATAAAGAGCCTTAATACAGGCCGAGCTCACATTTGAGCAGAAAACAAAAACACTCAGCCTCCACACGGGCCATGACCCAGGTTAAAGGCAATAAAGTGTAAGATCTCTCTGTTGATGTGCGTGTGTGTGTTGTGTGTCTGTCTGTGCATGTATTTACATGTACATCTGTATGCTTTTTTCCCCACTAAAATGGAAATCATTACCTGCCATTCTCTTACACTGCAATAGTAATATTGCTTATAGTACCAATTGTAATATTAATGCGGTGCTGCTGGGGACATTTTTGTGTGTGTGTGTGTATATGAGTAAGTGAGTGATGGGTATTATATAGATTTGATATAGTGTCCTTGCTCTCACGCTATCTTAATGCTGTGTAGAATGGCATGTGTGTGTGTGTGTGTGTGAGAGAGAGAGAGAGAGAGAGAGAGAGAGAGAGAGAGAGAGATTACTGTATCATACGAGTGTAATAGAAGTGATTGGGGAAAAGTGCTTCTTTTTACAGCTCCTTCATTGGAGAGTCGTTTTTTGTAAATGATATTTAACCATATTTGAACGGCTCAGAGCCATAATGCTTTTGTGTGTGTGTGTGTGTGTGTGTGTGTGTGTGTGTGTGTGTGTGTGTGTGTGTGTGTGTGCGCACTAATGGCAATGCTCAGAGATGGTTCATCTTTGTGATTGCATAGCAGAGTGTGTACAGACTTTTTCCTGCTTTAGTCAGCTGATTAGAAAAAGGCTGTGTTTTATTTATACTCAGTGATTTAATTGATTAGTCCAATGTCCTCACCCACTCCGGAAGCCATTCTCTTTTCTGTGTGTGTGTGTGTGTGTGTGAGAGAGAGAGAGAGAGAGAGAGAGAGAGAGAGAGAGAGAGAGAGAACATGCACCTAGTGTGTTCAATAGTGCTAAAGCACGCTGAGGATGGTTACATATATTGTCCTTGGACAGTGCAGAGGACAGAGTTACAGGGCAGAGGACAGAGTTACAGTGCAGAGGACAGAGTTGCAGTGCAGAGGACAGAGTTACAGTGCAGAGGACAGAGTTGTAGAACAGTTGTTATGAAGATAAGATCAGCATGAACACCTGATCACTGGCATTACAGTTTCCTTTACTATCAACACTGTTAACATTAACGAACCCATAAACACCAGCATTAATAGCAAAGCATTTTTTTACACTTTAAATAATAAATACTATATATTACTTAAACATTAAGTAAATATACCAACATACACTATATGGACAAAAGTATTGGGACACCTGACCTTTCCTGCCATATGTGGTTCTTCTCCAAACTGCTACCACATAATTGTTCAGGACGTCTTTGGATGCGGTAAAATAATATTTTGCGTTCACTTGAAGTTTAAAACCCAAACCTGTTCCAGCATGGCAATGCCCCTGCGCACGAAGCGACCATGGAGATGTAGTTTACATTATTTGGAGTTTGGTTGTGGCCTGCTATAGAGCTCTGATCTCCACTCTACTGAACACCTTTGGGGTTAATTGGAAGATTGACTGCACCCCAGGAATCCTCACATCACCTACATCAGTACCTGCCTTCACAAAAATCTACAAAAATGTCCACAAGCACAATCCAAAACCTAAATAAACATCTTTCCGAAAGAGTGGAAGGAATTATAAAAGCAAATCAGGACTAAAGGTAGAATGTGGTGCTCAAAAAGCACATACCATTCTTATGACCTGGTGTCTGAAAACTTTTGGCAAAATAGTGTACACTCCAATCACTAGTCAGGAAATTAACAAATAAATAGCCAAATAAAATGCAAATAGTAACTTTACATATAACTTTTCTTTTTTTTAGTTTTTTTTTCAGTGGTGCTTCAGTCAATGAACAGATTTTTGTATTCAGTCTCGTTTTTACTTTTGCTTATGAGAGAATCTTTCTGTTTTTAGTTTTTCCCCACACATTCAAAGTATACAGGAACAGAAGCTCTCTTTTGGTTTTAGGGTCATTTTCTGACCAGTGATTTATTGTTTAAAAACATTACATCATTTATTTGGCATTTTTGGACCAGAAGTGTATGAAGGCAAATCACAAATGTTGCTAAGCTCTGAACTCTTGTGTCTACGGTTCATGTCCTTTTGCATTACACTGGTTGGTACAGAATTCAAGGTTTCTTAACCAATGTGATGAAAACCTTCATGCCATCATTAGATTGGTATCAAACCCAACCTTACTGAGAGTACTGACCTATTTGGAGAACATCTTTAACAGCTAAGCGTTTTTTCCCCCCACTGATATGAGGGTATTAGATTTTATAACGGTGCAGGTGGATTTTGAAATCTGATTGGTCAGATCAGTTGGAGCTTAGATTTTAACAGTGGCTGTAATTCATAGTAAAGGTCTTGTGTATTATTTCTCCGGCAGACTGCACCAGAGTCTAATAAGGACATAGAAATGGGTTGTTACTTAACAGAAATAATATAATTGTCTTATATATATATATATACAAAAGGAATAGAGATCATAATGACTAAAAGCTTTGCTCATTCTGGTTTCTTTATAGCTATAATAGCTATTAGAGAGAAAGAGTGAGTGAAAGAAAGAGCGAGAGTATAATAGTATTATATATATAGTGTAATTACTTGGGGGGGGGGGAATAAAACGTCAAACAGAGATGCTGGAGAGAAAACAGCTGTTTACATGCAAGAACTTGTTTCATGGACAACATTAAAAAAACAACAGCTGATATGTCAAAAATGTGTATTTTGTCTGTAGGAAATAAAACACTTCTGAATGTGCTGTTATGAGAAAACTAAACAATTCGCACCTTTCAATCAGTGATCGAGGTGCGTTCGAGTCTGTACAGTTACATGTCTTCAGCGTTCGGCTCGCCCTCCTGTGCTTAGCGTCTCCCACAGTCTCTGACTGCTGTGTCTCCACCCCGAGCACTGCTGATGCCTCGGCAGGGATTCTTAAAGCACACTTACCTCTCGCCTCTGAACTTCCTTTACCGGGCACCTTGCCGTTCTCGAACACCGCGTCTGCTGTCAGCACAAGAGTGTGAACGCTTTACAGTCTGCCCCTGAGCTTTACAAGTCTGGTTTAGTTTGGTAAGTGCTAGTTGAGGGGATTTCTGCTGTGCCTGTTTATTGTCGAATGTAAACTTTTCACCACTTTGTATTTATTTCAATAGGCCATGAGTAAAAAAAACAAGCCAGAGTCTACATTTAGTATGCTTGTGTGTGTCTTAAAACACAGAGTGAGTGTGTGTGCGTGTGTGTGTGTGTGTGTGTGTGTAAATGTGCTGGCTTTGCAATACTAAAGTTTCTTCTTAGCTTACATACTACAGATTCATCGAAGTACAGGCCATACAGTTGTTGTTTTTTTTGCTGTGTGAACATTGTGCGATTTGTTCATTTTTAACGTTTTGTACATTTTTTTCTTCTCACCTTGAATTCAAATTTTGCAATATTTTATATCCAAATTCTATCAATATTGCTTTCTGTGAATAAGCTACTTTTAGGTACGGTGGAAGTTCAGCATGTTTTTATTTACTCCTCTGTACTTTAGCACAAATCCTTTTATTCCTTCCTTTTTTATTTTTATTTTTTGGAGTAGGTCTGAGTTTTATGCTTCATACGTTTCAAATAGTGGTAAAGAAAATGTTCTTGTATTTGTTTGTCTGTTAATGTACATTTTTTTTTCTTTATTGGATACTATTTGTCCTATTCTGAAAAAAAAAAAAAATATATATATATATAGTTTGGGTTTTTCCCCAATTTTTTTGAGCTGAAAGAATTGTTTTACATTCCGCAATAAAGAGAAGGAGCTGTGCTGCCTGTGTACTGAGTTTCTCTCCCACACTACGCCATCTTGTTGCCTTTCACTCAGCATCATACTGCTACCATACAGAGTCATTAGCAGAAATGACAAGCTGAATATTTATACAAAACCAGCCACTGAAACACCAGGAAACAACAAAAAGAAAAAGATACATTTAACCAAGAGATGAGAAAATAGTTGTTACAATGAGAATACATCTTTAAAACAATTCTTACTGGCCCCAATATTTTTTGCATAAAATTTCTGTAGATACAAAGGATAAAATATTAAGGTTCTCAATTAAAATGCTTTTTTTTTTAGTATATGTAGGATTTGAATACGTTTTACCGAATATATGGTAATATTCTGTAATCTCTACTGCCCTCTAGCGCCTATTGTAGGCATTCAATGTCACTCACAATGCACGGCAAAAAAAAAAAAAAAAATACTGCCTTACACATTCCAAGATGCATGTCCTTTTTAAAAAAAAAAAAATACTGCCTTACACATTCCAAGATGCATGTCCTTTTTAGTCTTTTGCTTTTTCAGGCTAAAAAGATTAGAAAACTGCATGAGAAATAAAGTCTTATGAAAACACAGGACCAAGTGTTGCTCCACAAAGTTCCATGTAAAAAGGAGGACTGTTCTCACAACCCTGCCTGTCGCCACGCACAAGTGTCATCCACTCGATTCCAAATCGTCTCTCACGTCCAATAGCTTTTCATTTTCTCACTGTTCATGATGTGGTGATTTACTGAAGGCAAAAGCAACATCCTGCATTGCACGAGTGACCGATCACACAAACACCGCTGAAAGGCTGCATAACAAAAGCTGTGTGTGTGCACATGATGGCAGAAAGTACGTTAAGAATATAAAAGGGCGTTCGAACACAGAAATCGTTTGGCCCGCTCACTGATTTGCGTAAAGCATGGGTAGGGGGTTATGATTGACTGAATAAATGTATGGTGAGTGCCGCAGGTGCTGCTTCGTGTTGAGTGAAGATGTCACTCTGCGGTAAATCCGTGACACGCAGAACGTGCGGAAAAACAACATAACAGCATGTGAAAGCTCCTTCTGCACACATCAGTGAAAAGTGTTCTCCTGGAGTCTTTTTCTCGGCGCAAAAAAAAAAAAAGATTAAAAAATCACCGTGGCGACCCCTCGCACCATCTCCGGGCTGGCAGGTGGGAAGTGCGTAACACATCTGATTTCTGGGGTTACATGCTGTCTCCAAGCATTTTCTGAAATTCAGCGATGAGGCCTTTGAAGTCGATCCTTTTGTCAGGTGTGCTCTCCCAGCACTTCCTCATTAAAGTATACACCTAACACAGGAGAGGGTATAGTGAGTGAAAAACGTTTTTGATAAAATATAATTAAACACAAAAGAAAGAAAGCCAAGAAAACTAAAACAGCACCCTGTTAATTCTGTAGATATTTACAAAATATCATTAACATGTTCAGCTTTACAAAAGTTACAGATCAGACTGGACACTACACTAAGGTCAGAGCATGTTACTTTTATCTCAACAGCGTTTCACACTTCTCTTATATCAGCTGATCTGTGTGTGCTAAACTGTTTACCTTGTCTGGGCAGATCTCGGGTTTAGGCAATCTCTTCCCCTCCTCCAGAACTCTGACCAATCTGGTGACCGTCATCTGGCCTTGGGTGGGTCCAATCATTTTGAGGAAGACCTGGTGAGGGGGGGGGAAAGCAGAACTTCAGCTGGGTGCTTTAATTATAAACAAGGCTTCATCTGTCTTTGTATCATTTTGTGAAAAATCAATTATTAACAATTATTTTTAGCCACTTTAAAATAATCTCTGTACTGAAGTAGTCCCGAAAGGGACTGTGTGGGTAAAAAAAAAACGTGAACACACTTCGGGCAAGACATCTTCCAGCATGGGCACAAAGCGGCACCGTCTGGCAGAGAGCGAGTGAACCGCCGCTCGACCTCGCTGAACAAAAAGCTCTTTCACTAGCAGCAGAGAGTAGAGCAGTGTTTCGCTCGGTGAAGGGCAGAGATCAACCAAATCTCGACATAACACACCTGAAATTCCATCAAAGCGTAAAACAGTCTTCGATGTTCTGTTAATTACTGAACAGACGAATAACTATATGTGCGTTTTGGTGTTTACAGACACAGGAATAGTGGATGGAGAAGTTTCCTTACGGTTCCAAGAATAACATATTCCAAATTGTCTCTCAATTTCTGTCACATGGAGCCTCCACTCTACAAATGCCTATTCAAAGGACCTGCTACCATAAAAATTCTAAATGAATCAGATTTGAGAAGTAAACATGCCTATAGTGTAAAGTTGTTGCTTTCATGTTACCCAGATGAACCTACAAATAATAGAACTGCTTACTTATGCAACGTCTACAAAAACATATATATGCAGTTGTGGGTATTTAAGGCGAGTTTATTCATGTACTTCATAAAGAGTTAAATGATAAACAATGGAACAGCATTTACAAATATTTTTCAGCAACACCAATGTACTTGGTCACAATATAGTCAAGCGTCTTTCAGTAGTCATGTTACTCTACTTGTATGTGCATCAAACAAAAAAAAATCTGTGACACAAAATATGGGATTTGCCCCCCAATGCACCAGTAGGCTGTGAGCCAGTCTAACTGGGGTCATTAAAGTTCAACAGACTGCTTACCGTCATGGGGCTGCATAAGGCATCGCAGTAGGTCAGAAGCTCGTACATGGTCACGCCGAAAGACCAGACATCTGATGCCCTGTAGAACTTACAGTGAACCAGGCATTCTGGAGCATACCTAAAACATGCAGAGAGATGTTCTGTCACACTCATGATCACTTTCAGGGTAAATGAAAGTAATTAGTTCATTTGTTTATCCAATCAACTTTCATTTCTTTTGTTTAATGAACTGCTCAAATGGATGTGCATGATCGCGTCTAATAAAGTACTTCGGTGCTGAAATTTCAGGTTGGTAGTTTTTTAAGATACAGAGCTACCTGAAATTCCAATTTAAATAATTAATTCTATAATTTTATTTTAAATGGTGGATTTCCATGACATTTATTTATGAAATATTTGATATATAATTTTTTACTATATATATATATTATTCTATGTATAGTATATATATATGTAGTACATATACACTATGTATATAGTATACACACACACACACACACACACACACACACACACACAGATGTACTACTATAAATGTTGGCCCCCTTCCTGATTTCTTATTTATTTGCATGTTTCACACTTTAATGTTTCAGATCATCAAACTAATTTAAATATTAGTAAAAGATAACACAAGTGAACACAACATGCAGTTTGGCCCTGTGTGAAAGTGTGTTTGCCCCCTAAACCTAATAACTGCTTGGGTCACCCTCAGCAGCAACAACTGCAATCAAGCGTTTGTGATAACTTGCAGTGAGTCTGTTACAGCACTGTGGAGGGATTTTGGTCACTCATCGGAGGGTTTTCGAGCATGAACCGCATTTTTAAGGTCATGCCACAGCATCTTAATAGGATTTAGGTCAGGACTTTGACTAGGCCACTCCAAAGTCTTTATTTTGTTTTTCTTCAGCCATCAGAGGTGGACTTGTTGGTGTGTTTTGGATCATTATCCTGATTCAGCTTGAGGTCACGAACAGAAGGCCGGACATTCTCCTTCAGGATTTTTTTGTAAACAGCAGAATTCATGGTCCTTTTTTACACAGGGCTATGTAGTTTTGGATTTTGTTTTCCCTCAATATTTAAAATCTTCATTTACAATTTCTACAGCATTCACAGTGATTCTGTTCATATATAAACTATTTTTTTCCTGGATACTCTACTATTCTCTCTATCAGTACTGACGTCTCGAAGTGCTGTGATCAAAATATCCAAAAGGTTTTGTTTTTTCTTTGTCTGAAAGTGTCCAAAGGGACTAATGCACACCCAAAGCATGATTATAGTATTTAAATTATCAGTGCACATCCTTCATATCTACACTTAGCATTAAAACGAGTTTACCGTCCATAACTTTCTCCCATACTACACTCATAAAATTAAAAAAAGTCTACCAAAAGACAGGGCTGTCCAGGTCATCCTTCACTGTGTAGTAGCCCTCGTTGTCTTTAATGCTTTTAGTCAGGCCGAAGTCTCCAATCTTTACTGTGCTCTCATTCTCCACCAAGACGTTCCGGGCAGCCAGGTCTCGGTGGATGTAATTCCGAGAACCCAGATAATCCATACCCTGAAACAGACATCACAAACACAAGTGTCAGAGCTACAGTGCTAAATGTGAAGACAATGAGCAGTCAATCTAGTAGATCCAAACATCTGAGTCTTGGTATTTACAAACTAAATTTTAAAAAAGTTGTATTTGAAAATCGAAAATGTAAATAAAAACAGAATGTCGTAATTTAATAATTTATTCACAATAAAACATAAATTTTATTATACTGAGGAATTGGACCATTTCATAGAAAAAATGGTTATTAAAAAAAAAAAAAATAAGGTTATTTTGAATTTTATTGCTGTAAGACATCTCAAAAAAGATGGGACGGAGAAACAAAGGTCAGGAGTATTATTTAAATTAGCTGAAGAAACATTTTGCAACTAATTAGGTTAATTGACCTATTGCAGAATAATGTTAAACAACAAAATTGCAAAACATCTTCAAAAAATCTATCATCTTAAAAAAAAAATCATTGTTGGGTGCCCGTGATCTCCCGGCGCTCAAAAAGCACTGTATTTAAAAACAGTGGAAATCACTGCAGGGGCTCATTAACACCTCCAGATATCAGGGCAATCCCTTCAGCAACTGGACTTCTAATTCCAAGATGTATACAAACAGAAGATGTGATGCTACATAGTGGTAAACATGGTCCGTCCCAACTTTTTAATGAGACCTGTAGCAACCATTAGATTCAAAATGACCTATAAAATGTTATATATTCCCAGTTAAAACATGTGCTATAAATGTTTTTGTTTTATTGTGTAGTATCACACACAGATTGTGATATTCTGCTCGAAATATTAATATTGTGTGACCTAAAAAAGTAGCAGTGGTTGAACATTCCCACAGTTCCCACAGTGGATGTGGGAATCAGGAAGGTTATAAAGCTAATGTGTTGTAAAGGGAATGAAGTTCCTGACCTGGCAGATCTGGACAGCGTAACTAATTAGGGTCTTCAGACTGGTCTGAAGTTTGTTTCTGGGCAAGTATTCCTTCAGACTGCCTGCTGGTAAATACTCCATGATCAGTTTGATGGATCTGCCACCTAAAACACACAAAAGAGGTGTAAGGAAAAAGCTTCATACGCTGATTAATGCTTTCATGCAAGTTTTTTTATTTTATTTTAAGTTTAATAACAAAATATATTCCGTGAAAAAAAATTATCGTGTTGGTTTGGAATCCATACCCTCCTCCTGGCAGATGCCTTTGTATTTGACAATGTTCTCATGGTAGAGCTCTCTCAGGATGTCGATCTCACACCACAGATTGCCGCTTTGCTCTTCTCGGCTCTCCGGTTTTAGAGATTTTACTGCGACCAGCTCTCCTGTACGATCTCCGCGTGGGTCATAACGACACAGCTCCACCTTTCCAAAATGCCCCTGTCACACACACACACACACACACAGCAAAATCAATTTACTCTACTCGGCACAAATGCCTATTTAATCCTAGACGAACCATATCGTTCCACTATCAGAGCTACAGATGGGAAATTACCTCTCCCAGGTCTCTGATCTTCCTGAGAAATCTCTTTTCGAACACTGTGGGGTCGACCTCTAAAGTTGGTACGGGCTTAATAGAGGGATCTACAAACAAGACACACAATCAGAATTCTTTTAACAGCAGAAAATAATTATAGGACCAAAAAACACATATATTAGTAGTAAAATTACATTTGAACAGTATTTATTGCACGTTCTTGATAATTTCTCAGTTCTTTCATATTTGCCAAGTAGGCCGAGCTTCTCACCACCAGCATGTTTTCGTGGTTTTTTTTTATATATATATATATGTGACTGCAATAAAACAGACTACTACTTGCAGGTCTTACTGCCAACCACAAGGGGTCAGTGTTGAAAGAAAAACAATTGCACAATATGAAACTTCTGAGTCACTAGAAAGGAATTTCCACTTGCTGCCCACTTTAACATGCGCCCTTTACAAACGTACATGAATAAATACCTGGGTTTCACCTCCGTACATGTAATGATCATAGTAATAATGCTAACTACTATAATCATAACTTTCTTCTTGACATTTACAGTTACAGTGGATATGGGCTATATGTCTAGGCATTGCAGCTAATTTTAAAAGCTGTAGCATGATTTCTGAAGGTCAACATACTTTTCTCTCGTCTTTCTCATGTTGACAAAATGACTAAGTGCTTTGGTGTTACTTTATATATATATATATATATATATATATAAAAACAGTGAAACAGGAAGTCAGAGACGACTGTTAAAAAGTTTCTAAATACTCAGGTTTGGGTGATACAGCAAAATAAAAAAAATAGAAGCAGTCACATGTTGTTTACCGAATTAATCTGTTTAGAGCAGCAGACAGTAACAAAGTAATTGTAATTTGTTACTGTACCCAATTAGCTGTGCTTTACTAAAGTATTTTCATTTGGGGAGACTTTAACTTCTTTATAATTCAGTCAATTATTTGACTTTTTACTCAACTACATTTTGCAAAATCACTCAATCCACCAATGAGGGTAGAGCGTGCACTCTGTTTCGTTTACAGCTCGGTGGTATCTACTTAGCATGAACACATGGTACACATAATTTAGCGACGGTTCAACAGCAAGCAGAACATTTTGAGAGGAATAAATGGCAAAAGAAGCTCCTGACTCTAACGCGCCACAACACCCGTGACCTTATTTGCGTATTTCTTTTTATAGTTTTAAAAAGAAGGTTTTGTCTTATAATAATTGTAATAGATATTAATCAGTGTTTGACTCATTCAAACTCATTCTATTAATAGACTGGTGATTAAGCAATGAGTCTTGGGACAAAAATGATAATAGGAATCTTATAGTCATAATGAATCATAGTACTTTGGATACTTAAGTACATTTGAAGGCAAATACTTTTGTACTTTTACACAAGTAAAAGTTTAAAGAGAGCACTTTTATTGGAGTTATATTTTATATAGTGTATTTCTACTGTAACTTGAGAACATGGTTCGTGTACTTCGTCCATCACTGTGTCACTCTAGGGTGCCAATAATTCTAGAGGATTTGTCTCAACATTGCCCATTAGAGAAAATACAGAAAAAGATCACTTTTGCAGCATATATGATCAGAATCTTAATAACTTGTTACTAATCTGGTTTAAAAGATTATAATATATAGTTCACTGTATGTGTCATGGTTGTCTAGATATAAAAAAACTTTACACAGAGGTAACAGAGGTAATAAAAAAGAAGAGCTGATAAATATAGTTTGGCTTCGTTACAACGGTTCTGCACAGAATTAAACACATCTTACTCTGTTTTTCCACCATGTCGATGTCTCGGACAATCGCCCTGAAGAAGGGTCTTTGGTGAGGATCGTAGGTCATGCAGTGGGTCATGAGATTGGCAAGTTCCTTACAGTCTGGTGTGGCCAAGTGACACTGTGCTGCGTAAAACCTCTCCTTCTGCTCAGGGCGGAAATAAAACAAACAAACAAACAAAACAACGGGGCTAAACGTTGAGAAAACTTTTGCAACTTTTGCTGTTCTTTTTGTTTTCTACTGTATGGGTGTATGTGGGTGTGAGTGTGGGTGTGGATGCGTTTACCTCAGTGAGTTTCTTCTCTTTCAGCGGAATTTCTCCGTTATAACAGATCTCCCACAGAGTTGTGCCAAAGCCCCACTTATCTGCTGCTACGCTCAGGTTAGCCGCATCCAGCACACACTCGGGAGCGATCCACGGAATTCGGTCCACACACTCTGAACAAGCACAAACATGCACAATTTGCTATAGAACATTTTGTTACAATCGGGCCGTTGTCCCATTGGAAAGTGTCATCTTCATTGTAAAATAAGTGTATACATAAAGTAGTAACATCTAATATAGGCAATAAACTTACCATCTAATATAGGCAATGAAATTCCTAGTAGGCAATAAACGTACACGTTCTTTTATATAATCTTACTGCCGCTTTATCTGTGTAAAGCTGCTTTGACACTACGCCCATTGTAAAAAGTGCTGCACAAATATCTAATAAAAATCTAAAACCTAATCTTTAATCCATTAAATGGATTATCTGCTCCAGCAGTTAAATACAGCCACATGAAATTTAGGTTTCAATGCAACAGTAAAACTTTCTTTCGGCTTCTCCGTCTAGGGGGCGCCACAGCGGACCATCCGCATAAAAAATAACAACAATTATCTCTCCATCAGTATAACGAAAATGCTTCCAGAGCCCACCTGAGAGTTGCTGTTTTACAGATAATGTGCAATTTGTTTAATTTCTTTAAGGACTGAAAGAAAGGTGCTGTGTCCACGAAACTGCGTTCGAGTGATCAGTGTCCTGTTCCTCTCCCTCACTCCCTCAACTCTCACACACAAACACACAAAACCTGTCTTTCCTCTAAGAGCACTGCTCAGCAGGAGCATTCCGGGTCACTAAAGTTTTGTATAGAGTGGCTGGATGAGGGCCAGCAAAATTCCTGTCAGTTATACTGATCTGTTCCCTCACATTCCACAGCTGCAGCCAACACACACCTTCATCTCAGATGTTACAGAAAACATGGCACGCTAAACTGCAGTATGTTTACTAATATTTTAAGATATAAATTCTCAACATCACATCAATCAAGGAAGAAAATCATATACTTCAATGCGTTAAGGTAACGTCACTTTTAAAACTTTTTTTCCCCCTATTATTTACTTTCTAAATACTATGATTGATTATACACGTTAATACGCAGACCCCCGGCTACTGAAAGCATCCGTAAAATTCAGCTTTGCACCAAAGTCACTAATGTAATATCATGTCTGTTGTTTTTGGTTTTTTTGCTTTTGCCTTTTTCTTTTGTTTACTTTTACACCCTATCTTCTGCACCTTAGCAATTAAGAAGATCTAGTAGTTTTTTGTAAAGATGAATAAAACATTGTAGGTGTTTAAATAATGAGCGCAACATATCCTTCAACAAGTTTCTTATAAGACCAACAGCATTGGAATCTAACGTAGCCAGCTCAGCATGGTATTTGTTTTGGGCCTTTTAGTGTACTCTCACACACACACACACACACACACACACACACACACAAAATTGGTCACATGATTAAGCCCTTACCCTCTCTGGTTAGTACAGTGATGGGGATGCCAGGGTCACTGAGTTTGATGAATGGACCGCCATCGCTGGTCAGTCCGTCCCGAGCCAAAAGAATGTTTTTTGCACAAATGTACCCATGCACAAGCTTCTTATCCTCCTACAGGACACACAAACCCAAACATTTCATTTACTACAATCAGTAAAATATTACAAATGTAAGAATGCTGGAAGTATTTGAATTTCTAATGACTAAATAATGATTATGTGTACGAGTGTGTATATATATATATATATATATATATACACACACACACACACAAACACACGAGTATACTTTATGTAAGACAGGGTTGCATTATCCGGACAGTAGCTACTGTTAGCTGCTGTTGACTACCGTTGTGATCTACATATCTACATAGAAAAACTTTTTTTCATTAGCATGATGTATTTCCAAAGCGTATTGCTCTGTGTTGTTTAGTGTAGCACCACGTTTCTGGAGGAACGCTGTCTCGTTTTTACGGTGTACCACTGTATATAGTAGAAATGACAATAAAAGCCTCTTGACTTGACAGTCTTTAAGCTGGACATAATTAAATAACTGGTAAGGGTGGATCCGGAGCCTGTTCCGGAAACAATGGGCGTAAGTCCATTACAGGGTGAGTCAACATGCGCGCGCACGCACCCACGCGCATGTGCACTCTCTCACCTTTAGTGGGCATATTTTGGTGGGGTAGAATAAAATCAGAGAACAGGGAGGAAAAACCCATGAGCACAGCATCATTATATTCTAATATATTTTCTCTTATGCATACAAGATGACAGAAAAGCTAAATAAAGTGTTTAACATGATTAATACAATCAATCAAAGTGTTTATAAAATAAAGAGGGACATTCAACTAATTTTTAGATTAGATGTCCAGTAAATACCCCGTGAGAAAAGTCTGTCTTATGAGAAGGAGTATTGCCGAATAACCAAAAAAGGATAAAAAAACACCCACTACTGCTGCACTGAGATTATGGAGATTAATAAATTATTTGATTGTAGAAAGAAGTATACACAAAACATTGGAACTTTAGATAGCTCTGCCCACACATGGATACTCATGTGAATTCATCTCACGCTGCGTCCCGTCACTAACGTCTGAAAAATTATATATTTAAAAGTGAGGTTTCTGTTAAATGTTTAAACATGATGTATTACGAAATCACCATTTTCCATTAGAAAATGCATAAAAAAAAATTCTCCGTGAGGCAAATATCAGAACCATAATCAATGTAAAGAACAAAGGCTGGAAGTTCTTGATCTCAAGTTTACCCATAATTCCTAGAACCGATCTTTGTGGTTTCATAAAAGCTGCCTCAGATCACATTCTGGATTTAAGGATCAAGTCTTTACACGTTTACAGAGAGGCGGAAATTACTGTCTAGGAAATGGTTATAATTACCTGAAAGCATTGCACATGTTTGTATGTTTTAGACAATAAAGTATTGTGTTTACCAGATAACTGAGGGCGCTTGCCAGCTGTTTGGCCACCTGGAACTTCCACGCAGTGCTGAGAGGGACGGCCTCTCTACGCATGAACAGATCGAGAGGACCGAAGTGCACAAACTCCTCCACCATAATATCTAGAGGAAGACAGATAGACAGATCAAGACTCGTAATGCGTTTAAGGCTAAAATCAAACTGGAAAACACACATCTTTATATTGTTCATGCCTGCGCTCGCACACACATACAAGGCATGTGTTTTTATCTCCGGGCTGAATGGTGGTTTTTTTGGGGGGGGGTGTTTTTTTTAGGATGCACATCTTAATTTCAGGGCATGAAAGTAAAAAAAAACAAAAAAAAACCCCACATCTGACTGCATTAGAATCAACTTGCACAACCAGCTGCATATTTAATAGTAGCAAAATTCAAAAATATGTGGACCTCCCCTCACACACACACACAAATATGTAAGGTACTTACTCTCCTGATGACGCACACACACTCCATACAGCAAAGCGATGTGTTTGTGTGAGACCTGTCGCATCATGCTGGCTGTCTCGAAGAAGGCCTAGTCAACAGATAGAGCGAAGTTTTTTTTTTTTATACAGCACGGGACGAAAAGGCAGGATGAGAGACAGACAGACAGAGAGCGAGAGAGCGAGCGAGAGAGAGAGAGCAAAGTCGTCCTTACCAGAGATATATCCCTGTGTCCAGAGCCGAGCACCTTCAGCACCACCTTGACCTCCTGTGATGGGCAGTAGCTCCCCAATTCATCCTCATCCTCATTTTTCATCTTCAACACACCTGCATAGATGTTGGTCCTGGTGCCTGGACCCAAGTGTTCTCCCTAAACACCAGGGGGGAAAAAAATAATAATGTGTTCTGTGGTTTAGGGTAGTTACAAAGCAAATAACGAACATATACCCTTTTTTACAAAGCTGCTAATATGGAAATGCGTCTTTGTCTCATAGATAAAAAGTCATTGATAAACGTTTCTGCTAAGATCTGCAAAGTTCTCTGCATGTGTTACATGTGAAAGACTCACGTTGCATAAAACTAGTGCCTTTATTTTCTGTTTCTTGTTTTTGCATTGGCTTTTAGTTTACAGCTGTTTGCCCGCTACTTTACACATTGTTCAGTCTTGTACACTTAAAGTTTACTTTACTGCACTGGATAATATTTTCTTACACTAACATTATGCTCGGTGTTTGTCAGTGGATCTGCCACAAGAGTTTCAAAATGTAATTAGATACAAATTAAAAATACTTCAACGTTGTTAATGATTCGGAAAAGTATATGACCAGTGCATACCTTAAACATGTTTACACTTAAATATTAGACAAATCCATCTGCACAAACACAACCTTCTATATGCTATTTAATGGTGCTACAGTATTGCTTTGTTTACACACGTGCACTTTATGATGTGTCTGAAGACTAGTCTCGTAGTTAGGTTTGTGTAGTTACGGTACATCCCTCACATATCAGCAACCTTTTTAGTAGATCTTCTCAAGGGACAATACTATAGAAATAAAACTTGTACAGCAGTACAAGTTTTTCTGACAACTTTTTACTTTCACTCATTACATATATATATATTTTTTTTTACACAAACATCTGCACCTTCTACTTCCTACATTTTTAAATCAGACTCGATACTTTAGTTTTAATCTATTTTGTAAAACGATCAATATGTTTTCTTTCCATTGCACGGCTTTTTCAATCTGCCGCTGGTGTATCGTTTCCTGGCTCTCACACACCGTAGACGAAGGCTAGCATACAAAGCTAAGAACAAGCAAGGCAGAAGGCAACAAGACGTTTGGGGTTAACGTAAATGAGACAGAGGGAGTCAGCGATGAAAACGTGACGGAGAACAGAAACATTTCTGATAATTATCTTTTCTCTGCTTGTGTTCTATAAGGTGGTGGTTCAGCCTGGATACATTCATTAAGTAACAAAATCTTAAATTTGTTTTGTATTAATATATTAATATGACGTGGCGTCCAGTTACCAGCGTGACACTAAAACAGGTAGTAGTAATGGCTACTTTTTACTTAAGTACATCTCAGAGGCCAAACTTCTTTACTTTAACTTGAGTGAATAAGAGTCTTTTGAAACATCAGTATCTGTACTTCTACTTGAGTGAAGGATGTGTGTACTTTTGCCACCTCTGCTGTACTGTATATTCTGCTGCTACACACTGACAATAGTCTCAAAAATGTGTTGGCAACGAAATAAATTCTTAGATCCAACTGAACCAGTCTGCAGGAATTGTGTGAAGCAGTCATATAAATATGGATAGGAATATCAAAAGGTATGTTCCCGACATCTTAATATTTATGTCATGGGAATTCGACATGGTTTTCAAATAAAAACAAGAAATTCTTACTAGACTTTAAAATTTTGTGCATTAATCTTTAAAAAAATAATATATATGATTCATATGTTAGAAACCCTTGTTGAGGACCAACTTTAAGAAATTCAATTCAATTCAGATTTATTTTCTATAGCAATTTTAACAATAGACATTGTCCAAGAGCAGCTTTAGAGAGGAAAAAAAGGGTTAAGAGAAGCTTGAGCAGGATGCAAAATGCTTGCGTGGACAGTTTAGAGTGTATACGGTATTGGTTGTACCTGAAGAATCTCCTCTTTCAGAATGCGGTGGAAACTCAGCTGGCTGACTTGAGGGTGTTTCTGTAGGACGGGCTCTCTGTCAGAGGTCATCACCAGGAGGTTGGAAACCTCTGAAAGACAGAGAAAATAAGGGCTGTGATTGGTGAAGAGGGGAAAGTATAAAAGCTGTGCACCTGGCCTCCATATCGAGCTTGGGTCTCTGCCGTGTGAGACGTGAAGGAAGCATGTAATTTACAGTGTGTGTAAGGCACAAAAAAAACAAAAAATTTGTAAGAAAACTATACAGAACGAGTTAGTGTATTTATATAAGGTGTCGGCTTGTGGTTAGTTTGCGCATACGTGGGTGGCTCTACTATGCACTTCTGTCGTAAACTCTGTAAACCGTGTGTTTGAGTGTGTGTGTGTGTGTGTGTGTGTGTGTTCTTCAGTGGTTGCCTGAGGGAGGAGGAAGTCGCCTGGTGTCACAGAGTGCATATAAACACTGCGTAGTCTTTAAACGTCCGTGTCTTTAAGTCATGACAATGAAAGACGACTTCATACTACAGATTTTACATGCGTGTGCTTTTGCAACGTCCTATTAATTTCGTTTTTATTTACTTTTAATCGAAAACATATACTGCATTCACACGCGTTTTTAGTACCTGAAGGCAGGGCAGAGTGTTTCACAACAAGCCCAACTGAGATCAAGAGACAAGAGCTGAACAACAACGGAAACCGCATTTACCACAATTCCTGCCTGACACTAATGTCTCAGCATGTACTCGTACGGAATGGAGATGTAAACAAAACAGAGTGGCCGCCTCACGCGCTCATACCAGGAGCACTCATTTCACTGTCTTTGGCCTCAACGTGTTTGCGTTGGTTGAATGCTTGAGGAAAATGTGTGTTTGAGTCTGCATCTGTGTGTATGTGCCTCTATGTGTTGTCGCACGGTAGGCAGGTGCTTCAGTTTAGTGGTCGACAAACTAATCAGGTCCTGACAATTTATCAGCCAACATTTTGAGATAATCAGCATCTGTTGATCATCCTGGAGGCTAAGCTGATGAGATGTTTTCTGCTTTGGAGGACACAGAAAGCTGCGCAATTGAATACTTATTCCAGGTTTTCCTGAAATTTAACTCAATTTAATGCAATTTCAGGAGTATCCAAAAGATGTGCACAAACTACGACTTCACTCTTCACGAGTGCTCATGTTTGCAGGTTCTCTGAATGATCAGCCATCATCATCTGTATCTGTGCTGATAAATGTGGTCCATGAATTGCGTTATTGCAGCAAAAATAAAAAAAATTCATGTTGTTCTTTGCTATTATACAGTTATATGTAACCTACAGGAAGAAAAAGACATCATATCGGACTTGTTGTATTTTAACACGTTGCCGTGTACAATGTTTCCAGAGAAACAGGACGTTCCGGATGATTACGCTCCATCAGCTGTGTAAGCAAAGTGCTCCTGAGGCTGCACTGAAGCACGCACACCACTGGTTTCACATGAAATCCTTATGCCACCTACAACAGCGGCGATAAGAGATCATCTTTCAGTCTGCCAGTCGGGCTAAAAGTCTTTCATTGTTTTGGCAACCACCTGCGCCACACACGCAACCCTAATGAAGGAAGGAAGGAAGGTTCCAACGAGCGTGTTACAGAAAACAATAAAACAAGTTCCTAACAGTGTAACAGTACACACACCGAGGTTGCCGTGAGCTGTGAAAGGGCCGACTGTGTCGCAGATCCATGGTGCACCAAAAAACAGATCAAACGATAAAATGTGGCTCCGTAATTCGATTAAACATGAGACACTCGCTGTGCAGTGTGGATATTTAGTCAAAATGATGGTTGTATTTTGTTATCAGCAGTGCTGTACCTGCTGGGATCGAGCTTAACAGCTGTCACTGCTCCTGAGCGCTCCTGGCTGTAAAGTGTCATGTATGAGTAATCAGATGTGTACGTGCACTACCTCTGGGCTGTGGAGGACAGCAGCGGCGCAGCTGAAAGCGAAGGTTCTCTGTGCGAAGGCTTTGACCCTGCAGGTGCTCCAGCAGCTCTTTTAGACTCGTCCTAAATGTTTCTGTCCCGAAGAGTCTGTAGCCCTGAGAACCCACCTCAATCTGGAAGTTCTTATACTGGGGGACAGGCCTGGACTGGCACAAGTCCATCTGAGCGAGAGACAAAAAAGATGGAGACTGTGACTAATCCATAGACCAGGTGCATTGTGATTCTCTTGTGCATTTACACAGTCTTTAGGAAAGAAAAGAAAAAACCCACCATAATTGGACTTTTACAACTTTTACTACAGTGGCACCAAATTTGGTGTTTGACTAACGGTCAGTTCAGCCACAGCATTGCAAGAAAAGTTTACATTCCTCTTTGCTCAATATAAACACAATGCAGTATAAAATGTTTTCTTAGTTGACAGGGAATTCCAAAAATCTATTCCAAGAGCCTGATCCTCCGCCCACTCACCCCGACCCCTCCCACCCACCATATACATAAGCAAAAAGTAAAAAAAAAAAAAAACTGATAAGCGACATTTCTGTTTTTAGGCTATTTAGTTAGCGCTGAGTCAAACCACCCTAACAGCTCATACACAAGCTATACATTACATTTGCAGCCTTGACAAAAACAAGCTTTAAAAAAAAAAATTATAAAATAGCTTTATGCTTTTTAGGCTACACTGAAAACAACCATGTTAACGATGTACAAAATCTTGAAAGGCACCTACGTGTACGACAGAATTCACAATGCATTACATTTTTATTAGAAAGCATTTAGCTTTAAACAATGTAATATAACTGCAGCACATCAGCAATGTTTCAGGAGCACAAGCCTTCACTTTTTCAGGGTTTCTGCAGGTTTCACAAAGTCAAATTTTAGACATTTTTAAGACCTGTTAGCAACTGGTCTTAACCAAGCCCCTTATTTTTTTTCAAGCTAAGTATCGCTTAACTTGCACTTCCCCATAGCTGAAAAATAAAATCCGTTTTACGTCAGTGGTACAATCCAAGGGAGATTCACGCCAATAACAGAAAGCTGATTGGCTGTTCCATGTTGGTCTCATTTGTAGTCGTAATATAGCAAAAAAATGTGGAAAGAAAGAACACCACCACCACAGAAAGGAACAAACAAAACCATTCTCAAGTGCTGCAGGTGCATTTCAATAAGCATTAGATTTGCGGGCCATGGACATGCAAAAAATTATTTAACATCTAATACAGCAAATGTAAGACTTGTTCGATTTTTTTAATTTTAGATTTTAAAGACACAGCGGAAACTATAAAGAAGAAGATTCATGGTTTGGGGTTGTTTTGGACCAGGGAAGATTAAAGAAAGGAATACTGAACCAACATGGCTACTATTGGAACCAAACTCTCCATACAATAGTGACCTGATGCATACGCCCAATGGATTACGGTATATATATATGAAATATGAAATTAGCAAAGAACACCTCAGGCATGACTAATTATTATAAGCGAAAGTTCTGAGAAAAACTATCCGTTTGGTCAAAGAATTACAAGCAGAAGCAACAAGTAAAAAAAAAAAAAAAAAAAAAAAAAAAAAAAAAAAAAAAAAAAAAAAAGAATAAAAAAACAGTAGTACCTCCATGCAGACAACAGTCATGATGATATAGTCATAGTCTGTACAGCTCCATCGCAGGACGTAGGAGCCCTCTTCATTGCCTTCCTGCCTCAGCTTGTGAATGGCATACTCTGTGCTGCAAGCAGAATAGACTCAAATACATTAAAACTACAAATACACACACTGATATCTACAACCACTTACAAAAACATTAATGCTGTTTTAGAAAGAATTCATGATGTGTTCGGTATAATGGGGTATATAGGGGAATACTGTACCAGATGGGTCCGTGACAGCCGTTTTGCAGGTTCTGTACCACAGATGAAGGTGCTACCTCAGTGCAGAGGTAGTGATGGGCGTCTACAGTCAGCCTAAAATATCCGTCCACCAGGGCGGCAAAAGACAGAGCCTCTTCGCGATACGCCATCTGCAGCTCCTGTATAACACGATGACGACCGGTGTTTAGATGACACACAATCACATATCTACAATATATTTATTGGGTAATACACATGTCACACACTGATTATCTCTTCATCCTGGCACCTGTTAGTGGGTGGGGTATATCAGGCAACAAGTGAAAATTTTGTCCAAAAAGTTGATGTGTCAGAAAGCAGGAAAAATGGGAAGTCGTAAGGATTTGAACGAGTTTGACAAATTGTGGCGGCTAGACGTCTGGTCAGAGCATCTCCAAAACTGCAGCTCTTGTGGGCTGTCTGCAGTAGTCAGTATCCATCAAAAGTGGGTATATCAGGCAACAAGGACTTTTTTGTCCAAAAAGTTGATGTGTTAGAAAGCAGGAAAAATGGGAAGTCGTAAGGATTTGAACGAGTTTGACAAATTGTGGCGGCTAGACGTCTGGTCAGAGCATCTCCAAAACTGCAGCTCTTGTGGGCTGTCTGCAGTAGTCAGTATCCATCAAAAGTGGTCCAAAGAAGAAACAGTGGTGAACTGGTGACAGGTTCATAGACGTTCAAGGCTCATGGATGCACGGGGGAAGAAAAGTCTGACTCGTGTGGCCCAATGTAACAGACGAGCTCTTGCTGAAGAGGTTAATGCTGTTAATGCTCGATGGGTCAGGAGTGTTTTGGCAGCAAAAGGGGGATTTAGGCATAATGTTATGCCTGATGTATATAGGCTAAAAATATACATTAAAAAAAGGGCACATTTACCATGGTTTTGTTGTCCTGTCTGTATATGGTGACGCTGGCATCTTTTGTAACGATGTGAGTGATTTCATAAAAGTCAGAGAAGAGGTTCCAGCCATTGCACATATCATTCTTTTTCTCATTCTTCTGTTTGTACTCAGACTTCGTCTTCCGCGATTTACTTTTGTCTTTCAGAGGCAGACCATTCTGTTCATGAAATACAACAAAAAAAATCAGTTGACAAGCTTAACTGGAGAATAGCAAGAACAGAGATAAAAATCTCTTATACGATTCTTAAAGAATGTCCGTCTTAATCACCTTACATTTTTATAAAATCTACATTCTGTGCTTTAATCAGGTGAACGATCAGGTAAGACTCACCAGCTGAAGCTTCTTCCTCCATAAGATGCCTGTTGTGCCACACACCTGCACTTCATAAGCCTGTCCCTCATCCCCCATGCGTGGCGTTTGTGTAGGCAAGACCTCGCCCTCCCCGCACACCTGCAGACATTTAGGTGCCACTGTTTCGCGGCCCAAACCCCATGTCAGCGTCTCCAGCGTGGACAGGTACTTCACCTTCAGGTCGTACAGGGTGATGTTACTGTCCCGGATGGTCTTGCTGTTGAACTCATTAAGAAAGTTCTTGAAAACGTTGCTGATGCGCATGCGAGTCAGGAAACTGCGCTGCTTAATGGTGCGGTTGAGGCTCTCAGGAATAAAGCGCTTGTAGCTGAGAGGGGAAGGAAGAAGAGAGAGAGAGGATAAATGATAAAAGTCAAATGGAAAACAGGAAGTGAGATGGTGTGTCGATTAATTTATAGTGGCTTATATGTAGTATAAAAATAGCATATATAATGGCTTACGTAGGCGGAAAAGGTTTTTGCTTCCAATATCTGAATGCAATAAGCAGGTGAAATAGGTATATAAGCACATGATTTGTTGAAAAACACATCAAATTCTGATAGATTATACTTTGAAAAGTTATTAATGCCTTAAGCCCAATAGCATAATGTAAAGAATGCACACACAAGTAAATCTAAGTAAACATAAGACGATGATCTTTTGTTCGGTTTTGCAGCAATTATTTTAAAAGATATATATTTGAAATGACAAAGTTGTGAAAATATTGACTACGATGCATCAGAAACACTATCAAACTGTATAGAAAGTGCAGGGAACATTGCAGCCTTTTACTGCCAACCTTAAAAGGCTGCATTGCAACATGTACACTGTAGCACCTAAGATGGAAACAGCAGATAAAGGTGAACCGGTATTGTTCTCAGACAACATATTACACAAAGACCTGTAGATCAATATCTACAAAAGAGAGGGTGGAGAAAATTCTGACAATCCAGTTTGCCAGCTCATAGATTGAAAGTGGAGAAGACGGTGTGGTAAATCAGGTATGTACTGCTGAACATCGCCTTGAACTTGCTCGGTATTCATAATGTAAACAAATAGTGCGACGCTGCAGTCAAGTGAGAAACATTTTTATGCTGTGAAAATGGCTTGAGTGCTTAAATTGTATGTAAAAAAAAAAAAGATCTGGATATATTGAGGTCATTCACAAAAGCTAATTGGCATAAAAGTGAGCAGATTTTAAAGAATAACTAAAGATGAAGGAAATCTTCTCTACTTAATAAATGTTAATGAAGTACAATGTTTCCCCACACACGGTCATTCTTATCCGCTCCACCCAGGTAAATTTGACAAATACAATCAATTGTATTTTAAAAACTAAATACAATTTATTTGTATTTAGTTACAAGGGGGAGGTGTCACATTTAATTTAATTTGTTAATCCTTTCTAAGAAATTATTGCTTTCAATTTGGTGGCAAGGAAGAATGAAAGAGGGAAGGGAAGGGTGGGGAAAGAGAGAGGGCGAGAGAAGGGGGGTGAAAGGAAGGGAGGGTGAGAGAAGGGTGGTGAAAGGAAGGGAGGGGAGAGAATGGAGGGGGAGAGAAGGGTGGTGAAAGGAAGGGTGGTGGAGAGAAGGGATGGGGAGAAAATAGAGGGGGAGAGAAGGGAGGGGAAGATAATCGTGGGGAAGAAAATAAAAAATAAAGTGTGGCAGAGGGAAGGCGAAGGGTGAAGTGAAGGGCTGGAGAAGAGATGGTTGGAAGAGAGAACAACAAAAGAGAAGAGAAGTGCGGTAGAGAAGAGAAGAGTGGGTGAGAGATGGGTGAAAGAGAGAAGGTGGAAAATAGATGAGTGGAGAAGAGATAGGTGGAAGAGCGAAGTGTGGTAGAGAAGAGAAGGGCAGTAGAGAAGAGATGGGTGGAAGGGAGATGGGTGGCAGAAAAGAGATGGGTGGATGAGTTATGGGTGAAAGAGAGAAGGTGAAAAATAGATGAGAGAGGGATGGAAGATAGATGGGTGGAGAAGAGATAGGTGGAGAAGAGATGGGTGGAAGAGAGATAAGTGGAAGAGAGAAGGGAGGAAGAGAGAAGTGCGGCAGAGAAGAGAAGGGCAGTAGAGAAGAGATGGGTGGACGAGAGATGGGTGGAAGAGAGATGGGAGGAAGAGAGAAGAGAGGAAGAGAGATGGGTGGAAGAGAGAAGGCAGGAAGAGAGATGGGTGGAAGAGAGAAGGGAGGAAGAGAGAAGGGAGGAAGAGAGATGGGTGGAAGAGAGAAGGGTACGGTAGAGAAGAGAAGGGCGGGGAAACACTATAGAAAAGAAAAGAAACCTCTTATACATTGGGTGTGGCTTGAAAGCACAGAGTGCACAGGGAGTACAGCTGCCGTTTATGAGTTCTCTTGTGCTGGTCTACTAATGTACACATCAAAACTGTCCATCAAATGATCATAAAATTGCATTATGAGTTTAAATGATCACGCATTACTTGATTAAACAAAACGTGCCATTCGTTTTTTTTAACGTTTCTGATTTGGTCATCTTGCTATCTTTCCCTTATCATCCAACCAGTCATGAGGGCAATCACAGGCTTCCTTCCAGACACAAAGCCATCGGGTCATTTGAAATTGCAGCAAACGCACTCAGAGAGGAACTTTTCCATATAAATGAGCTTTCAGTTGTCTGTCTAGTGTCAACATGATGTTAAGTAACAGGGAGTAAAGACAATAAAGTCATCCCTTCTATGAGTCTCTGCTGCATCATTACCCTGTGACAAACACTAAAGCACAAAAAACTCATTTGGTTCTTTAGGGTTTAAAAGATTCCTGACGCACCACCCGGTAAACTCTGGAGTGCACTGGACAGGTAACACAGAAGATGCTGCACAATGAAAAACGGAGGAATTATGGCAATTAAATGCACTAAATTAAAAATGAAAATTTTTCTAGAGAACAAATTACTTGTTCATTTTAAGAGGCCTGTCTAGTTTTCTCTTGTATATTTAGTAGAAAAAGTCATTCTTATATAAGTACTCATTTAATAGTTTAGAATAATCGGTTGATCACTAAAATAATCGATAGCTGCAGCTCTAGATTTAAATACTGCTCCCTGGTTATCACGCTTTATAAAATACCAAGTGACATTATGCATTTTCAATCAAAAGGCAAAAAGCATCCAATATATAATGCCTAATTCAGATCGATTTGTCATGTTGCGTAAGATATGAGGTGGCACTTTGAACGCTCTTTCGGCTGAATCAGACTGAGCAGTGCTCGAGCTATTTGTTCACTTTCTTCTAGTCAGAAAAGTCTGGTTCCTCTCAAAGTTTCACGCTCATGAAGTTTCAGGGAGTTTTTCCTCTTTGCCTCTGTCAACTCAGGCTTGTTCATTAAGCATCTGAATCTGTATATAGATTTTAGTAAAGCTATTTTATGACTACGTCTCTTGTTTAAAAAAAAAAAAAAGCTTTTACAATTATAACAGAACCAAATACATCTCAAAACGAACAAACAGAAGAAACAGAACAAGAATTTATGATAAAACTGCTGGTTTCTGTCAAGGATAATTCCCTACTTTACATCATGGTTGCGAGACCTATACGGTTTCATTTTACATACACACACACACACACACACACACACACACACACACACAAATTTCCGGACTATTAAGCGCACCCAAATATAAGCCGCACCCACTGAATTTGACAAAGATTTTTATTTTGAACATAAATAACAAATAATTCTACACTGAAACTAATGAACTTTACACAGGCTTTAATTAAAGACGGTGTCTGTAACACGGCGTGTATCTAAACAGAAGCCTACCAAGAAAGTCATTGTTTACTGTCTTCCTCCTTCCTTTCACAACTATTTCTCTCTGGAGTTTTTCTTTTGGCTTCGTCCTGTGTTTAAAAATCACCATTGGTCAATCTTTTCTCCCGATACCGTGTGTTTTGTCATGCCCGGTTCTTTTCAGCGTGACCAATAATTCGCGTTCCCTGTGAGCGGCAGGTCAAACGTCAGAGGAACTTCATCCATTATGAAGTGTTGCGGCCCGATTCAGTGGAAACGCATCTGATTTAATATAAAGAGTTTCATTGGTTCACTTGAACCCGTTCGTCAATTTCATTGGTCTAATGTTATGGGGATCAGTTTTTTTGGCTTGAAGTTTGTGAAACCGGGAAAAACCCAGGAAAAATCCATTAATTAGCCGCCGCTTCATTGTTTAAGCCACAGGGTTTAAAGCGTGGGAAAAAGGAGCGGCTTATAGTCCGGAAAACAGTGTGTGTGTATGTATGTATATACATACACACACACACACACACACACACACACACACACACACACAGTATGTTATCTCCATTATTAATTAAAGTAAAGTAAATTGCTAGCACAAGACCAGCACACAAAAGAAAGTAAAATTAATATATTAATTCTTAAAATTCATTGAAACCCCAGTTATTATCATGCACATATAACTTGCTATTAAATGAATAGTGCTTGCAGATAAACATCATAAAGGTCTGATGTGACTGTGTACTGTGTGAATAAAGTGCCTGCGGGCGTCACCTGGTTTCAGTCCCTGATCCTGACAGGGGCAGATTGTTGCTCTTGGCATGATGAGTGATGGCGAGAACAGCCATGCCCAGGCACTCGTTCTCTATCTCATGGTGCTCTGCCTCACTCTGGGGGATACGTACCGGCGCCAGTCCTCTTAGAAAATCATACTGTCCCTACAAACACAAAAGCCCAGGATAAAATGAATTGGAGCTTGATTACTTACGCTCATTTACCTTCACGCTTCAATTACTTGCAAAGACGCTAAACCACCGTGCAAACACACGTCCTGAAATTTGACCACCATAAACTAAACAAATGCACGTTAGATAGTAACCAAATACCGATATGAAAACGTGACTCATTGCAGGTGATTTGAATAACCACCCAACCACAATGTTCAAAAATGCCTCTACATAACAGGAGAGTTTTGTTTACTGTTGTTTTAACGTCCACTTCCACACCCATACAGTTAGCTCGTTGTTTGGGTTTATTTTGTGTTTTGCAGGAAACCCACCTGTGCAAACAGATAGTCAAGAGAGGCAGCATCAAGCAATGGCGTTCCCTCCAGGCCTTTAGCCCCCTTCTGTTTGCTCAAAGAATGGCGCCACACAGGAGACTCGCTCTCAGAGGTTCCGTGCCAGTTTGTGAAATAAAACCTATGAGGAGCAAGACAATGTTTTAGAGAATTTGCATGTACAGTGTGTGCGTATGCAAAAACATCAGTGCTTCAATATAATTGTAGATATAATAGCAGGTGCTTTGACTAAACCAAACATATGAGATACAGAAATAGACCTTTTTTTTAAAGCATCAAGGAAGATCTTTAAAAATAAATAAATACATACATTTAAATACTGTTTTTAGTTCATAATAAAACTATTCAAATATTAGCCATTTTAAATACATGTGTACTTTAATGTTTATCCTATAAATAACATTCAATTTGGCATTATTAATACGCGTACTTATTGTTTTTTATCATCATTATTATTATTCTTAACCAGACCATCAATTCAATATATGAACCCACTTATAACAGTAATTATGGCTTGTAATTTTTATCACTGTAAAATAAACAAAAGAAAAATCCTGGGCAGAAAGTATACAATGAAAATTATTTACTGATCTCTTTTATTATTATTTTTCTTTTTTTTTTTAGAAGTAACACCGAGTCAGAGAAAAACAGCTTCCCTGGACTCACTTCATTCAGTGTGGCAGCAGCCGGTTATTTGGCAGACATATAAAAACACAGGGACTCATCCAGTGTTGTCTGTAAATAATCAGCATAAGCACACCACAGAAGTGCCACATGAGCAGAGAATCATTGTAAACAGGAAGTAACACATTTTTTTTAAAGCCACAGCGGAAGAGAGTAAGTGCAAAGGTGACCATAACCTGCTTATGTGCACAACAGGTACGCTACACACAAGGAGAATGTGGTTCCAAACCCACGAGTGCCTTTATATACACCGACTCACGCTTATCTTAGTTTCAATGCTAAAAAGGGAAAATTAAGGGGAATTTTAAAAATAGATTTTAAAGAATATCTATAGCCTGAGCCAATTTTCATTTTGGATCAGAAATGATTTGTGTTACAGATTTTCAACAGGCAAGACCAGCTAACCAATCACATTTCTTCTTTTTGCTTTCAGGAGAAGAATTTTGTAGAAATAAGAAGGCTATTTCGCCCAGCAAATAAAAAAACAACAACTGGATGAAAAACTGTCTGCTTTATGCAAACACAATGCTAACTCTAATAAACACCAGGCTGTAAACACCAACAGGATGAATGGCCCATGTGATGTGTTCACATTAAAAAAAAAAAAAAGAGAGAGAGAGAAATGCACACTTACTCAAAACACACTGCCTCCATGCAGTTTCTAAATGGTTGCCATGTTGTCAAAAGAAACTTACCCAACACCAATAAGCCTATAATATAGACTCCACAGATGGAAATCAACAAACATATTTCATTCATGCACCATTAAATATCCATTTAATGCCTTCCTAAAGGATTGTTAATATATGAATGAAGGTTAAGGTTAAGGTTAAGTGAGAGTAAAAGCCATTTCTAATTCAAAAGCAGCTTTCACCACTTCCACCCATTCACACCAACTCAATGTCACTCTGCAGAGTTCACGCAGATAAGATATGACTAAACAAAGTGGTCGATGTCGCACTGAACCCACAGTCCATGTCCACGTGTACATTATTCCATGGTATTAGTTCAAAAGCTTGTTAAAGGTCTTGCAAAGGTTTTTTGAAGTCTTTGTAAGCAAGCAATGCATACAGGAGACTAGAGACTGGATCGGTTTACAAGAGAGTACTTTATTTATCTACGTTTACACACCATCGCCTTTTAAATAGCCCCCTTGCACAGCAATACAGCGCTCGCAGCATATCAAATAAGCATATAATTCATAATGAAAATGGGACACTTGCGAAATGGAGGACAGTGGTGGACGAAGTCCACAACGCATGCACTTGATTAAAAGTACATGAACAAGACAAAATATTACTCCAGTAAAAGTGCTGCGTTTAACCCTTTCACTTTCATAAAAGTATTTGCCTTCAAATGCACTTAAGTATCCAAAGTACTGTGATTTATTAGGACTATAATGTTTCTGTTATCATTTTTGTCCCAAGACTCTTTGCTTAATCACATGTTGAAAGACTCTGTTACTCTTCACACACGGATCTATTAATAGAATGATATTAATGAGACAAAAACTGATTGATATCTATTACTATTATCATGAGACCAAAACCTTCTTTTCCACTACTTCAATTGCACAAAGTCACGAGTGTTGTGGCACGTTAGAGTCAGGAGCTTCTTCCTCATTTTTCTCATTTATTACCCCTCAAAATCTGCTGCTGCTGCTGCTGAACTCATACTGAACTGTATGTTTCCCAAGTGTACAAACATCAGTAAAAGTACAGATACGCTGAACAAATACTTCAGTACAATAATATATTATATTTACTTTGTTACTGTCCACTACTGATGTCTAATCTGACATGACTTTTTTGAGCACAACCAAAACATTACCAGGGAACATGCAGATCATTAAAAACCGAATTCAAAGCCAACTTGACAGAAACATCTAAAAATGGGCTGAAATCTCATATTGCTTTCGAATGGGGAATAAACCCACACATTTGTTCATCAGTCAGTGACCATAAACAACATCCCACATGTTTGTCCCAAGAATTTTATCTAGTGCATTGCTCCCAATGCTTTATAGATTAATCGTTCAACCATAAGATCTACAGTTTCCAAAGTGGGGTCTGGGAAATAACCAGAGCTCCATGATAAATATTAACTGGGCGCCAGAGAGTATGACATGACAGGATTGAAATGTACTATCAATAAGCATCCAGTTTGTGAGGGTTATTCTCTCATAGTTTCAAAGGGTTCATCAACCACTGCAATAAAGAAAATTAAACATAAATAATGTTAACTTTAGTGTAAGGGTAGTTATTATAAAGCCATGCTGCTAATATGAGCATTGACGAGTTTATTCTAACATGCTAATACTCTCAATTTATTTAATAAATTATTCAAATACGTTATAATTATAGGTGAAACGGGTCGCAGTTGAACTGTGATGTGTAAGAACTTGAAAAGCCCTGCATCATCCAAATCGCATGTACGGGAACTTTTCCTTGTAATAAATGAAAAGCTAATGATACTTTTTTTGCTGACCTGAAAAATGATCCGATCCGTGACTCAAAAACCGGAACGTGATCCAAACCATGTGTATTGTGATCCACTAATTGCAATACAAACATATACAATAATATACACGATACGATTGAGAGAGATGAAGAAAAACAATGCTCTGAGGCATCACATTAATAGGATAAAACAAACAAAAAGGGGAGGGGAAAATCGAGCTGTTGGACTTTTCATTGTTTTACTAAAGTCCTGAATGTAAAATTGTTCGGAGTGCTGGAGCAACCTGCAGCCTTAACGTCGGCTCAGTAATTAAGATCTTTCAGCTACTATCTAACAGCACCTTGGTTTCCTTACCTCATGCGGTAGTGCAGCTTAATACTGGTGTCCTCGGTGATCCGGAACACATGATTGGGTGCATACCAGAGCTCCTGACTCTCTTCGTACAGGGCAAACAGGTTATGGCACAGGGGTGAAATACCTGCAATAATAACACATGCGGCAGTTAGGAGCAGATACCAGAGTCTCTACCAATTTCCTTATTGTTCCTTGCTTTCTGTAACAAAACGACAGTAAAACAAAATAAATACAGTATGGTAAGACATTTATAATCGTTATGATTTATCGGTGTGGCCTGTCAAAATAAAAAATAGTGTCAGTGAACTTAAGTGCGTGCGTCTTGTAACAGAACAGTTAATATTTGATTGATAGTGCAACCTATTTGTCTGAATATTTGAGGAATGAAGCCAGAGTTTATCCATCGTTTCAAATCTATTTGCCAAATATTGTGTAAGGATTGTTGCAGGAGTTTAACAAATAGTGTGTGATTTCCACACCGACACACAGCATGATTACGTTTCTGGATAGCTACGTGACATAGCCAAAGGAAACCTTATCAGGTCAGTTTATAATCAGATAACTGCTATTTTTCTACTGTCTGATGCGTCTGTGCCATCTGCAATTTTCGCCTTTCCACTTTTAAAGCTAAACAGATTTCAACGGATAAAAACTAAATGGAAACATAATTATAAAGGATGTCTTTGAATTTGGTAGCATTCAGAACTTGCATGTTGATGCCCCTGTCCACAAAGCCAGCTACATGATGATATGCTTTAAATGAGTTGGAGTGGAAGATCTTAAGTGCCCTGCAATAGAGCTCTGACCTCAATCCTACTGAACACCTCAGACCTCGTCACCACTCCTACACCAATACCAGACTTTACTAACCCTCTTGAGGATGAATGAGCAATAACCTCCGTAATCACATTCGGAAATCTTGTGACCAGACCAGTAAAGTGGAGGTTATTATAACAGCAAATGGGGACTAAATGTGGAATGAGTTGTTTGAAGAGCACAAACAAATCTTATGGTCAGTTGTCCATACTTTCTACACACATACATTCTATGCCCAAGTGTTGAAGCTGCATTTTCTCTCTCTCTCTCTCTCTCTCTCTCTCTCTCTCTCTTAAACAGAAAGAGAGACAAATAAATCCCGAAACTAAAGCACAGATTCACTTATGATACCTGAATTTATCTCATTTGAGCAATTAAGAAGTGGCAGCTTGGCGATGCTGCGATTTCAAACTCCCAACCTTCTGACTGAAAGTCCAACGACGTAACCCCTAAGCTACCACTTCACTTATCGAATTGCTTCCTTGCAATTATTTCAGTCGGTTGCACGCGTCATGGCGAAACATAGCGACCTGCGCTTGAGAAATAAAAGGAATTTCGGGTGGTTCCTCACATTATTCATAAAAAAAAAATCCACATGCTATTTATTTCAGCCGCTGTCATATACAAGTCACATTTGAGCCACTTTTTGGAATATTTATTCATTCATGCACACCATCAACTCAAACTTCTTCAAATATAGTAAATTTCAGCCTAATATTATTAGCCAGTTGTTACTTCACTTGTATTTCAGAACAATTTATTGTAGAGAACATCAAAACATGTGCATGTAAAGGATTTTTCCCAGGATTCCCCAAAGACGTCCACAGAGTAAACAGATCAAATGCTACATGACTTCTGCGTGACCATGACGTTCGGCGTGTGCTTTCCGCAGAACGTCTGTTCTGACGGTTCATGTACAGTATTTTACTAGACAATCTGCATGTGGTTTCAGAGTCACTTGTAAATCAACAGTTTTTTTTTTAAGATGTTCTTGCATTAATTTCCTTTTCCTCTCTGACTACTCAGCCCAGCTTGCAGTGTTGGCTTAAGCACAAGGTAGAGGAAATCCTCAGTCTGACTGTACTTCTCGGCGGCCATTTTGTTTTCGTTTATTGAACGTCGGCCAAAAATACACATTCCATTCCGCTTAGATATCTGGGATGGAATCTTAGAGTGCGGAACGGAGTGGCAAACAGCTAAACAGAACTGTGTTTATATATACCTGCTCACGAAACTCTTACTCAGAACACAATTTCAACCAACTTTTCGATTTGCATGATGTATTTCCATATGCAAATCTGAATATGGAGATTTCAATCAATTTAATGCTCTCCTGCATATATTCAACAAAACACAGGGTTGAATCTGCAGTGCAGAAATGCACAAGGTTTAACAAAAAAAGTTGCCCTGGTTAAATCATTCCGAGCTACAACACATCCAAAGCTCAGAAAAGGACAATACACAAGAGACAAATCGCATAAATTATTAGCACAAGATAGAAATGTCACTATAAATTGGTATAACAACTGCACCAGCTATTTATCAACTGAATGGCAAAGCCACACAGAACGTGTTTCATCAGCCGTGTTTACAGAAATAGATCAAGTATTTAATTTCTTCATAATATATTCAGTAACATACAGAACTCGTTTTATATTGTGGCGGCTATTTTTGGTTTCTCTTTCAGCTATATTACAGACCACAGTGTGGTACCTACACACTATTTAAGACACCCACGTCCTACGCTGACCCTGGTGATGGCTACTCAAATCTAAACTTAAGTGTTTAGTCTTGATTCGGCGCATTTGCTGGAAATGAGGCGTCTCGCAAGCTCAAAACATTGGAAAACAAAATTGAAAGTAACACCTTTATAACTCTAAGTGCTCTACTATCAAGAGGGTCAAAATGTAAAATAATAAACTTTAATCTGCTACATTTTTACTGAACCAAAAAAAAAGCCTCAACTGTTTTTTCAGGCCACGGCCAAACAAGTGCTATTAATTTCAATCCTTTATTTTGGCATCATCTAGAACACCAAGCCGGTAATTTAATACAAACTTCACTGCACAGCTTGGAGTTCTTTAAAGATATTTGCCTCATTAGGGTTTAAAAATGTATTTGTCTTTCTACAATAAACACATGGATCCAGATCTATAAATCCCCTGAGAGCAATTATGTGGGAAATCATAACCTGAAAAATAGAAAATAAGAATTCGGATGTAATATAATCCAAATCCATTTAACCGACAGAACGCTGCTGCAACCGAAGACCTTCAGCTCGGTATGTACCGAATACACACCTGCCAGCTTCCAGACTTTCACCAAAAGGTTGTACTTAAATCATGCAAATATACCACAGAGCTCTCATTCTCAACAGCAAAGTGTTTTTTCCTCAAACTCTCAAATCTTTATGGTGTAAAGGTTAAATGTTCTATTGCAGATGGTAGATGTTAATGCTCTTTGCTTTAACTTATACCAAAGAAAGATTATTGCATATATTTAAATCATAGCAGAGGATTAGAGATGTTAGAGGGGGTAAAACTATTCATTGAACGTTATTGAAAGTAAAACGCAATCAAAATCACTCTGCATTGTCCCGAAGTGAAAATGATACATTGGATATTGATGGGTTTTTGCTTTCGTTCTGTATGATTTCTATACAGCAGGAAGCTTAACACTGTTGCACAGTTTTTGTAGATGGTGAAACAAAAGAAACATCTGTGAAGGAAGTATTTTTCCTGTAATTGTTTAGATACAAAAGACACTGTAATCTGGAAAGATGGTCCGAATGTTAAAAAAAAAATGACTTCATGGTTCTGGGTAAAGGAATAGGTTATTTTTTTTTTTTATTATTGAATCATACCTCAGGCTTCCGCTAAGCAAATTAGGCGATCATATGTAAAGTTACAAACAAAAGACACTGTAATCTGGAAAGATGGTCCGAATGTTAAAAAAAAAATGACTTCATGGTTCTGGGTAAAGGAATAGGTTTTTTTTTTTTTTATTATTGAATCATACCTCAGGCTTCCGCTAAGCAAATTAGGCGATCATATGTAAAGTTACAAACAATGTTTAAGGGGGAAAACACTTTTTTTTCTCTCTCTGATCATTGCTCCACAATGTTCAATAAACACGGATGGAAGTCAGCAGAAGTGCCAGTTGAAGCTGTTCCGGGTTAAGTAACGATAAACAAACAAGTACGGTGTAAATGTTTTGGCAAAAGTGCCAATCTGTTCATCCTACTTCTATCCCTTCCCTACCAAATCTCACTTCCTCTCCTTTCAGCCAGGCAATGAAGTACCAGAGAATATAAAATCATCAAGACTCCACCCACCCCACACTACCGCAATGAGGAAACCGCTTTCATGGTCTCTGGAGCTTTTTCCACTCAGTCCACCAAACAGATCCCTCAGGACTCCATTAAGACCCTCGTCATTCGGCACTTCATCCTCTGCAGCGTACTGTTACATGTAGCAAACATACACATTTGCACATTGCTGTTTTTTTGTCTGTTTTTTTTTTGGTGTTTTTTTTTTTTTACACCTTACACACTGTTTAGTTTTACTTTCAGTTCGACACTGCAGTCTCTCTGTTTGCACGTCTCTGTTTAGTCTACCTTTTCACTGATTTCATTTCTTATTTTTAAAAGCAAAGCAGAAGATGATAAAGAAAGAAATATGCAGTCAGGGATAGGTAGTATTTATGATGCATGTATTTCAAATATTTATTTTATATTTGTATTTATGCGGGTTGATGAAAACGGCTTCACGTTTTGTACCAAAATAATTTGTGTTTTGTATTTTTGAAGTTTTAAAATGCTGTAAAGTACTTTGTAAGAAATTCTAAATCATGACATCATAAAAATGCGACCTCTAAATGGTGCCTACTCAATATTTTGCACAGACTTGTTGAGATCAGAACAGAAAATTGATCCATATGCAAGAAGGTGGTGAAAGTCGAAAGCCGCAAACTGCCAGCTTTTAAATGGGTGTCCTGTGATTGCTGAATAATGTACCCTAATTGAAGTAGCTGTTTTGTAGGATCATGATTTTGCATACCATTGCATAACCTGATCCATAATATATTATTATATTTATAATAATCAGATGATTAATTAGTTAGAAATGGGTTGCGATGAAAACAGGTGCCATCACTTAACTTATTATAAATGACTTGTTTGTAATTGAGTCAGTGTAACTGATGTAAAGTCCCCCCTACAATTATGCATGTGAATATTTAATCAGTTATCTGGTTGCATGTCAGATTTATTGTGTGACTCCGCCAGAGAAAAACTGTTGCTTTTCTCTGGGAAGAAAACTTTTTATTGCATGTAATAGAAAGTGAAACACGATCAAAATCCACATTCTCTAAACTGCTTATTGAGGGGTTTCTGTTCTGTCCTAATAGGTTTAAATTTGTTACTTCGAACACGCCTGGCTGCAGAAAGCAATCCACTTTCATTAAATTAAAGTTATATACTGTGTAGAATTTTGTGTGTGACCAATGAAACCTGAAATCCTGAATCTATCTCCTTACCGTTTTTTTTTTCTTCAACAGAATCAATCCTCTAGATTCTCTAACAATCCAACCAACAGACAGCTGGATTCTGTGCTAACCATGACTTCAGATCATCTCAATTGACTAAACCAACTCCCATTTAACACTTCCAGCGTAAACAGCCCCATGACATCTGGTAATGTACTGACTGCAGTCAAGACAGCAAGGACTACACCCATGAAGAGGCCCAATACCACAGACATAAGCAACTAATAGTTTCACTTCTCTCTTTCTCAAATTCTTGAAAAATCTCCTAACATTTAGTCACCTCTCAGTCCTGCCCAGGACGGCCTCTGAGATCCTAAACAGTCAGACTTCACATCCGCATTACGCCTAAAAAAAAAACTGCCTTTGAGCAAAAAAAGGTCTCATTCTCCTTAACTTTTTGGCATCACTTAATACAATCACGTTTTTTTTTTCTGCCCTTTAGAGCTTTTAAAATGAGTGGAACAGCATGGTCATGAATTTCAGTCCCATTAGATGACACTGAGGGAATCCACAGCTGCTGCTCCACGCTCTGGTGCTCCACATCGCTCAATTCTGGGTCTTCTATCAGTGACATCATATCGCCACATAGGTTTACATACCGCTACACTGATGACTCATCCTCCATTTTCCTCCCTCATACACTTCTCATATCTCAGCACGTCTCACAGACACCATGTCATTAGATGAAAATGAATACCAACAAGAACAAGCTTCTGAATTTCCCTGGAGTTGCATCTCCATATCAAGATCTTGTATTCTCCCTGGACACATTTCAGGTCATGTCCTCATGCAACCTCGGGTGTTTCCTGAACAACCAACCTGCCTCGTGTTACAAACCTGACTAAGGTTCTTCTTCACTAGATGATGATTTGACTATTTCTATGCACAGAGACCACACAGGTACTTGTACAGTTGCTCTGCTACAGCGCCTTGCTCCTTGGTCCAGAATGCAGAACCCAAGTTCTCCCACATCACACCTCTGATGCGTTTATTCCACTGACTTCCTGTAATTGCTGGCATCGAAATTGATGTTTAAAAAGTAAACTTGTAAACTTTAAAAAGAGATATAGCCACCTTTTGTTTAGGAATGTCCTTGAAATCCGATAATTTGTGTATAATTATGTCATAAAGCTTCATAAAAATGTTATTCCTAATTGTAATATATTTAGAAAAAGGAATTTCTTTCGCTATATATTGCTTATTGGCGCACAAAGTGACGACTGCCTTTACGCCCTTGTTTGCATAGACGAGGTTCTCAGCTCTTACCTGCTTTGCACAACTTTCATCATTGTGAGGAGGAAATTATAGTTAGGACCAGAGGATTCAAGCATCTCAAATCAAGAACAGCTGCTGTCAGCTATCAGGCCAACAGAGTTATTGTGTAAAAGAGGATTTTTAGTGAACTGGGTTCCGGGATTTTAGAACCGTGAAAAGAAATCCGTTTGTACTTCTCTGCAACGTATAAATCATCTTTCCTTCATCAATCAGTTTCGAGGGGGTATTATAAGACGTTTCGAGATTCACTCTCGGACAACTCATTGAAGCGTTGAAGCGTAAGTCATGTCGAACGTCTGTGGCAGATCCAACCAGTTTCACGCAGAATTTAACATGCGGTCTAGGATGAAAATCACAGACGTGGGAACGCGATACAACCGTGTATATGTACCATGCATGTACTGCGTAACCAAGTACCTTAATTTCCGGACTATAAAGTGCGCACAAATATAAGCTCACTGAATTTGACAAAGATTTTTATTTTAAACATAAATAAGCCGCAGGTGTCTACACTGAAACTAATGAACTTTATACAGGCTTTAATGAAAGACTATGTCTGTTTCACGATGTAATGGGTGAAATGTTGTGGCTCCTTTAAGAGCAGAGCGGTATTTTGGGAATAGCCTGCCACCGCATTTATCCAGTTTTACTGCATGTGTGCAAGACCGAGGAATATGTCCTTATTATTTTCTGATGCTCATGTCTAAGTTTCTTTGACTAACCTGTAACGCTGTTGCCAAGAAAAATAAAAAAATCAGGAATTTTGGAAACCTGTCTGTGCTTATATGATTTCTGTTGCAACTGGAGTTAGCGAGCTCTCCCTTCACCCTGACTCACCCTGACAACAGCTTGTATCTAAACAGTAGCCGACCAAGAAAGTCATTGTTCACTGTCATTCCTTTCACAACTATTTCTCTCCTTTTTTATCTTCCCACTAGCGGAGTTTTTTTTCCACACAGAAATTGCTGAATGTTTTATATGTTATCTATAAGCATGCAAAATTAAGTTATAGATTCAGTGAAATAACGTGGACTGGCTTCACATTCTGTGAGTGTGCGTGTGTGTGTGTGTGTGTATATGTGTGTATACTTACGACATCGCTTGGCAGCCTCCACACACAGGTCCTCGGCTGTATGGCAATCTTTAAAATACTCGAGTTGGTGGGTTTCGGGCAGATAGAAGTGGATCTCCAGGCCTTTCATGACGGCAGGGACGGCCAACTCCCCCTTCTTCTGTTTCTTCATCTTCCCACACAGCTGCCTGCCCAGCTCCATGACTACTAACTTTGGCATTCAGACACTGCAGTGAAGACAAGAGACAGAGAAAGAGACAACGGGACAAAACGCATTAGAGGTGCAGTCAGTCACTTACAAACCTTGATGGATATTAGCTAATATTAAACTCCTACTATTGATCCATATCATTTTCTTAGCATTGTTATTATTATTACCAATCAATAGTACTCGGTAGAAGTAAGCAGGGTGATAGGAAGCGCGTTGTACTGTGCAATTAATCGATTTTCACTGGGATGATGGTGAGCTGGCTGAAGTTCATGACAATCTCTTTTTTTTTTTATTGCCATCATTAATTAATAACCTCCCGATTTTAATTTGTCTATACTGAGATGTTCCTGTTTGCAGCTTCTGGTTCACATAAAAGAAGTACTGCAATGATTGCACAAAAGAGAGCAGTCTGTTGTGAAAAGCAATAACCACAAAATGTACAAACTTCAAAGTTCTTTTGACAATAGAAATTAGTGAATCGGTAGATGCATCTCCAAAACATATTTGTGTGTGGACATATATGCTATTGCCCGAACAAACAGTACTACTGATGTGTGCATCATGTGACAATGGTTTGTGTGGAAAGAACCTTTTTTCCCCAGCGTATAATTAAAAGTCGACCAATAGCCATTTCCTTTAAGTGGGTGATTGCTGTAGCTCTGGATTTATAGAAATATAGTCGGTATGTCTGATCAGGCTTTTGAGTAAATAAGTACTTTACAAATTACTCAGGCTTGTTGTTTGAGCATCCGTACCATCCGGATTTGAGACGGTCCAGACATCCAGAGTGTTCACATTCACACGAACAATCAGATGATGTTTTGTTTTTATCCGATTAAAGCCATTATCATGGTTATCATGGTACAAGATGTGGCATATTGTGTGAAAATGGTCATGTCCTTCTGCTTAGGTGGGTTAAGTTGTGATGCAATGCAACTACAGTGGTTATCTTATGACTGACTTACTTTTATTTTGCACTTATCAGATTCTTTTGTGCATGTAAATGCAGCCCTGGTGCTCACCATGCAAAAATCATGCACGCCGACTTTAAAATGGAACCATAACATGTGGCATTATAAACACAGCATTGCATTTTACTATAACCCTTAAAGCCATAATGCGGTAGACAAATAAAAACACTGTTTCTCTATTAGTGGATTTATACAAATGTTGTACTCGAACAGTGAGGCTATTCATGTGCCGCCAGCAAGCAGACCTTCCGTGCGAGCGGCGTCAAGTTTCACGGATTTGTTGTGATGAATTTCCCTGTTCCCTTTTTTTTTTCTGCGAGTCTCATGTTTTAACTTCCCTCTCAGTGCTGCTTTCACAGACTAATCCTGGCATTTAGAAAAGCAGAAGTCTCAAGATATGATTTGAGCAGCCCTAAAATGAGATCGGAACCTTGTTCGGCACAAAAAACGGTTCTGTACGTCCATTTATTTTATTTTTTTTACTGAATTTACTGTGTGTTAGCACATGTACATTAGGTTCACTTTAATGACCTGAGCAATAGGATTTGATTGCGTATGTTCAAATCCAGAAACAAAACCCTATCGCGTGTTCTCACTTTATCACGTGAATGAACATCTTAATTAAAAATGATGGTCATTTCTTTTCATCAGTGAGATTTCTGAATGTAATTTGATTCCATGAATTGCCTCCGCTTCCTGTTAATCCACATACTAAACTAAACTTACATCAATTAGAAAAAGAGGTCGACTAACTGATCAGCCGACCAATAAATCGGGCCGATTATGCTGCAAATTAGGCCGAATATTCGACTGCCGCATCCGACACGCAGAATCGTGTGTATACATTCTGTGCTTGCGTGAAAGAACAGAATTCTCCCATACCAGCAGGTGGCAGTAGTAGTAGTAGTATTCGGCATCTAAACAGGTAAAGCAAGCAGCGTTTGATAATTACTAACTGATTAGTGTAAGTTTTATCAATCATGTCTGCTAAGTTTTAAAGACAAGAGCAAGAATGACAAGTGTCCGTGTGTTCCCGCTTTACTCAGTCATTGTTTGCGTTTGTCATTTCTTTATTTTTTTCTGTGCGCTCATTTGCTAAGCTAAATAGCCGATCCGAGTTCCCTTACTCGCGAAAGAGCTTTGCCGACTTGCAGGATCGGCTGACGCCGTACGTCAAGAGTCAACGGTGCGGAACACAGAAAAAACTAAAGCCAACCGACATTGTCAGACGGCTCTTATCCTTCGTTCTTAGTATATATATATATATATATATATATATATATATAAACAAACATGATGCAATTTTAAGGAGAGAATGAAAATTAGATTGGGAGAGCGAATGTACGTAACCTTTGGAATTCTATTATTAGAAAGCATTCAACCAGCAGCAGATGATAACAAGTACACTGACTGGACAGGCTTGTGTTGATCAACAATGAGCTCATATTTCGATGAGAAATGTCATGCTTCTGTGTCATTTATTCTCTAGAATCTGACCAGCCACCTTTTTCAGTGTATGTTTTAATCTATTTGAGGTGACAACAAATAAATAATTCCCTATTTTTCTCCAGGCCACTGGTTAATTGAATGCTGGTAAACAGGCGTGTTTCGGTTCACACTTCACTGCGTGAGGACACGTGATGTTGTTTACCAAGTCTGCAGTGTTTACCTTTGCTCAGGTGCAAACAGTGTTTACCTCAGACAAAAAAAAATTATCTACATGTCCTTTTATGACATTTGGATTATTCTTACTACAAAAACACATGCAGGGATGCAGGGACATCGAATAAAGCTTTGAGCTGTCAATCAAAAGGTTGTGAGTTCGAACCCTGGCAATGCTGTTGTGTTTTCAGCAGGAACCTCAATCCTTAGATAGATTTTTTCATTTGTGAGTCAGTTTGTATAAAAGCATCAGACAAAAGGAGAGTATTGTCTAAAAATATAATATTCTTGAATACATTTTATTTTAATTTTGCATTAACACCACACAAGCGATGGCAGCTTAGCACCACCATCCAGCCACTGCTGTTCCCCTGAGCAAAGTCCATAACTCTCAAGTGCTCAGGCACACAAATAAGGTTTAAGACATCAATAAAAATTGCACAGATGTTTTACATTTTTTTTTTTTCAATTTACAATTAATGGGATGGAATGCTTCAAAAATCACATTTCATATCCACTTAACTCTACTCACAGTTCCCCATTCATCACAAACAATGATATTCTTGAGCTTTTCTTATCCATATAGAATTACATAAACGACTTCTCTATTGATTACACTTAAACTTTCCTCTCACAAATCCATCTTTATTAGTCATGCTGATATTACTGAGTTATTACTGTTTGGATTGACTTTTTCTTTAAGTAACCAATACAGCAGGCTAATAACAAAAAGAGCTGAGCATCACATATAATAAACCCTGTGCTGACCATCATCAAGTTCGAATAAATCAATGGCTTCTGGATACACATCCCCAGACCTCGCTTTTTTTCTCAATTCGATCCTAATCATTTTTTCCACTGACAAATAAAGAAAGATGCAGAAAGAACATTTGTTGCTGAAATCTGCTGCTGCTGCTTGAAAAGCATGTTGCCATTGTTCTCATTTCCTGTAGGCGTCGACACACACACGCGCACACACACGCAGAGCAATGCTAAAGCGAGCCGCGATCATCCTTTCGCTTTCCTACCTTCCGAGACACGTCTACGAGTTGACGTAGATCGCCTGAATGATTCACGCGGACGATCGTGCGGCGAAGAGACTTAAATGTCACCCTGACTGCAGGGTCTTAAAGAGCAGGTTCTGATGGAACAGCTTCAAACTGTGATGCTTCTTTGTCACGGGTTGTAAATTAGAAGCAACTCACCATCGCCACAAGGACTAAGACTGATTTGATCCAGAAGAACACGAAGGTTCTCGAAGGAAACGCGATGGTTCGAGCAAGCACACATACACGCGCTGTATCATTACATGTTCATCAACAGAAAAGCACAAGAGATCTCTGCGGTTTTCACTAAGACATATGACTAGAACTAGCTTGCAATAAGCACTTGTGCAAGTTTCTAAACTACCATCAACAACAGCTGAAATGACGGTTACAACTGGAAGGTTTTGCTTCCAGTCGCCATGTTAACAATCTGAAATGACTAATCTCTTGGAAGCTTTCCAGGCTTAGACATGATTTCCCTTCGGCCCCGTTCCTGAAACCGCTTTCTCTTTAAAACAACAGAAACCCACAACTCACAACATGCAGGAGAGCGGGGAAAAAAAAAAAAGCCGACAGCAAAGTTGGATTGAAAACATTTTTCGCTTAAGGCTTAAATGGTTGCATTGAATGCAAAAAAAGTCTTACGTTATGAAGCAGATCTTCTGCGAACGCAGTCTGGCAAAATAATGTGCACAATATGGTTTAATTTGGTAACAACAACAAAAAAAACAGGAAAAGAAGAAGTGGCCAACACTTTACAGCTGCTGTTCAGCTCTTAATCGGCGAGCACAGCGAACTAAAGCTAAAAACAATAAACCTGATTTCAACCTGTTTCACAATTGTCCCTGATGTTATTGTCCTGACTACAAAAATAAACAAATAAATAAATGTCAATTTTTCCTCTTCAGAAGCCAAAAGGAAGAGTGTTTATAATCACTTCTCCTACCCATACCCAGTCTTAATAAAACACCTCCAGGGTATAGTGAATCAAACCTCTTTTTATGGACACATTTAGATTGCTCATAGCTATTCTGTTTATTTCTGAGAAAAGAGATTATTCGGGTTATTAGTCAGTATCTTCTTCCACACTGTAAACAGATGAATTATCATCACTAGCCCCTGTTTTTTTGCTGAAAATCTACACTTTCATTAAACATTCTATTTCTATTAACATTTCATAAGAATAACTACAGCATACACTTTTATATGAGCTCATTAGTGCACGAGGACAGAGGAGTACATGTATATAGGCAGTGTGGACTGTAGAATAGACAGATCTGGTAATAACAATCATATAGCTACTAGATTGAAAAGTATATACTCAAGTCAAAGGGTTTAATTAAAATAAAATAAACACATGACTTACTGCTGAAGAGTAAAAAAAAAATCCCCCAGCTCTTTGGTCAGCTGTGAGTTTAGTCATATACTGTAATTTAATGTGCACCAATACAAATAGATAGTAAGCTGGTTATTTAGCTGCTTAATGACATGGTTATTTAGCTCATTAGTGATCTGATTATTTAGCCGGTTAATTCAATAAACTTGTTAGTTGGCTAATTAATTACCTGACTGTTATGCTAGTTAGTCATCCAATTAGCTACCCGATTAGTTACTTAGTTACCTGACTGTTATGATAGTTAGTTATCTGATTAGTTACTTGGTTAGTTACCTGACTGTTATGATACTTAGTTACCCGATCAGTTCACTGATAAGTTATCAGATTCTTAAGTTGGTTAGTTAACTGATTTGTTACTTGGTTAGTTACCTGACTAGTTATCTGGTTAGTTACCTGATCAGTGAACCGGTTCTTGAGCTGGTTAGTTACCCGATTGGTTACTTGGTTAGTAATTGATTAGTTACTAGGTAAGTTGCCCGATTGGTTACTTTGTTAGTTACCTGATTAGTTACTTGGTTACTTTGTTAGTTACCTGATTAGTTAGCTGGATAATATCCAGATAAGTTACCTGTTTGGTATGCGGGTTAGTTACCTGATTAATTACTTGGTTCATTATCTGGTTAGTTACCTGAATGGTTATATGGTTAGTTAGCTAGTCGGTTAACCAGTTACTTACCTACATTTTTACTTTTTTAGTTCCTGATAAATAAGATGGTTATTTACTTGGTTATTAAGCTGGGTGTTAACTGGGTTAGTTCCTTGTTCAGGTAACTGGTTATCTGGCTGATTGATTATTTGTTAAACTCATTTAAACTCTTTCCCCGAAGACAACGCGCACACACACACACACACCTGTCTACAGCACCCACATAACACACAAGAGGAAACTACGGAACTCTTCAGATTAGCGAAATGTTTGTAATACACCAGTGACGGTTAGCGAGCTTTTAATATCACCAACACGGTCCAAATCAATATCCGACCGACAAACCGGCGTACACCACGACCGAAGAGTGAAAAATACAGCGGTTAATGAACATAAACAAGCCCGGAGAGACTGTGCTGTGCTCCGGGCGGTACTGAGAGAGGAGCGCGAGCGCTGCAGCTAGCACCGCGGCTAACTCCGCTGAACAACACGACCGCGAGCTTCTTACCAGAAAGAACAAAAAAAGTTACTTCCGTCTTTTTTCGGTCATCACCGAACTCCGTAAAAAAAAAGCTGTCCGTCTCCGGGTTTGAGGGAATAAAGTCTTATTTCGGCGTGTAAAATCGATATTTTCCGGTGAAAGTCGTTAGTTTCCTGACAGACATCATGTACGCTCCGCTTTCACTTCCGAGCTGAACAAACCTTTCCTATCAAGCGTCGAGAGATTCCCGAAAGTAGGGGTTTACCACTAAACCGCGTAGCTCGACCGCTATTGGCTCGACGCCCCGTCAATCAACAATTGCACCAATCGTGTTGCTGCTGAAGGGGCGGGAGCGTGAGGCTGCATCTCTAAGCTGCATTGTATTCAGAGATACATTTATGGCACCTTCTGTAGTGCTGTGTACGTGTACACACTGTTTCCTTTCTTTCTTTAACTTATTTATTTTTGCAGATGAAACATTATGATTCATAATATTAATTGGTGATAATATCATTATATTCATATTCTTGGTATGAAGTCTCTTACCACAAACATATGAAGCTAAATGTATATTGTTGTTGTTGTTGTTGTTGTTGTTGAAACCAGTATATATTTGCTATAATACAAAATCTAATGTATTATTATTATTTAATTTATTTAATACTGTATATATTGCTATGTATTTCTAATGTAAAACACTTCTTTTCTATCAGCATCACATCATCACTATTTGTTAACACCCTGACTAACCTAACCAATATTTTAATCACTATTATTAATTGTGGTAAAAAAAAAAAGAGCAAATTATGCTGTGGTATTACTTTTTAAAATGCCAACTACTGTATTTAGTTTTACTACTGTAACTTTACCCTGCATTGTTTCAATCAAAGATATGTTGGTGTGTTTCCATAAACCATATTAAATATACCTAAATAAATACCCAAATAATTCCTTCATCATACAAAAACCTTACATATAAATGTAATTGTTTTCTCACACCGTCTTGTTAAAGAGTACAACACGAGCATTCAGGAAACAATCAGTCTAGTGCCCCATGTTGTGGTGTCCTGGTTAAACTTGTTAGTCTTTAGGTCCTGTACAGCAAAGCAGCTCACATTTCACTGACGTGGTTGTTCAACAAACTGCAGAAGGTCTTTAAGACCAGGAGGTCTAGTCTGCCTTGCAAGGGAGGGACTTCCCGTCCTCACAATCAGACGAGTTGCCAGAAACTGTGGGTTGCAATTTCACAAGAAGCCTGGTGTGGCAGAGCACTTAGGGACGCTGGCGCAGATCAATAACCTATTGATTGAATGTATGCAGAGACTTTAACTATTCCCATCAGAAATAGCCTGAAATAAGCATCTATAAATGCTTCCTCCTAGGATAATATTATCTAATCTTATTTTAAGCAATGAAATAGATCAAATGTACGGTAGATACATAAATATTTTAACACCGATTACAAAAATTGCAATGGACTATATACAGTATATAATGTGATAGATACACTAATGCCAAGTGACACAAACTGAAAACGCCAAAGTCCCACTGGAAACTCCTAACGATGGATGAGTCAGTAGCTAAATATGATAGAGTGTGTGTGTGTGTGTGTGTGTGTGTGGAGTCATGAAGTTCAGCCAACAGCAATATTTCTAGGTTTCAAGGACACAGTAGCCAAGACCAGAAGCGGGAACTATAACTCATCTATCCTTTAAAAAAAAGAAAGAAAAAACAACAGCCAATCAACAGGAAAGGCTTTTAAATAAGTGGAAATGAGAACAGGGATAAAGGGCAAGAGAATTAAAAAAGGAAAAGTGCACTTTTGACCTAAATCATTATTTTACACTGACTCAACTTACAGCTGTCATAGGCACATGATTATTTTTGTCCTCCTGGTCATAATACATGCTTGAAATAAAAATGGGCTTAGTACAAACACTGTACCAGGCTTCTAGATACACATGAACCTGAAGTATAGTTATTGGATAGTTAAAATCTTTTTCTGTAGCATTTATTTAATCACTGAAGATTTCCCTTTGCTTACGGAGATTAAGGGTTTGGGTTAGATTACGTTGTAAACTTAGTATTAATTGGCTGAATAATTCATTATGTCAGTGGAAGGTCCTCATGAGAATATTAAAATCCCAACTTGTGTTCAGAGCTTGAAGAAAAAAATGTCTACGTGTAAAATTATTTTCAAGGGATTTCCATTTTTGACAGCGGTCCTAAAAAACAGCCTGTCGTCCCATTTATCTGTTTTCTGTAGAAATTCCTGCCAAAAATAACATGATGACGTTTGTATGAAGCCTTTTATTTTACACTTGAAAAGCAACACAAACGTATTTTGAATCCGTAACCATGCAAAAGGGTGTGTACTATTAAAATGACTGTGTCAGATTTTGTTTAATTTAATAGCAATCATCAAACCATTCAAAATGTATTCAGAGAGGAAAAGCTGCTTTACACGAACCAGATGTCAAGATGGCTGCCATCCTTCAGTTATCACAGTACTGTACCTTTAAGATGGACAGCATCAGCACTGTGATAACTGAACAAGGGCAGCCTGTCACATCAAGAAGAGCCAAGACGGAAACGGTTCCCTCCATCAGACGCTTAACCTTCAGCCATCCTGTAAACATCAAGAGAAATCACATATAGGCAGAACAACATCTCATTTGGAGAAGTAACAAATAAATAGAGATGATTCAAATAAACTAATTTAATATTTTTTAAATAAAGAAGAGAACAAGGAAACCCATTTATTCAGATACAGATTGTATTTCCTTTTAGATCAAAAGGACACATTTTTTATCTTTATTAATACCATACTAGAAAAAAAATACAAATTCCGTACATGACCTAAAATGTTAGAAATGTTAGAAATGTAATTTTCATATGAATCTGCTGTGTCCAATGCTGTCTCTATATTACAAACACCAATTTTGGCTTCGGAATAAATTTCACAATAATAAATCAAACTTTACACTACCCCCATGCCTTATTTGCACTTCTACCTGTTTACACACACACACACACAAAACAGGAACATCGCTGGGCTTAAAAAGTGGTTCTGTGTTTGCCTGTTTTTCTTCCCCGAAAAACACCTACTGTATGTATTCATGAGTCATTTAAAAAATATATTTTTTTAAAGCATATTAACAAACGAAAGTAATATTTATTGCTATGCCCCAACAGAACTCTATAAATAAAGCCATCATCATGCATATACTCAATAAATGCTCAAATAAAGAATATCATAAAGAGTTAATTTTTCCTTGTCACATGCACAATATAGCACAGTCTTTCTTCACATATCCCAGCCATGATACAGAACCCCTGGAGCACAGAGAGTTAAGGGCCTTTCTCAAGGGCCCAAGAGTTGCAGCTTGGTGATTGGTGATACTAGGGTTTAAACTTACAACCTTCTGACCCAAAGCCTTAAAGGTATTAGGTAATCAGGGTCGCAGTGTTTCTTTGTTTTTTGCACATCATTTTTACAGATCTGTAAATAAATAATAATGATGATAATAATAATAATAATAATTAGAATCTCATTAGACAAAGATTGCTAAACAAATGAGAGATTTATTTCCCTGTTTTTTTGTAATTTCATTCCAAGACCTTATCACACAATAAGGGTTAAATAAAATAGCACACCAGCAGCACCCTCATACTCCACCCTCCTGCACGTCCAGCTTGTTATGATGATCCAGCAGGCTCCGCCCCCTCCGCTGTCTCTCCTTCTCCAGCGCGTCCAATCGCGTCACACGCTCGGCCAAAGCCCCGCCCACACGCGCCCCTCCCTCGGCGCAAATCTGTTCTTGTAAACAAGTCGATCAGCTCGTTCAGGGTTGGGTTTTTTTTTTCTTCATGCTTGTCACGAGACGGCGTCAGAGTCTGCCAAAATGACCTAATATCTCCCTAACCTATCTGCGCCACATTTTCACAATGAGAGAAGAACCAACACTTTTACCTCAAGCATTTAAATAAGAGTTTTAATGCGTGGATCTTCTGTTTTTGAGTCTTTATAGTGATCAAGCAATGCAATCACAATGACAACAAAACGAAACGCTATCTCTGGATGCCATGTGGCGCCTGGGCAATGCGAATTGAAGCTTTCTAGGTTGTATTAGAATAAAAAAGCATGCTGGAATGCCATGCAGATGGAGGTTAGAACCTAATAAATAAAGCATGACACGCTGTTTGGGGGGTTAGAAGCTGGAAAGTACCCAAACACTATATTTATATATGTATATTATATGTACAATAAATACTAGCACAAACGTGCATACATGCAAGGAAGCCTCATTCCTGCACGAGCTCATCCCGTAAACTGCGCGCGCTAACGCCCAAGTCGCTCGCTCGAGCGCTCGCGCACACACCCCTCACTATTCGCGCGACCCGAACGCACCGTGTACGTGCATGACAATAATGGGGTTAGAAAAACAACAACAACAAATACACATCCCCACGCCATCGAGCTCGAAATATACACAAAACATGCTGTCCACATACGTACCAGGGTTTCTGTTCAGCTCGCGTTTCACGTGAATATCACTTCATGACGCAGCAGGCGCGCACCCGAGCGACGCAACGTGATCTGTCGCCATTTTTGTTGTTGTTATTGGAAAAGGGAAAAAAAGAAAAAAAAAATCTCAGAGCCATGTGACAAAGTAAAAAAAATAAAAAAATCTGCATGCTTCCGGATGCCCGAAACTCAAAGATCACCAGTGCACGTAATAGTTCCGTTATATTGTCTGGGCAGAAGGTTATAAAAGCAACAACAACAACAAAAAACATTCACCTGGCGTTGAATGTTGTCAACGAGTGCACGTGCCTGGAAGCGCGTCGCTCGCGCGCACATCTGCCCTGCTCTGACGTCACCACAGCGGGCTCCTTGCTAGTCAATCATGTGTCGCAATAATAATAATAAAAAAAAACCCTAAGATTGGATTTTATATAAAACACATGGAAGGGGGGGGGGGGGGCAAAATCAAACTCAATGCAAACGATTTTTGTGGATTTGAAGCTTGATATCAACAAGTGCGCTCTTTCCCTTACACAGAAGAAGTCCTGCAAAATGGCAGTGGAGGAATGCAATATTGATGATCGTTCAGAACTTGGTGTAAAAGTGCATTCCTGGAGGAAAATATAAAAAAAATCGTGCAGAATGTAATCATGTTTTAAGACACCCTGAAACATGAAGCATGTACAAAATCTTGCATGAAATATTGCCCACTGTACCCACTTTTCCACCCATGGAGAAGGTCCGTGGCCTGGTTCACTTCTCAGACTGTTCCATGCGTTTCCATTACAATGAACATGGTTCTGGGCTGGAAAATTTGGTTCCACCATGTCCCTAAAAAGTAGCTGGAACCCTAAAATCTTTTAGGTTGGTGGGTGTGGTGAAGGATTTAGAAAAAGTTACATCATCAAAAAAATGTGAGTCATGGAGGAAAAGAGCAAACTCCATGAGAAGACTGCTAGCAAATCGAGGTGTTTGGAGATTCAACAGGTGCACTCTTTACCATGAAGAGAAGAAGTCCTGCAAAATGGCAGTGGAGGAATGCAAGAGAGCTGAAGTATGTTTATTCAGAACTGGGAGTCAGAATGTTCTTCATGTTTGAAGGCACACTGTCACTGTCACTTACATATTGCATTGTTTGCCAGTTTCCATCACCAAAATTGGTTCCACCACGTCAGACAGAGCAGAAGCTTTTAGATTAGGGTTGTGGGAGCAGAGCAAGGTTCAGGAAATGTTGCATCATCAAGAAAAGCTTTCTGTTTTAGTATTGGTTGACAAGTGCAATGACTACTGGAACAGATCTACAATGTTTGAAAAAGGAGATCAGTAGAAATATTAAATATGGTGTTCAAATGCAATCCAAGAGAAACAGCAATCGAGGGGGGGAAAAAAAGCAAAGGCAGCAATAATATCATTCCATACACTGTTTTGGTCTTAGTAATCAGACACTGACCAGCCAGTCACTTAGCACTGTTTTTTTTTTTTTTTACAACATGTAGCACTGAAATACTAATGTCACTGTCGCTGGTTCAGCAATATTTCCAAACCATTTTCCAATAATATAATATTAATAAGAAATCACAGGCAAAAATGACATGTACAGCAAATCCCATGGTCTCCAGAAAACAATGCAGCTATACGTTTAGTCAGAAAGTCAGTTAGCGATCTATCTTTGAGAAGATGAGATCTTTGAAAGCTTTGGAACTGCATCTCTGGTGTGCAAGATGAAGAGATCAGAGAGCTGGGCAAATGAAAGCATTAAAGTGCTGCTGCATCGCTCTCATTTTAATAGAACATGGATTTGTTCCTAGTTGTGCCACAGTGTGGCATTGCAGATCATTCAGGAAACGAATGAAATGAATCAGGAACTTAATGGAAGATCACGAGCTAATTATAAATATGCATTTTTAAATATTTCAGCCTTTTTTTGTCCATGGAAGAAGCCTCCTTTTAAGTTCTGTTGAAAGCACAAATATGTCAAAGTGTGAAATAAACAAGCAGAATAATTTCCTATACTTTTAGGTTGTTCCACAAATTTATTCATCAGTAAAGCGTGTTTAATTGTCACCCATCAGTCCTCATGCACCAGCACAGGAGGAGTTGTAGTTCCTTTTCTGTATGAGATGTAATCAGCTATACACTGGAGAATCATAATGAGATTAGGTTTTCCTGCAAACCTTCACACCTTCACAAAACCAAATATTCTGTTTTCATCCGCAGTAAAGTGAACAAATGCAATGTCATGTTTAGACAATCATTACAATCATTTGAATATCAACTGGTTTCACAACAAAAAAGCCTCTGGAGCACTTTGAATGCGCAGCCAATACACAACTTCTGTACAAAATCATCCTGTTTCTCTAAAAACATCTAGATATGCAATGTTATGCAATTTTCTAGATCTTATAATCAGTGGAAAAGTGGCCACTGTTGAATACATTATATTCTGGGTAATGAACTATAATTATTACCTTTATACTATAAGGTGGGAAGTAATTTGTGTCAAAGGGAACAATGGCACTTAGGTTTTTAAACACCTTTATTGATATAAAGCAATATAGTGTGTGTGTGTGTGTGTGTGTGTGTGTGTGTGTGTGTGTGTGTGTGTGTGTGTGTGTGTGTGTGTGTGTGAACTAGCTTTTAACTGCAAAGTAAATAAAGAAAAATTAAGCAAGTGAACCAGAAGTAAGTGGAGGGGAGAGTCACCCTTTATCATCTTTATCCAATGATAAAATGTTCATATTTTTTACTGATGATAGTAGTCTTTTTATAATTAAAAACAGAACAGTACCAACCATCTCAACCACTTATGGGAGGTTGTAGAGCGATGTTAGACAGCACTCATATTATCATCATCATTATTACACCAAAATAGGGAATATATATAGTTTTGGAAGTTCGGCTCCAGTATGGTTCCAGAAATCTACAGTACAGACCAAAAGTTTGAACACCTTCTCATTCAAAGAGTTTTCTTTATTTTCATGACTATGAATATTGTAGAGTCACACTGAAGGCATCAAGGGCTTTTTGACCAAGAAGGAGAGTGATGGGGTGCTGCGCCAGATGACCTGGCCTCCACAGTCACCGGACCTGAACCCAATCGAGATGGTTTAGGGGTGAGCTGGACCGCAGAGTGAAGGCAAAAGGGCCAACAAGTGCCAAGCATCTCTCGGGGAACTCCTTCAAGAATGTTGGAAGACCATTTCAGGTGACTACCTCTTGAAGCTCATCAAGAGAATGCCAAGAGTGTGCAAAGCAGTAATCAAAGCAAAAGGTGGCTACTTTGAAGAACCTTAAATATGACATATTTTCAGTTGTTTCACACTTTTTTGTTATGTATATAATTCCATATATAATTCCACATGTGTTAATTTATAGTTTTGACGCCTTCAGTGTGAATCTACAATTTTCATAGTCATGAAAATAAAGAAAACTCTTTGAATGAGAAGGTGTGTCCAATCTTTTGGTCTGTACTGTATACCAGGAAGCATTAAAGTTGTTCTGGTGGCCCATGGCAGACCAAAACCCTGCAAAGACACATGTTGAAACAGGATGTGTTGTAATGCATAATGATTTACCAGTTGCCAAAGCATAGTCAAAAACAATCCGAAGTGTCATGGATGTAGATAAGCTCTTCGAAAGCTTTTGAAAGCCATGATTTGATTTTGTATGTTGATGTACAGGAAGTCAGAGTGATGGCGTGTTAAAGTGCTGACTCATTTACACAACAGACAACAGTGTTTAAGTTACACCAAACCTGTGCAGCATCTGAACCAAACTTGACAACTGTCTTGCAAATGATCTAAACATGGAGAGCAGTGATAAATTCAACTGGTGGGAATTTTTTAACACCCACGCTTTGGCTCGTTTTTTTAAACTTATTTATAAGGATTATATCCTAGATGATGAGGCATCATGGGTTATTAGAGCTATGACTCATGGTCATAGACACCACAATCTGGCACTTGTCAAAAGTCATTCACATCCTTACGCACGCTCATTTCTCCTGCTTCCATCACATCAACTTTAAGAACAGTCTTTTCACTTGCCCCCAATATATCCCATTTTATTACAGCTCAGATTATAACCACATAATCCATGTTACTCACTTTACCTGTCAGTGGTCTCAATGTGATTACTTGTGGATCAACTAGAAAATGGAAGAAGACACAAAAAGAACTAGTATCACTAGTGTAAGGTGTCAATGAGTGTTTTTGAAAGGCGCCTTTAAATAAAATGAGCACAACAGATCAGATTAGATTAGATTAGATTAGATTACAGGTTCATCTCAATAAATTAGAATATCATAAAAAAGTTGACTTATTTTGGTAATTCAATACAAAAAGTGATATAGATTCATCACACACACAGACTAATATATTTCAAGTGTTTTTTCATCTCAGAAAATAAGAATATTGGAGACTTGTGATGTCACATTCTAATCAGATAATTAATTCCAAACACCTGCAAACGTTACCTGAGTCTTTAAATAGTGTCTCAGTCTGGTTGAGGCTACACAATCATGGGGAAAGACTGCTGATGTGACAGCTGTACAGAAGACGATCATTGACACCCTGCACATGGAGGGTGAGAAACAAAAGGTCATCGCTGAAGAAGCTGCTGTTCACAGAGTTTTGTATTAAAGCACGTTATGGAAAGGTCAATAGAAGGAAAAACATGGTATAAAAAAGTAAAACGAAGCCTATTCAAGAATTTGGGGAGATTCACAAAGAGTGGACTGCAGCTTCAGTCAGTGCTTCAAGAGCCTCCACACACAGACGTATCCATGGGCTACATCTGACATTCATTTGGAAATCAAGGACCCAGAGTCTGGAAAAAGAGACAAGAGGAACAGAATCCAAGTTGCTTGAGGTCCAGTTTAAAGTTTGCACATTCAGTGTTGGTTTGGGGAATCATGTCATCTGCTGGTTTTGGTCCACTGTGTTTTATCAAGTCCAAGGTCAGCACAGCCGTCTACCAGGAAGTTTTAAAACACTTCATGCTTCCCTCTGCTGACCAGCTTTATGGAGATGCTAATTTAATTTTTTCAGCAGGATTTGGCACCTGCCCACACTGCCAGAAGCACCAAAAGTTGGTTAAATGACCATGGTGTTGGTGTGCTTGACTGGCCAGCAGACTCACCAGACATGACCCTCATAGAGAATATATGGAGTATTGTCAAGAGGAAAATGAGAAACAAGAGACCAAAGAATGCAAATGAGCTGAAGGCCACTGTCAAAGAAACCTGGGCTTCCATACCACCTCAGCAGTGACACAGACTGATCACCTCCATTCCATGCCGAATTGAGGCAGTGATTAAAAAATAACCCCTAACAAGTATTCAGTACATATACAGTAAATAAACATACTTTTCAGAAGGCTCAACAATTCAATGTTTTTTTTAAATGGTCTTATGAAGTATTCAAGTTTTTGGAGAGTTTTAAGCATTGTGAGCCCAAATAATCAAAATTTAAAGAAATAAACACTTGAAATATATCAGTCTGTGTGTGATGAACCTATATAATATATACGAGTTTCACTTTTTGTAGTAAATTACCAAAATAAATCTTTCTAATGATATTCTAATTTATTGAGATGCACCTGTAGATTACATTTTATTGTCATTGTGGAAGGTACATGTTTATGTCGAACTCATTAAACAAAAATATGTACATGTACAAACTTAAATTGAATGTCAGTATAGGCTACATACTGTATTTCACTTTACTGAATTTAATTTGCTCATCCAAAAATTCCATGAATCTGCTTGATGCTGACTTTCATTGTAACATAAACCACATCATACTAACAGTGAAGCATGGTGGGGGTAGCATTCCGCTTTGGGGCTGCTTGACTAGCTTTAAATTTCCAAGATACTTTAGCACAAAATTCTCTGTCCTCTGTCCAAATCTAGAAATGAAAAGGAATTTCATATTTCAACATGCAAATAACCCAATAACGATAAGCCTAACCAGAGCCCAGACTCTAAACCCATCGAAAACCTATGGAATGACCTAAAAAGAGCCATGCACAGGAGATCACCTTGCGATTTGAAGGAACTTTTCTGCTTAAAAAAAGGTTCGGAAAAATTTCCACATTCTAAATGACTTTTTTTCACAAATACTTGATGCTGTAATAAAGGCAAAGTGCAAAGTTTTAGTTGGGAGGGGTGTTCAGACTTATGCAATCAAATAACTCAAATCAAATCAAATCAAATTATATTTGTCACATACACATACATACAGTATACGACATGCACTGAAATGCAATCAAGCTGTGGTAGTTTATTTATTTATTTATTTAAAATATTCCCCAAAATGTTATATATTTCCTCTGGATTTCTGTTTGTTGGAATAATGCATTAAAGATGGAGACTTGGATTAAAGATACAAGTCTGGTATTGATGCTGTTATTTCTGTCTTTATAGTTTTAAAAAACCGACAATTTCATAAGGGTGCGTGGACCTTTGTTTTTCTATCCACTGTATCGTTTTGATGTCCATAATACTAAGGGAGAAGTTCAAAAAAGCTCTGAGAGTCTAATTTCTTCACTTCATCACTGTACACTGTTCTATACAGGCAATATGATTTTTATATGTAGAAACATTGTTTATGAAATTTGCTTTGGGTTCCAGATTTTCGTTCCATGTGCATAAAATTAGACAAAGTATAAAGGAAACTAAAATCTCGAGACCTTCATCATTTGCTTGTTAACTTTGGCTGCAATGTAGTGTTTGAGGAAAAGTGAGAAGTTTACTTAGAAGTTGAAAGCTTGCTAATGATTCAAATGTGAAATTCAACACATGGCTGAGGAATTCTTTCCCCCCTTTTCTTGCCCCCAATTGCTCATTAAAGCCTTTAAACACGGAACAGAAACAACAGGCTGTTTTAAGGAATGTACATATGTTGGTTCTGTGATGATCGCAAATGTTGTGTTGCTCAGTAGCTCCTAGTTTTAAAACCACAATGACTGTATAAGACTGTAGAAAGAACATTACTTATATTTAACACACTCCAGTGCTCAAGTTCTCACTCTCCAGTGTTGTGTATTGTTTAAAGACTATAATCAAACTCTTGATGTCACCCAAATGAGGATAGGTTTCCCTTTTGAGTCTGGTTCCTCTCAAGGTTTCTTCCTCACGTCATCTAAGGGAGTTTTTCCTCGCCACAGTGATAAATACACATCGTTCACCTTAACTGGTAAATTCTGTAAAGCTGCTTTGAGACCATGTCTGTTGTGAAAATTGCAATAGAAATAAACTTGACTTGTATTTGTCTTTGTGTGTGTTATGATTTACCAATCTATCTAAAATTTCATGAAGTACTTCAACTACAACTCCCATGATTCATTGTGTTGGCTTCTCCTGCAGGTTTGGGTCTCAGCAGTGTGTGATGAAGCTGGGAGGCGTTGAAATTTCTCGTCCATTCATTTGCAGAGAACGGGAGTAGACCCCACCTTCTTCAGCACGGCCTGGGTGGAGGGCGTTTAGAAAAGCGGTGGTGAAAACGGCAAGAAAACACTGGAGAGTTTTTTTTTGTTTCTTCTTCTTCTTTCTGAATCAGAAAGTGCACACCAAGTTGGGGGTGGGTTTACTGTGGTTTTCCTTCCTTCCCTTTATTTCTCACTTATTTCCTTATTCAGTGTTTCATTCCTGTGCAGTATAAAAGTCACTCAGATTTTACTTTAGAGTAGAAAAGTGCAGTGAAGTAACGGAATATGCTCTGCGTGGAGATAAAGATCTGATGGAGCGCTTCTAACTCTCCAGTTTCAGGGAGATGTCGAAGCTTTTCCGAGCCGTGATCTTGGGTCCTCCGGGCTCGGGGAAAGGCACCATCTCGGAGCGGGTGGCGAGCATCTTCGGCCTGCAACATCTGTCCAGCGGTGACTTCCTGCGCCAGAACATCACGGCTAATACGGGTGCGTGGATTTCCACCCACATATACACCAGTTCTCCCATGTCAGCCTGCGCGCGTGCGCGCGTGAGGGAGCGTGCGTGCAAAACCTCACGCAACCGTGGAAAAAAAAACTCACGCGCGTGCCCCAGATTTACGTTGCACGCGCAAAAAGAAAGTGCTGGAAAGCAAGACCACGTCGCGTCGTAACTTTAGAATGGACCGGCGTTTATCAAACTGTAATGACTGACGCGCGTTCAGAGCGTTAACACTTAAGTTTTTCTTTTTCTTTCTTTCTTTTCCCCCCCCCCAAAGATCCCCGTGCACGAGCTCCAGCAACCAAAACTTAGGGAAAATTAGAATGCATGCAATATGCATTAAATAAGATGCAACTTTCCAAATCTAGTGCACGCCTGGGCAAGAAAAAAAAAAAAATGAAGGAAAATATAAAGGTTTTCATTTCCATCACAACAAAATCATTGGTGAGAAAATGAGCAAGGGGTGGTTAAAACATTAAATTTGACTTATATAGAGTAGTGTTCTTGTATGCAAGGGTAAAATGATAAATGAAATAATGTAAAATTACCACACACACACAAACCAAACACAAGTATGGGTGCACACTATTTGTCAAAAATAGCTTGTTTTAAAAAGAAAGTGGGAAAAGGGGAAATAAGTCATTATTTGTTTGTCTGCTGCAGCTGGTGCACCTCATCCACAGCATGAAGCACAGAACTGGACTCAGTATTATTAGAGCAGGGAGAGATCATCAATATTTTTGCTCATTTGTTTCCTAATATTCTGCCATTTACACGTCCTTCGTCCTGCAGAAATGTATCGCAGTCACACTTAGATTTGTTTTTAAATTGAAACAACATTCGCAAATTCTTCCGTATTTCCATCTGTAAGTCTGAAACTTAAGCATTCATTTAATGAAATGGGGTTAAATGTAGTGTTTTGGCCCTTAGTCTATTTTTTTGTTGCACAAGTAATGTCTGAATGCTGAGAGTAAAGGTCTCTGCTCAGGCGATCACTACTAACATCATCTGTTACTTAAATTATATTGCAATTTGCATTTTGCACATCGACATAGACTTGATATGGACTATGGATATGGAGGTATGAAGCAACAACTCCTGATATGTGACCTTGTTCTTTCTTTTGTCTAATAATAATTGAGATATTTACTTATGCAATAGCAAATAATAACTATTATTTCTGACTTGCTAAAACCTGGAAAATCTATAAAATATGATCAAAAGTAATAGTTACTTTTGTACTGTGTAAAATGTTTGTTAAATGTGTCTTTAAATTTTGAATGCTTTCGTTTGTATGGACATTTTACTCAAAAGAACACTGTAGAGCAGGAGTTTTAAGAACATGGGTGGATGGATTTGAAAGAAACAGTTGAAAGAAACAAAATGTTTATATTAGTTTGGGACACTTCATTGTAATATTTATTGGTGTTTTTCCAAAATGCAATTCTACATTTAATCCAGATTTGCTGTTAATGATAAATAGTAACCTCCATTTTTCTGTTCCTCCATAATTTGGAATGTGGTTGTGGAGATGTGCTCAGTCACAGGGGCTTTTTTGAAGTCAGGGACCGATGTAGGGTGGGGAGGCCTGGGTGTTCCCAAAGATGTTCAGTATGGTTAAGGTCAGAGCTGTATACCAGTCCACTCAAGATCTTCTACTCCAATCCATACAAGTGAACTCTTCATGGAGGTGGTGTTGAGAACATTGTATAAAATTGTTGACAGGTTTGTGAAGAGCCACATATGACTGGAAAAGTCAGGTGTCCGAATACTTTTTTGTCTGAATAGTGTATGTCAATCCCACTTCTTAGAGATAATCTTTGACAAAAAATGGATTAAACATTTCTGAACACATCTTTACATAAGAAGACACACACACCATTAACAGTGGTATATCTATTTAAAAGAAATTGTGCAAGCATGCAAAACAGTGTACCCACAAAGTCTCCATACATATTATTTTTCCAAAATGTTTCATACTTGGTTTATATTGTATTTTTTTCAGATTAGCCTGCATGTGTCAAAACAAGGCCGTGGTGTACAAAGGATAAGAAACAGCCCAGTGATCATTGAAAGGAATGCATTCAAAACGCAGTTCCATGCATAAAACAAAATGTGTTAAAAATGAGTTGATGATAAATGAGAAAGGTTAACTCTGCATTAAGGATTGCTTTTAGTTTATAAAGTTATATTTTGCTAGAAAGTGTTCCATTGTGTAGAGGCTTAATGAATAGGGAAGCAAGTAAAATGTTAAATCTAGAGTTAAATCACTCTATCTTGGTCAGGGCTGCGGTGGATCCAATCCCTGGGTAAGATTCTGGGAATGAATCACAATGGCACAATGCATACACAATAACACACTTATTTACAGCAATTTAAACATAACCAGTTCGACTACTAACACAGACATAAATAATGAATTGGCACAAACATTTGCGTTTTGAAACCACAGTGAATTTGTAAAAACACTAGCTAGATTTTAAACCTCATTACATCAGCAACAACAACTGTGCAGTACCTTCAGACTAAATTCAACAAAGAAAAGAAATATTAATGGTTAATGATTAACAATAAGCATAAGTTCAATTATTATGTATTTTTTTGCAAACTCATGGATTTGATGCATTATTGTGGATTTAATTGCCTATGTCTATGATACCATTTTTAATATAATAGAAAAAAAAGTAAAGCTCTGTTTCCAGGAAGTTTTATGGTATAGTACTTTCATTAAGAGATCTTCATATTGGTCCATGTTGTTAATCTAATCCGTCCTTGCAGAGGCTGGAATTTTGGCTAAAGCGTACATAGAGAAAGGTGCTTTGGTGCCAGACCATGTGATGACCCGCCTGATGCTTCCCCGGCTTGAGGAAATGACCCGCCACAGCTGGCTTTTGGATGGTACAGTATAATCGATAATTATACGTCTAAAGTTGTATATTTTGAAAATGTTTACTGCTTTAAACTTATATACTTATAGCATGTATGCCTTACAATTGTTGTTTTTTTTATAATTTCTTGTACACTGTCTTGAGATTAACCCTAAACTGTAACAGACATTCAGTTCACTGTTCACTGTGCCTGATTTATTGTACAAAAATGTGTCTTTGCTTAAATGCAGATAACCTATTGAAGTCCATATGAAAAGTATTTCAGTATTATTATTTGCTTCAGTTCTATAAAATGAACAACTTTAAAAAAAAAAAAATTCTAAATTCTTTTTAAAAAGGAATAAGTAAAGCCTGCACCATGTTTGAGGATTTGTTGATACTCAGAGTTGTATTTGTCCTTGATTTAGCTTCCAGTATCATCCAAGGATAATATAATCGGGTCGGGACGAGCGTGTTGCGGTGTTTCATCAAACCTAGATAAGCATTTTTTTTCAAAGGCACAGGAACAAAGACTTGAAATAGAGGAACTATTGAAAACTATATTGTATGTTGTGGCTCAAATCTTCTGATTTCTCCACATTTTCTGCTTCATTGTGTATTTAAGTTTGTGAAGTCTTTAGAATGTTGTCGGTTCCTGACCCCACAGAGAAGTTAATGTGTGTCAGGTAATAATGTATTTTATAGAAAAATGTTGTGGAAGGAGCTGAAGTGTGCAGATCATGTGAGGAAACCCACCAACATTTCAGTGTCAAAGCTGTTCTGTACTGCGATATGGGCTAAAAAAATTTACCAAAAATTTCCACATATCAAAAGTTACTGGGAAATGTGAAGTAGCCATTTTTGCAGCACAAATCGGTCACACTATTACTGAAAGCAAAGTTTTACATACTTCTGCCTCTTACATGTATATGTAGTATTGGTGAAAACCTGATTATTGTTAAGGCCATATTTATGTGGAAAATATATTTTTTAAGTAGAGTACAAAAACTTTCAAGCAACAGTTTATGCCACACTGCTGTTAAATTCTTATACTTTTCTAGTATGTGATCCCTGAGCAGGATGAGATTTTATTCCTTGTTTCTTCAGTACCATTTACAGGAACTTGTATGGCAGATTGCTCTACACAATATAATCCTAAAAGTGTAGTGATGAAACTGTTTATACTCGCTGTACTGTGAATGATAACAGGAACTAGTTATTTGATACCAGTTAGCTTAGCTTATTGCTTGTTTTTTTTTTTTTTTACTGGAACATGAAGATTGTTTTCATTAGGATCGTTCTTTCTTCTACTTTCGATCCAATTAGGAGCAGTTTTGGCTTGCGTCAGCAAAAAAACAGTGGAAATCAAGTTCAAATGGGCTTCGGGTTTCAATATTTATGCTAGAAGTTTGCCTCAGGGCTTTTTCAAGAAAACAGCCCCAAAATTCAAACTAGTTTTTAAATACATGTTGATTTAAGTTATCTATTTCAAGAAAGAGAGATATCGCCCAACATATAATAATATAGTACAGGGATATACCGTGTGGGATGTCTAAACTCATAATTATGCATTTTAATGCTTGGTACACAAGAGGAATAAACATGGATGCCTCTATGGAGGAGTTCATTTTCTTAACAAAAATAGTGATTATTATGATAACAGTATATATTATGAGAATTTATGATGTATGACGTTTTTGATGGTCAGTGTGTCTCAGTTGATTGAGTAATAGAAAATACTACATTCAGACAAATGTCTGTAATTATAGTTTATAGTAATAGTTTATAAAGTGTATGTAAAACGTTTGGAAACACCTAGGCTTTTATCATTTTTTAGACACCAACACGTTCCTTCTGATTATATGCAAGAAACAAGGTCAAAGGCACAGGCTTGATCTGAAAACACACAAGAATTGGACAGTGAATGACCTCGAATGAGAGAAACGTTTGAGGAAAGATGACACCAAATTAGATTTCTTTTGGCTCTAACAGAAGAACTTGTGTAAGAAAGAACAGGAGAGATGATGTTTCACAACCACATTCAAACATTGAGGTTGAGGTTTGTTTTTATAGAGACTTATTCTGGGTGAAGGGAATCTTGAATCAACATGGCTACCATTCCACGGTCAACACCATGTAATTGTATCTGGACTGCAGGTTATTTGGAATGAACTTCACCATACAAGAAAATGACCAAAACAAACATTCAAGCTCTGTTAGCGGTATTTAGAGAGCAAAACAGTCGGTTGGAGTGTTATGTGTCATGGATTGACCTGCCCAGTCACCACACCTAAATCCTATTGAACTACTCTGGGATAAACTTTATCACAAGGTCAGAAAGAAATATCCAACTACTGAAGAAAATCTTATAAAAAGGAGTGTAGAAAAAGCTGTTATTCATGCTAGGAGAGGATTTTAAAAATGAAAATAAAGTCTCACAACTGTATATTTGTTTGTTTAACAAAAATCTTCATAGCGTCTAAAACAATAGAAGAGTTGTTGAGTTTTTTTTAGTTGAGTTGAACTTTTGGCAGGAACTGTATGCACAGTGCGAGCAGCCATATTGACATGACATCATGTTCCGAACTCTAAGTTTTTGACATTTATTGCAAGTTGAGGGGACTTCCTGGGCTTTTTCGGAGTGGAAGATAAGAAATTCTGAGTTACAAGCTTTTTTAGCACAGCAGAGGAATTCATACTTTCCAAAATACTTTAGTGTTAAATTGGATGTAAGACACTACTTGGCAAAGACAGATTGCATGTTTAGTGAAATTTCTGTAATCAGTTTAAAATAAGCTGTAACACTGTGGTGGAGCGAAGAGGGTGGGGCCTGACATAGAATCAAGTTGGCACAACTTCAGCCTGATTTGCTTCAAGGTTTAGAAACATTGCTACTTGATTTCAATTAAAAAAACTAAAAATGTGTGTCCGTCAGAATACACTCTACTTTAGTCTTAGGCTTTAAGATATGGTGTAATGATTTGATGGCACAAAAGCGAGATCTAAAAAAGTATTCTGTATCTTTTTGCATGTTATGAAATGCAGTGGTGCTGCAGAAGAATATGTTGCAATTGTTTGCCAGTGCTGGACCTGTAATGAAATTTTAAGACCAATCTAATCGGAAGCTCAACGTTCTTCTTCTAAATGATGAGAATAGAAGGATTTTCAGTTGTCTTGACCTTTAAGGCTGAAATTCTTCATTATTCAGTCTTTCTTTCTTATTTGTTTTGCAAAGTTTTATTGGTTTACCCTTCCCTCTAGGTTTTCCTCGGACCCTAGCCCAGGCTGAGGCACTAAACAGTGCCTGTGATCTTGATGTTGTCATTAGCCTTAACATTCCCCTGGAAACGTTAAAGGAAAGACTGCGTCATCGCTGGATTCACCCGGCCAGTGGGAGGGTGTATAACATGTGCTTTAACCCTCCTCGTGTTCAGGTAGACATCTCTTCTTTCCTTTACTGTAGATTAATAAGGATATTGTCTTTTCCTGCGATTTGATTGTGTTTTTTTTGTTTCGAAATGAAATTTGATTAATTCGTAGCTTTCTTCAGAAGAGAAACTTTCGAGATTTTGTGGGTACAAATACACCAGGAATTAAATAGAAAAAAAAATAAAATGACATACACTGGGTACATATATCATAAACATAAATCATAAATCATACATATTATTTTATATTGATGCCCTTACAGAGAGTGAATTTCAACATTTCCTGAAACTGCACATGAAACCACTTAAAAGTGACCGTAGGCTTATCAAGTCTTGTTTTTCAGAACTTCCTCAGGAACTTGTGTACAACAAGGCCCTTGTGTTCTCTGTCTCTCTGCTTTAGGGAGTGGATGATATCACTGGAGAGCCACTGATTCAACATGAAGATGATAAACCAGAGGCTCTGGTTGCCCGTCTGAGGCACTACAAAGACGTGGCAAAGCCTGTCATAGATTTATACAGGTAAGTTTACTGAGGTGTTTGCTATGCGGCAAAAGCCAGAGGTTGGTACACATTTTGTAAATGGACTCCCAACATTTACAGACCAGGGCCACAGCTCTGTTTTTTAAAGCAAGCTTGAGGAGCATTTACAATCTACTTTAGAGTCAAAGGTTCACAGAGAGACTAATCGAACAGTGTGACAAGGTGCAATAGCCTTGTTTGCTTTTTGAACTAATTAGGTAATAATAATGTTACACACTTTGAATTAAATCAAACTATGTGGAAAAATAAGGAAATGTTTACACTAATACTTTTTCATTTGAAAACGTATATTCTTCTCTCCGTTTTGGACTTCCGCCCACTCTGAGACGGCGTTTTCAGGTCAAAGCAAACGTAGCTTTAAAAAAAAAAAAAAAACGCTTTCCAAAGTGGATTTGTTAAAAAAAAGTATTTTAAAAATTGGAGGCTTTCAAAAACAATGAAGCATTTTTAGTCATTGCCACAACGTTTCTAAAAGCCGGAAAGTAAATAAACGCCAGGCGGATTTGTTGCGCCTTATGGTTTGCTCACGCGCAGTAAAGAGACGAAATTGTTTTTAAAGATTTTATTGTGGGTGGGAAACGTTTGGGAAATGAAAGTGTGGACACTTGACAAAAAAGCAGTTTTGAAGTCACGTGAATCACGTGAATCACGTGTACATTGTATCTGATCACGAGAAAAGGTAACAACTCGAACAAATCATAGGGCAGCATTTTATAAAACGTTTTATGTTAGTCTCTCAAGTTTGGTTTTGAATAGTTCATTTAAGTCGATGGCAGACGGGTAATCATTATTCAAAAAATTTAAGGGTTACATATGAGTTCAAGAGTAAAACATAGGACATGGTTGAACATGAAAAATCAGTAACCAGGTAAATAAAATTGGTTCAAATCCAGGAAACATGACAGACATTAATTTTGAGTTACTTAAAGACTTGGGGGAAATTCTGAACTGTAAGCGAAATTTTGAGAATTTTTTTTTTCCTTTTGGCTACCGTAGTTTCTAACATATTTGAGGTATTTTTAGTACACTTCACTTCTTCAGCCAAGTGTCCTTATAAGATTGTGCTCAGAATAAGCTCTCTCAACCTCCGGATGAACCTGCTATACAGACTATAAGGACAAAACCCTACCATAAGATATGTATGTCCATTTTTTTTAACCATCCCATTCCACATTTAGTCTACGTTCGCTGTTTCATTAACCCTCACTCGTCTGTGAAGATGTTTCACTAGATTTTGAAGTATGTTTGTGAAGATTTTATTTATTCTTCCACAAGGGTATTAGTAAAGTCAGGTACTGATGTGGGGTGAGGAGGCCTGGGGTGCAGTCAGTGTTTCAGTCCATCCCAAAGGTGTTTATTAGGTTTGAGGTCAGAGCTCTTAAGCAGGCCACTCAAGATCTTCCACTCCAACCACCAAATCTTTATGGAGCTGGCTTTGTGGACAGGGAAAAATGTTATGCTGGAACAGGTTTGGATCTCCAGGTTCAAGTGAAGGAAAAATTGCATCTAAGGACTTTCAATACAGTTGTGTTCTTCCAGTGCTGTAGTAACATGGTGAACAAAACTTTCTTTAAAAGGTTTGATGTACAGGAGAATTATTGCATCAATTATTAAAAAAATAGATAGTACTTTTACTTTTAATACTTAAATCCATCCAGCATGTACATTTATGTAAAATATTATTGTAATAATATTTAAGCAGTATTTGTACTTTACTGAAGCACAGGAAAAGCAAATTTGTGTAACCCACAAATGTCAGAGTTAAACATGTTATTTGTTCCATGGTGTTTTTTAAGGGGAAATCCAAAACTCATAGTCAGAAACCCTCAGCTTTTAAGTATTGCATTAATACAAAGGGTGGAATTTGAGCACCTGGCAACATTTGCCGTTTATATCAATTTCCAAGGCAAGCAATAATTAAGGCTATTAAACCTACACAACATAGTCAAAAAGTATAAATATAAAATATTAGAAATTAAAATAAATGAATGTTTTCATATAAAACTATTTCCATTAAATTTAGTATAGTGTGTGTGTGTGTGTGTGTGTAAAATTATTTTAACCAAATTTCCTATAAAGCCTAACAGAGGCAGTAAAAAGACAGTAAATTTCATGCTATTATTTTCAGGATTGCAACGTAATATTTCTTAAGCAATTCACTGGTTTACAATATATATTAAATTAAAGTAAAATACTACAAATATTGATTATGGGGGGATCTAGTGTTTTAGGTAATGTTTAGGTTCTATATTAATGTGACTATTTTAGTGGAACACAAACACTCATTATGCTTAGATTATGCTAATGAACATAATCAAGCTTGTTCAGGGAAGTGCTCCAGGTCAGAAGGATTATGACTTCAAATCTCAGCCCTGGTTGTTTGCTTGAACAAAACTTGAACCCTTCTTCTGGATTTATGGCGTTTGGCAAATGCGCTTTTCCAGAGTGACTTAGATTTATTTCATTCATACAACTGAGCAGCCATGGGGTTAAGGGCTTTGCTCAGGGGCCCAGGAGTAAGAGCTTGGTTTGAGATTTGTATTAATGATCTTTGGATCCAAAGTCTAATACCTTAAGCACTAAGCTACCACCCTCCCCTGATTTGTTCACTTGCACCCTATTTTAATCATAAGTCATATTGGGTTCCATCGACATCTATTCTATGAGATTTATTTGATAGTGTATTTACTGCTGGTAAAGTTTTTAATTATTTATTTGCTGGCAACTCTGCTGCATGGAGATTACTAGAAGTATGGATGTATTTGGGAAATACAAGGACAGTACATTTAAGTAGTTAAGTACATCTGTAGTTATTTGTTAGCTATTGATGTATTCCGTTGCCTACAAAGTTGTTTTGCACTCCTTGTTCAAATGTTAATGGCATGCATTTTCTCTACTATGCCGATTAAAGCAATTTAGCTAAATGTGTTTACGGCTCAGAAAAAAAAACAACCAAACAGTCTCAGCATTATAGTAATAGCACTCTGGTTTTACTCTGTATAGGGGAACCAAAGAACAGTATGAATCAGTTCAACAGTGGTTCAAGTCAGTTTGAGTTTGAATAGCCAGAGCTTGTCAGGTCACGTCTGGTCATGTTAGCTTTTTTTCAACTGAATAAAAAGATGTTTTACAGTCTAGACATATGTGTAGCCTGGATTTACTTGCTACAGAATTTGGGAATTTAAGTAACACAGCATCGATGTAATGAAAAAATACCAGTACAGTAATACAGTGCATCTCACATTAGAACATTTTAAATAGGAAAATAGAAATCATGTGGTTGAATGACCACATGAAGTTGCTGCATTTACTCGCTACGTGTATTTATTTATTTATTTTTAACTTCTTGTAGTTCATTTCTTGCATTTTTCGATTGTAGGCCACAATATATTTCTTTTATTCCACAGCAATATGCCGATGTATATTTTATTTACGGTATATATAATGTCATCGGAAATTCGCAATATAAGTTCACACCCATCGAGCTGAGACAGATGCAAGTGCAGTTGAGACAGGTTAAAAGTAATCAGTAAGCCATGTCCAAAGGTTAAGCCAACTTCAAGCTCACAGACAGGCAGAGGGTCAGGAGATCAGCGAACAGGATTTCACAGTAGGAACCAGGAAACAAAGAGGAGTAAAAAAAATAAATAAATTGTGACCTACAAAGAAAGCTTGGTAAATTCAGAGTTGGCACGTCTAAGCATTTACATTGCAAAATCAGTTTTAAGGTTACGTGACACTCTTATTACTTCATAGTTGAGGCTTAAAAACAGTCGTTCCCTCATCAGCCTCTTCTTTAATAATGATCTGATATAATGGTCTGAGCACTGACAAACAGACTTTCCGCCTCTGTAACTTCTAAAGCAATGCTGCAGCACTTATGCGTCTGTTATTTGAAGTCAGCTTCTGCACCTGACGCACAGCACGAAGACTTAACTTCCTCGATAGATACTTGTGAGGTCTGTTCTGAGTGGAAACCGTCTTGGAAAACCTCTGTATGACTCTGTATGAAGCTCTGTATGGTCGGGGTCATACTGAGGTTTTTTTTAAGACGGTTTCCACTCAGAACAGGCCTCACAAGAGTCTATCAAAGAAGTCAGCTTCTGCACCTAAAGCACAGCACGAAGACTCGACTTCTTTGATGGACCCTTGCGAGGCCTGTTCTGAGGGGAAACCGTCTTGGAAAACCTCTGCATGACCTCGGCCACTGTGCTGTAACTCAGTTTCCGTGTGTTGCCGATCTTCTTATAGCCTCGGCCATCTTTGTTGAGAGCAACATTTCCAACTCTCAAATTGTCAGAGAGTCTTTATCAGTGAGAGAATTGTATGAATAGAATATGTGGCTTATATCACTTTTAATGGCAGTTATTTAGACAATAATGGCTGTATGTTGAGTTATTTTTAGAGGACAGTATATCCATACTGTTATACAAGCTGCACATTGACTACTCTAAAATATATCCAAGTTTCATTACTATAGTATTGTCCCTTGAGAAGATATTCTTAAACGCTAAATACTATTTATGTAGATAGACAGATTGAAGAATGTCTGACTAATTTGAATGAAGTTTCTATCTAATCAGGGAACTCAGTGTATTATTTTATTAAACAATGTAAATAATGATCTACACAAACATTTTAATTGCATTAATCAACCAATTAACAATTACATTCTCTATTTTGAGCATATGAATTTGGCTTATGATGGAGTGCAATAGCCCTTTAATATCCTGTAACGTTCTGCATTTTGAAAAATAAAGGTTTGGACGTTTTGCAGCGTTTTGCTGAGACTGATGTTTAAACCCTAGATCTAAACACCCTAGGTCTAAACATCATATCATGATGCTTATTTTATAGATCATACACTATGTGAATATATATAGTGCAGGTGACTATTACTGTGCATAATTATTAGGCAACTTAACAAAAAACAAATTTATACCCATTTCAATTATTTATTTTTACCAGTGAAACCAATATAACATCTCAACATTCACAAATATACATTTCTGACATTCAAAAACCAAACAAAAACAAATCAGTGACCAATATAGCCACCTTTCTTTGCAAGGACACTCAAAAGCCTGCCATCCATGGATTCTGTCGGTGTTTTGATCTGTTCACCATCAACATTGCGTGCAGCAGCAACCACAGCCTCCCAGACACTGTTCAGAGAGGTGTACTGTTTTCCCTCCTTGTAAATCGCACATTTGATGATGGACCACAGGTTCTCAATGGGGTTCAGATCAGGTGAACAAGGAGGCCATATCATTAGATTTTCTTCTTTTATACCCTTTCTTGCCAGCCACGCTGTGGAGTACTTGGATGTGTGTGATGGAGCATTGTCCTGCATGAAAATCATGTTTTTCTTGAAGGATGCAGACTTCTTCCTGTACCACTGCTTGAAGAAGGTGTCTTCCAGAAACTGGCAGTAGGACTGGGAGTTTAGCTTGACTCCATCCTCAACCCGAAAAGGCCCCACAAGCTCATCTTTGATGATACCAGCCCAAACCAGTACTCCACCTCCACCTTGCTGGCGTCTGAGTCGGACTGAAGCTCTCTGCCCTTTACCAATCCAGCCACGGGCCCATCCATCTGGCCCATCAAGACTCACTCTCATTTCATCAGTCCATAAAACCTTAGAAAAATCAGTCTTGAGATATTTCTTGGCCCAGTCTTGACGTTTCAGCTTGTGTGTCTTGTTCAGTGGTGGTCGACTTTCTGCCTTTCTTACCTTGGCCATGTCTCTGAGTATTGCACACCTTGTGCTTTTGGGCACTCCAGTGATGTTGCAGCTCTGAAATATGGCCAAACTGGTGGCAAGTGGCATCTTGGCAGCTGCACGCTTGACTTTTCTCAGTTCACGGGCAGTTATTTTGCGCCTTGGTTTTTCCACACGCTTCTTGCGACCCTGTTGACTATTTTGAATGAAACGCTTGATTGTTCGATGATCACGCTTCAGAAGCTTGGCTATTTTAAGACTGCTGCATTCCTCTGCAATATATCTCACTATTTTTGACTTTTCTGAGCCTGTCAAGTCCTTCTTTTGACCCATTTTGCCAAAGGAAAGGAAGTTGCCTAATAATTATGCACACCTGATATAGGGTGTTGATGTCATTAGACCACACCCCTTCTCATTACAGAGATGCACATCACCTAATATGCTTAATTGGTAGTAGGCTTTCCAGCCTATACAGCTTGGAGTAAGACAACATGCATAACGAGGATGATGTGGTCAAAATACTCATTTGCCTAATAATTCTGCACTCCCTGTATATACTGATCTGAAATTCATCGATTGAGGTTTGGGAAACGTTTGCTTGTAATTTTAGCAATTGTGAAGTTCACATCTGTACATTAAATTCATGAGAGTTGTTTTGTGCATTTAAAGGGCCAAAGGCATCCTACACATGTTTTCTGACACAGAGACGGACCGCATCTGGCCATACGTCAGCTCACTACTGAGTGCTAAGATCCCGACAGACCATGCAGACGCTCAGAGGGCCACAACCCACTGAAGAAATGGTTCATGTTTTTTTTAATGGTCAATTTAACACATCAGAAGATCAGTTATCACTGTATTACATCATTCAGATCATTTTTTTAAAAAGGAATCATTTCACAATTTCTATCAAATGCAGTGTATCAACAGTGAATTATCAGGATCATTTTAGGTTAAAAGTGTTATTTTAGGTTCTGCAAAAAAACATGCCAAAGCTTGCATCTGTCTTAGAAATCATTAGCTCAGATGTAGAATACCTGTTGACTAACCTGGATGTTTGTTTTTTTGTAGTTTTGAGGAAACACAGCTATATATACGAACTAGAAATATGTAGAATCTTCACAAATCTGTTTTTTTTTTTGTTTATGTTTATATGTGGAATAAGTAAGTGATAAAGGACAGGTGTCATGTTTTACAGGATTCCTGTGATGTTTGTGATTGAATCATTTCTGTAACTTTATTTCTGATACACTACTTGGTCTTACTATAACATGCAGATGTGTCTTATGTTGCCTTTCTCTCTGGAATGTTCTCTCATCAATGAACCTGTATGACTTCTGTTGTTACTAAATGCTTGTACAGACTTAATGCTGTGCTTGCAGTTTTTAGGGCAAATGCTCCGTGTGTGTGTGTGTGTGTGTGTGTGTGTGTGTGTGTGTGTGTGTGTGTGTGTGTGTGTAGGTAAGCTGGATTTGTGGACTTTTGGAGTTCAAGGCTTTGAGAAATTGTTGCCAGCCAGCATTGACAATAAGTGTGATTTTGAACAATTGTGACAAGAAAACGTAACTCTCTTTCTAAAAGTTTTAAGTTTTAAGCAGGTAAAGACGAGGCGGTATGATCTCTGTATACGACTCTAAATGAAAACAAACATTTCCAAACAGCATATAGACATCTTCTTTTAATAAGCACAATACTAGGGTTATAAAGCCAAAGGTTATAAAACAAACCGCCTCACTTTTTTTATTGTGCAATATCCCTCCCCTGCATTCGGTTCTGAACTTGTCATCTCTAAATCTAATAAAGCATTTATCTTGTTTTTAAAAATCAGTAATGTGGATTTATTTGTAACCGGTTGCTGACAACACAAAGTAGCAAAACCACATAAGACGTGACACATGCCTGGACATGCTGAGAATCAGAGTTATTGCAGAGTTATTATCTACGCCTACGAGGCAAATTAGATCCTGTTATCATTCGTATTCTATCAGCTACAGTATGAACAGTCCCCTGATCTCCAGTGAAGGCAGTAAAACAAATTCATCTTACAATAGCAAACTAAAAGGTGCAGCTGGAAGATTTTCTAGTGTCTGATAAGTGACTCTACAAAATCTTTCCCTAAATGATTCAATAAATGTCTCCTAACAGAAAACTTTACCAAATGAGTCTTTATGTGTGTGCCTGTTGAATAAAAAATTTGTTGTGGATCTATTGTTATAATGGAAAAGTCTACAAGTCCCTGTGAATGAGTTGTTTCTCAATGTGCATGCCGGAGCTGCTTTTAGAGAAAATAAATTGACACATTAGAGATTTGATATCACATTAGTATTTTGGTATCAGTATGGAATAAAACAATGGAACAAGCTGGTATATGAGAAAAATCCACACTGGGGTGATGTGAGACACAATGCACAATTACTGTGAACAGGCACTAATGGATTGTTTTGTTCTGTGTCCTGAAGTGTTTTACTCCTCTTATACAGCCAGACTTCAGTCATTTAAATATGTTACCAAATGACACATAACCATTTACAGTCACATGGAATGTTGTCCGAGAGACAAGTCTGTTCATGACATCACTTACCAGTGACTCCATTTTTTTGTAGAAAAACCTAAACAATATTCTTTAAATGAATACATAAATGTACATTGTGTTTTTATTCAAAATAAATAAATAAATTAATACAGAAACAAATATTTTATTTAAAAGATGCTCAAAACTAATTACTTTAAGAAGACAGATGGATGAATAGATATTTCTATTATTGATAGATGTTAATGGGACTAATTGGTGTATATGAGATAGATAGATAGATAGATAGATAGATAGATAGATAGATAGATAGGAAGGAAGATAGATAGATAGATAGATAGATAGATAGATAGATAGATAGATAGATAGATAGATAGATAGAT
>MU545793.1:2894530-2957096 GCA_024362625.1 Silurus asotus
ACTAAGATGTCATGGTTTGAAATCATGCATGGCACGGAAGGTTCCCCTGCTTAAACCAGCACATGTCCAGGCACGTCTTAAGTTTGCCAGTGACCATTTGGATGATCCAGAGGAGTCATGGGAGAAAGTCATGTGGTCAGATGAGACCAAAATAGAACTTTTGGGTCATAATTCCACTAAACGTGATTGGAGGAAGAAGAATGATGAGATCCATCCCAAGAACACCATCCCTACTGTGAAGCATGGGGGTGGTAGCATCATGGGGTGTTTTTCTGGACATGGGACAGGGTGACTGCACTGTATTAAGGAGAGGATGACCGGGGCCATGTATTGCGAGATTTTGGGAAACAACCTCCTTCCCTCAGTTAGAGCATTGAAGATGGGTCGAGGCTGGGTCTTCCAACATGACAATGACCCAAAGCACACAGCAAGGATAACCAAGGAGTGGCTTTGTAAGAAGCATATCAAGGTTCTGGCGTGGCCTAGCCAGTCTCCAGACCTAAGCCCAGTAGAGAATCTTTGGAGGGAGCTCAAACTCTGTATTTCTCAGCGACAGGCCAGAAACCTGACTGATCTAGAGAAGATCGGTGTGGAGGAGTGGCCCAAAATCCCTCCTGCAGTGTGTGCAAACCTGGTGAAAAACTACAGGAAACGTTTGACCTCTGTAATTGCAAACAAAGGCTACTGTACCAAATATAAACATTGACTTTCTCAGGTGTTCGAATACTTATTTGCAGCTGTATCATACAAATAAATAGTTAAAAAATCATACATTGTGATTTCTGGATTTCTTTTTTAGATTATGTCTTGGGGAACAACCTCCTTCCCTCAGTTAGAGCATTGAAGATGGGTTGGAGGCTGGGTCTTCCAACATGACAATGACCCGAAGCACACAGCCAGGATAACCAAGGAGTGGTGTTCAAATACTTATTTTCCTCACTGTATATATTTATTTTTTGTAATTCATCCCATAGGTGTTCAGTAGGTTTAAGGTCAGAACTCTATAACAGGCCACTAAAGCACTTCCACTCCAGGGAAAAAATGTAGTTCAATCTTTAGGCACAAATACCAGTATTGTAGCTAGTTGTTGAATTACTCATAGAATGCAGATTTTAGAATTAAGATTTCATTAATTGTGTAGTCTTAGTACATAGACATTCTTGATATACCCCTGTTGATTTCTTCTGTTTTATAAAATTTTGTGATTCTTCCTAACATGCATATTTGTGCAAATTTAATCCAAGGCCTGAGCAAAAGTGCAGTGTTGCCACATGGGAGTGATACTGCAGGGTTTGTCGAATGGGGGAGTGGATTTCAGGCTGAGAGTGCACTTCAGCTGTAAAACACGCCGTGTGTGTGTGTGTGTGTGTGTGTGTGTGTGTGTGATCCAAGGCCTGAGCAAAAGTGCAGTGTTGCCACATGGGAGTGATACTGCAGGGTTTGTCGAATGGGGGAGTGGATTTCAGGCTGAGAGCGCACTTCAGCTGTAAAACACGCCGTGTGTGTGTGTGTGTGTGTGTGTGTGTGTGTGTGTGAGTCTGGGAGAGAGAGAGAAAGAGAGAGGAATGTGGCAGATTGAATGTCTTGTCTGACTGAAACAGACTTTCTTATTTTTCATATTAAAATATGAGTCAGTAAGATTTTGTGTAAAGTAAATTTATAGTGTTCTGTGCTTGTTTGACTTGCCAAGGATTATAGAATTAACATTTTCTTAAAGAAAAAGCCGCTTTGGAATGGTTATATATTAAGACCCTAATTCTCCCTTAGAGAACGACAAGCAAAAAACACTTTCGGGTGCAAAACTGTATTGCTATAAGACAGTAAGACAGTGAGATTGATGGATAGCAGTATTGGCAGAGAACACCCATGTGAAGACAGGTTGCCAGCACTTTAACATACATCAAAGTAACCAGAATGCTGTTCAACACAAACACGATTAACGAAACATGGTTAAAATGCGGACAATACAAGTGAAGAAATCTAGATTGGATGTCTTTCTGAAACCTTTTCTAACACTAGTGAGTAATAATCTCCTCCGAGTTGCTTATTATTCTATAACAGCTCCTCCCTAAATGTTTTATTCTTCATAAATATTTGTTTTGTGATTAGCCCTACTGTTCGAATGACTGTTATGGGAAATGAATTAGCACCTTCTGGCCAATCAGAATCTCAAGTTCAGTCATCTTTCATTCAAGCAGTCAGTGTTCAACTGTTTCCTGGGTTCTTTTGTGTTGTCTCTGAATAGGATGGTAGCTATGTGCCTGCCTGGACATAATCTATAATTGAAGAGCTAAAGCTGGGTCTAATGACATGACATGGACACACACACACACACACACACACACACACACACACATACTCACACACAGAGGAATTCCATGTCACTGAGAGCAGATCCAAACTGCTCGACAGTGAGAATGAAAGAAGCAGGCAGAGCGTTAAATAGAGAATGCACCACCTTTATATCTTCATCTTCACCGATCTTTCCTCCTGATATGGAGCAGCCCTCCTGGGTCCCGTCTCTCTTTCTGTTTCTCTCTCTTTCTCTCTATCTCTCCATCCCCTTTTTTCTGTTGAACTTTTTTTTCTGTCCTCTCTCACAAAGATGACCCCTCCCAGGATAAAAGGGACTTTATTAGGAATTCAGAGCTCCCGTGATCCCTGAAAGAACAACCCTGGACTTTGAAGTCAGCTGGATGTCTCTTGGTCTGCTCCAAATAGAGCCTTTCTGTGCTTTTATGGCCAGTCAGACTGGAAGTCCACTATGTTTTATGTCTAACAGTCCAGCCAAAGCTGGACTATCCTGCTATTTAGTGGTGCTGAAAGGCAAATGGGTCAGCTGGAAAAGTGGCTGAGGGACATTTTATTGCAGCAATTATTAAAAACAAGTTGAATTGTTGTACGAAAGATAACATATTGGAAAACACAGCGACATCAACTTGCCATTTCACAGCCACATCTGTTGTTATATAATAAAACTTTTATCCAAGATCTTAAATTTCAAAATCTTAATTGTTGACGAATTGTAGCTGGATGTGAAACTGTGACTAGGTAACTATCGGGTGTACTTACTTACTATGCAAATTAGATGCACCAAAACCTATGAAAATGGTGTATAAATATTAATGAATTGTCTGTCTGGTCTGCTACTGTCTGCTCCAGTTTGGAAGTTTTTTTTATTTTTAAGAAAAATCCTGACCTTTTACTAGAAATCAGAATAAAATCTGCTTCATTGTCTATAATAATTAAAATAATAATAACACTAATTAAAATTACAACAAGAATAATTATTATTATCTAATATATTAAGTCATTAATTACCTTATTACTGAGGGCAATATTTGCCTTTCTGTTTTTTTCTTTTATCTTCAGTAAGCGCTTTATCTCGGTCTGGGTTGCACTGGATACTGAAACCTGTCTCACAAAACTGAGAGCTTGATGGGATTACACCCATGATGGTACGCCAGTCCACCACAGGACTTCATACTGAGGGACAATAGCAGCTAAATTCCACCAGCTAATCTCACATATTTAAAAGCAGTGGGAATCTCTGGGGACCTTGCAGTTGGAATACATTTGTATTCAAGGCTCCAAGTGATAAGAAAATTACACTTTATCCATGTTTTTTTTTTTTTAATAACTGTAGCCAACTGTAGGAACACTGTAGAAACAGTGTCTGGTGATTATGCACAGGAGTAGATGTGCTAGCAGTCTTCATATTAAAGATTAAAGTACATCATCGAATGTTTGGCATTTACTCAGGTTATTTGCTGTTAACAAACATCGTCAGATTCATGTGGAACCCGAGAACAACATTGGTTAATTTGCCACTTAACGTCGGTTATGTCAGGAATTCCCCTGCCACGCCCCCTTCGGCGGCGGCATTCCTCGAACCACCCTGCTTCTTCTCCCTTGCGGGCGAGCTCATCGCAGTCATGCTGATCACACACACCTGACTCTCATTCACTCACTCATCCCATCTCCTAGTTAAGCCCCTCACCTCCACTAACTCGCGGTCCGTTATTGTTTGTGCATGATCGTATGTGTCTGTGAAATCGCGTGTACGTATCCAGCTACGTACCCTTCTTCTCGGACTCCGCATTCTCTCAACGGCACCCCAGATTACCCAGATCCTGCTGTTTTTCATCTTTACGCTGTCTGCACCACATTTATTGCATTCTCATTTAATACCGCACATCATGTACATAAAGAAATTTCAAGCACGTTAATATTTTGCCGCCATATTGGTTTTCGTTTATCTCGATCATCGGTTATCTTGACGCTTTTTGGCGTCCCCTAGGCCGGCAAAATAACCAGGCTCCACTGTAGTTTTATTTTCTTCCAATAAATTGGGACAGAAACTAAATGTAAGAACATGCTGTCTAATCAAAGTGCAACATCATTAAAAGAAGAGATGAAAAGATTATTTTTAGTTTACATCTTTGGTATGTCGAGGAATCATAGCATGAAGCCAGTAGAGCACTACAGTGTGTATGTGTAAAAGTGTTCCTCACATCAGATTATAACGCAATAAACAATGTCAAATAATGCAAATTATTAATAATAATAATATTAATAATAATAGATATTAGATCATAGCCATACAATTTAGCAACCAGCACAATTTATTTTCTGTGGAATATTTAAGAAAGCAGTGTGATGCACCTAAGACACATTTATGTCTTTTTTTCATTATGTAATTTCTATCTATCTATCTACCGTATTTTTCGGACTATAAGCCGCTACCTATTTCCTACGTTTTGAACCCCCGCGTCTTAAACAACGAAGCGGTTAATTTATCAATTTTTCCTGGGTTTTTTCCGGTTTCACAAACTTCAGGCCAAAAAACTGATCCCCATAACATTAGACCAAAGAAATTTCCGAACGTAAACGGAAAAACGCACCTCACCTGTGTTCTGAGCTGCACGGCATCGGGAAAAAAAATATTTATTTAAACGCACGACGATGCCAAAAGATAAACTCCTGAGAGAAATAGTTGTGAAAGGAAGGAGGAAGACAGTGAACAATGACTTTCTTGGTAGGCTACTGTTTAGATACAAGCGTTGAGTCTGGGTGAAGGGATAGCTCGCTAACTCCAGTTGCAACAGAAATCATATAAGCACAGACACTTTTCCAAAACTCGTGCTTTTTTATTATTCTTAGCAACAGCGTTACGGGTTAGTCAAAGAAACTTAGAAATGAGCATCAGAAAATAATAAGGACATATTCCTCGGTCTTGAACACATGCAGTAATACCGGAAAAATGCTGTGCCTGTCTCTTCCCAAAATACCGCTATGCTCCTAAAAGAAGCGCAACATATTTCACCCGTTACACCATGTTACAGACACTGTCTTTCGTTAAAGCCTCTGTAAAGTACATTAGTGTAGACACCTGCGGCTTATATGTTTATTTATGTTAAAAATTTAAATGTTTGTAAAATTCAGTGGGCTTATATATGGGTGCGCTTTATAGTCTGGAAATTATGGTATCTATCTATCTATCTATCTATCTATCTATCTATCTATCTATCTATCTATCTATCTATCTATCTATCTATCTATCTATCTATCTATCCATCTATCCATCCATCCATCCATCCATCCATCCATCCATCCATCCAATATACAGCAATTAGTCTGTGTATATAACATATATATGTTATATACACAGAACTGTGGGGAATTACCAATTGTGATTGAGGGGCAACAATATAAACATGCTGTGAGCAGCCATGTTTCTTTGACATCAAATAATTGTTGAGGATACCTTTCCTAATGTTTCCCTAGTCGGAATTCTGTGTTGATATAGCATTTGTTTGGTTTTTAATTAGTCAGAGTTTGGACATTTATATGGATGCAAGTTAGAATTTCCAACTTCTTCTTCTTCTTTCGGCTGCTCCCATTAGGGGTTGGCACAGCGGCTCATACGTCTCCATACCCCTCTGTCCTCTACATCTGCCTTTTTTACACTAATACATGCATGTCTACCCTCAAAAATAAAGCTCCTTCTTGGCCTTTCTCTATTCCTCCTTCCTGGTGACTCCATCCCCAGCATTCTCCTACCGATATATCCCATGCCCCTTCTCTGCACATGTCCAAACCATCTCAATCTGGCTTCTCTCACATTGTCCCCAAAACATCCTACATGCGCTGTCCCTCTAATAACTTATTTCTAATTCTGTCCATCATCGTCACTCCCTAAGAACATTTCAACATCTTCAGCTCTGCTACCTCCAGCTCCACCTCCTGTCTTTTAGTCAATGCCACTGTCTCTAATCCATACAACATCGCAGGTCTCAGCACAGTCCTATAAACTTCCCCTTTCACTCTCACAGATACTCTTCTATCACAAATCACTCCTGTCACTCTTCTCTACCCCCTCCACCTCTCCAGGCTCTTCTCAACCTGCTCCCTACTCTCACCACAAATCACAATATCATCCGCATACATCATAGTCTAGGGAGACTCCTGTCTGACCTCGTCTGTCAACCTGTCCATCACCACTGCAAACAGGAAAGGGCTCAGAGCCGATCCTTGGTGCAGTCCAGCCTGCACCATAAACCAGTCTGTTGTTCCTACTGCACACTTCACTGCTGTCACACTGTCCTCATACATGTTCTGCACCACCATCACTTCTCTGACACACCTGACTTCCTCATACAATACCACAACTTCTCTCTTGACACCCTGTCATATGCTTTCTCTAAATCCACAAATACACAATGCAACTCCTGCTGGCCTTCTCTATGCTCCATCAACACTCTCAAAACAAATAATGCATCTGTGGTGCTCTTCCTCGGCATGAAACCATTTTCATTTCCCATTCCACCACCACATCTCCTTGTTTCCTTTTTGTTTCTGATTTCCAGTCTTCCTCATTCACTTTCCACCATCTTATTCTTCTTTTAGTCCTCACTCTCTTCTTTTTCACCTCCAAAACCATCCTACAGACCACCATTCGATGCTGTCTAGCTACACTGTCCCTTGCAAACACCTTACAGTTTCCAATCTCCTTCAGGCTGCATCTCCTGTATAGAACATAGTCCACCTGTGTGCACCTTCCTCCACTTTTATACCTCACCCTATAATAACCATAACCATTTGTGGCAGTGGGTGCATATATTGTATATTATATATATTATAATGCATGGCCTCTAAGGACTTCCGTACTTAGGACTTATTTTCCCAACAATTGTCAGGAAAGAGTTGACAATGAAATCAGTAATGCTGCATTTTTTTAGTTATATAAGTTAAAAATACATATTTTGCCTCTAATTTAGTTTATATATAAGTAATAAGGTCTACTAAAAGATTCCAATTTTTTTTTTTTTTACATTTCAATATAATATTGATATCGTCTGGACAGTGGAAAATATCGTGATATGAATTTTAGCTCATAACGACCACCCATATTTTTTTTTTTAACACAGAAGTAGGTTTTTTATTACTGTCTGCTTTTGTTCAGGAGACGTGGCTCCGTTTGGAAGAATGATATCAGGCAGTAACAGTGTAATAACTATTTTAGACAAAGTGTATGACAGAACTGAATCAAACACAGAGATCTTGGATATACTATCTAATCAATTTCGTTTCACTTGTGCTGTTACACTCTCTGTCTCAGGGCATGTGAGAGAGAGAGAGAGAGAGAGAGAGAGAGAGAGAGAGAGAAGGAGAGAGAAACAGAGAGAGAGTGTGTGTGTGTGTGTGTGTGTGTGTGTGTGTGTGTGTGTGTGTGGTGATAAAGATGTAGGCAGAATCTAACAGATTTACAGATCTAAGTGGGTGGTGGATGCTGAGGCAGACTAATAGCTTGGGACTGGTCCAGGATGGAAGGATGGACAAACACACACACACACACACACACACACACACACACACACACACACACACACACAGGCAAAAAGCAATTTCAGTGTGTAATAAAATACATAGCAAAGCATCTCAGTATGTACATAAAACATAGCATTGATTGGACAAGGGGAACAACGAGCACTAGACCACTCAGGTGACTTGAAAGAAACATACTAACACAGAACAGGTGAACACAAATGAATAACAAACCAATGTCGGGGCAGAGAGCAAATACTAGAACACAAACCAAAAAACGAGCATGTGGTGGGTTGTCATGGATACAACAACAAAAAAGGGGGGGATTAAAATGCTTGTATATGCTCTGTCATATATTTTAGTAGCCCCCCCTTAACTGTGTGTGAGTGTATGCAAACATGCTTAGTTCTGTTTGGGGACTTAAAAGAAATACATTTCCTCGGAAAAACCCTGCTTAACAATGCCAGGTTTAGAATGATGTGCAGGAATAGAATGAATAAGCCACAGTTGCAGATATACACAAAGTGCAATATCAATGGCTAATCAACGGCTTTAAATTTCTAGATATGGATGGGAACTATGGGGGTGGACTGCTGGACATGGTTAAAGGAGGTGCTGGAAAGTTCTTCAGCAACTTCAAGGACAACCTAAAGGACACCATCAAGGACACTTCCACGAAGGTTATGAATCAAGTCGCCACGTAAGTCTTCACTGTTTGTGTGGTAAATGACGTCATGCTGCGTTTTAGGATATTTTAGCTTAGGATATCTGCCAAGAGGGTACGAATTGGCCAAAGGCAGAGCTTTCAATAATAAAATTAACCCAAACAAATATCCAGAGCAACACATACATGATTTATGAAACAAAATAAACATTTTGCAGTGAATTTAAACAGTTTCTGAAATATATATAAAGGATATAAAGGATGGTCCACATGCACAAACTGAAAAAAGACTCAATAATGTTATTTTCTCCAGCAGTGCCCTCGAATATTACTCAGAAAGGTGTAGATCACTTTAGGTTCATGAACAAAGCTATAGATTTCTGACATGTTTAAGCTTATAATGTTATTTATTGATATTATTGATTTTTTCGCTTGTTTTTTTTTTTTTTATGTGCCAAAAATTCTGGAGGTATACTTACTATCTTGATAAAGAGGGGTTTTTTGACTGGGGTGATCAAATGTGATTGAAAAATATATAATTTCAGCTATTTTAAGGCTGTTTCTTTGTGTACTGTGGATACAATTTAAAATACTACTATTACAAATAATAATTAAAATACATTTTTTCCAAATTCTTAGTATTGATGCCTTTATATTTAAAGCTTATTACATTTTCATGTGTGACATTTAAAAGATGCCCCTTAGTCAGAGCAAAATATAATGAACACATACAGTATGTTAATTTCTTTTGAACTTTATTTATTATTTGAAATTTATTTAGAGACGAAAAATGACAAGCAGCAGCTTCTTATTTGCCATTAACATCAAAGTATACAGAGAAAGAACTATGCAAGTATCACAATATCATTTGTCTTTAAGCTTATCTGTATTTCAATATTGACCCAATTACATACCAGCCAAAAAAAAAATATTTTATCTCAAGTTAAGGGCCTTGTTTAAGGGCCCAGACTTCACTCAGACAGAATGTGTTTAAGCCAATACGAGCACTATTTTGTGCAATGCTCAAGTTCGAACTGCTCAAGTGTATAAATAAGATCAATGAGTTCTGGATAAGTGCCTTATACAGTAAATGTAAAAAAATATATATTCATTTAATATCCATGTCCAGTAAAATACTTGATATGATGCATTTTTCTTTTACCTCACTTGACCAAGGGTGCCAATAGTTCTGTAGATGACTGTACAAATGACCTCTTGATGTATAGAATAAAGTTTCTTAATCGGAATTGTTGCATATCTGATTTTAAAGAGACATCAGACGCCTAATCAATGTAATTTAAGTAGAGAGAGGAAATAAAAAAAACACAGTGTAAAAGGAGGATGATGAGTCAGGCGTTATTTCTGCCGTTTTGATACAGAAAATAAAAAAGGCGCATGAGCATGTTTGTTCGTCTTTCACCACAGTTTAGTCCTCTGTGCTTAAACAAGCAATGCAAATTCCTTGTTGCTGAATCAGCACTGTAGCACCACCGAAAATGAACCGCATAACACAAAAAAGCCCTGTCTGACACACTAAGTAGGCCAGTCGTGTCTGATGTTTGTCATTTGGATCGAAGCCCAAATCTGTTACATAAATGCAGTGATAGATCTCATTTATTATTCAAACTCGTTTGTCTCTCTTTAACTTGCACTTTTATTCATTATGAATAATCTGATTTTCTATATTAAGGTAGCCGAGTTTAGGCCATAATATGAAAAAAAGAGGAAATATCTGTAACAATTTTTTTACATTTTAATTTCAAAAAGATCTTTAAAAAAAACAAAAAAAAAAATCTCTTCTATACATTGTGTCATGCATTGAGGCAGATGCAAATGCAGACTTATTTATATATAAAATGTAAATGACCACAAAAAACCCCAAAGCACAACGTAAGCAAACACATAACGTGAAATTCAGCTGACAATACAACTAGAAACAACAACCTTGAAAAAACAAAGGTTATATATGAGATTACATAGGAGTGCTAATTTATATATATATATATATATATATATTTAAAACCAATTGACCAATCGAGTAAACCAATGACAATCACGATTAAATATTTCAATTGACTGACAGCCCTTAATTGACTTGTCAGTCAGTTAAAATTTTTAATCGTGATTGCCATTGGTTTACTTGTGATTAATCACAGCTTAATCGCACATTTTTATCTGTTTCAAATGTACCTTAAATGAACACTTTTCAAGTTTTTAATACTTTTGTCAACATGGGCATTGACAAAATATGGATGATTTGTGCAAATGTATGTTTATTATTAGTAAAACCATACAGAGCACGAAGAAGAAATATTCTTGTAAATGTTTTAAAATAATGTTGTATTAAATTTTGTAAATCATCAGGACACCAAACAGAACATTTGCTGTTTCCACACGGACGGTTATATTTGCCGAATGCGAGCATCATGAGGAATTTTGGTGCATGATTTGAGACTTCAGTAAAACAAATGTTTAGTGATTAAAAATTATTTTTATTTATTATAAGGTTATCATTACTAAATGTGTGCTTTATTGAAGGTTGTAATTCCGCCCCTTTCATATTTATTTATTGATATCTTTATCAAATCAAAGGAGGAAAATAATGTGGTCCTGGATCTGTTTACGAAAAATCTTCAACAACTAATCTAACAGAAACCAAAATAAAATAAAATTTAAGGTCTAGCACACTAACTAAAAACTAAATCTAAATCTGAAGCTAATGGTAGGTAAAAAGTTCTCCCCAAAAGTTCAATATGCCACTTCAATTCAATATGCCACTTTACTTCCTCATATTTAGTTTATTTCTGTAAAAATGATATTGGATAATAGAGTTGCAGGTAAGTAATACTGATGTGAATTAGAGGTTTTAATATTTGGATTTGCAAGGACTCATACATTGTAGAGCGATTTGTTCAGCTGTAACGCATACTTGTCTATTTGACAGTTTGAAATTGTATCAATTGTGGATGGTGTATCTAAATACAGTCGAACCCACTTATCTCGACCTCGGTTAATTTGCCAACCCTATTAAGTCAACGTTTTTGAATCGAAACCGCAAAATTTGCGCTTTGTCTTGGCATTTTTTAATTGGTTATGGCGATTTTTTTATGTTGCCGAACCCTGATATCTCGAGCACAAGGAGGGGCAAATTTGCCCCTTAACGTCGGTTATGTCAGGAATCCCCCTGCCACGCCCCCTTCGGCGACGGCATTCCCCGAAGCACCCTGCTTCTTCTCATGTGCGTGCCCCGCCCACACGGAGCTCGTTGCAGTCATGCTGATCACACACACCTGACTCTCATTCACTCACTCATCCCATCTCCTAGTTAAGCCCCTCACCTCCACACACTCGCGGTCCGTTATTATTTGTGCATGATCGTATGTGTTGGTTAATGGTGGTCTGTGTAATCGGGTATACGTATTCCGCTACGTACCCTTCTTCTCGGACTCCGTGGATTCTCTACACAAACTGTCTCTGCTTTCACAGAACTTTGTGGACCCTGCTCCCAGAGTGCACCGCTGGATATTACTGCTTCGCTACAAGTATTGGTGGATTATCTCTTGAGTAATCTCAATAAACTTTGTTTGCGTTTACCTTGCATTATACGCATTACAGGTTATCTCGATCCGCATGACCAATCAATCAAATCCTCCTTATACGCATTACAGGTTATCTCGATCCACATGACTAATCAATCAAATCCTCCTTATACGCATTACAGGTTATCTCGATCCGCATGACCAATCAATCAAATCGTGGCAACGCTGTTGTGTAAAAACCTCCAAAAACATATGCATGCACATTCTCATTTAATAACGCATAACATGTACATAAAGATATTTCAAGCACGTTAATATTTTGCCGCCATATTGGTTTTCGTTTATCTCAATCATCGGTTATCTCGACGTTTTTTGGCGACCCCTAGGCCCTCGACATAACCGGGTTCCACTGTATTTGATAATAATTGGCTGTAATGTGTGCATTCTAACTGAATAATTATTATTACCTCTGTATCTAATCTAATATCTATTAAAATTCATTCCAATAAATATATTTCCCTCACTTCTTTATCTCTGTGCTATTTAAATCAGCCGAAACTGTAGACCCGTAAAATATAAATGAAAATGACGTGTGAATTTTGCCCATTCAGGCAATTTTGCACTGCAAACATCATTGATAGCTTTAACTTGTCAATGCTAGCAAGTGCCCATGATACAGTATAAGCAGGATAATCCACAGCTAGATGTGAGGTACACCTTTTTTATGTACTGTGTTTAGGCAAGCAACTTTCACTTTGCTATAAGCATTTTATTCCCCATCTATTAAAATCATGTAACGTACACCTAGACTTGGATTATCCCCAGCGTGCTCTGAGACTTGGTGGTCATGTGATGAGTTTGACCCAGGAAAAGCTTAGCTAAATGCTAAACTAAAGGGCTTACACTAGAACAGTCGTGTTGTAGTTATCATAATTTGTTTTCAGACGACTATTATTTGTATGTTGTTGTTTTTTTCCATGTCTGTACTCCTGTCACCCAAAGCTCATGGCAGGTACTGCTGCGTGTGTGTGTGTGTGTGTGTGTGTGTGTGTGTGTGTGTGTGTGTGTGTGTGTGTGTGTGTGTGTCTGTGTGTGTGTGTCTTGTTACCACAGAGGATTAGCACAGCCGTCTGTTGATACACTCTATTATCTGATTAGAGGGATTGTAGACCAGTGTATACCAGTGACTGCTACATAACAGCACACCAGCTTCACTATAACCTATAAGGAGTGCGGTAATACACATGCAGTTTATTTACAGGTTCATTAATGGCCTGATGTTTAATAGAATAAATTAAATATTTATTTATTAAAATCTGCTCTTAAAACTCATTTTTCAGGATAGTTTGTCAGTGATTTCTTTGTGATGTATGTTTGATGTTTATTTCATTTTATTCTCTATTTTTATGCTTGTAAACGCTCTGAGATTTTACTTTTAAATGCGCTATATAAAATAACGATGATGACGAAGAACATTATTATTATTGTTGTTGTTTTTAAGAACATTTTGGGTTAATCAGGACGATTCATGATCCAGGTCTGGTACAGCTTGCATATGGTGTTTTACACTAGCGCTACTGTAATTGCTGTGTATGTGCACGGTGCTTTGGGACGGACTGATGTGATATCCAGAGTAGACTCTCATCTCACTCCTGTTGTTTTCAGGATAAAACATTTACTAAAACTACTATAATCGCTAGAATGTGATGCTTAAAAGCTTTCGGTTATTTTTGGTAGCTGGGAAGCATGAACAAATTATAATTCCATTAGATGGATAAGTGAAGGCTCCCAGTTGCATGTTTCAGTTGTCTAAAACCTATAGTAATTGTTATACTCAAATACATCAAACATAATGACATATATGTAGTTATGATTTGCTGTCCATACTAATACAAGGTTAGTAGAGTGGAAATGTTTCTAACGACTGTTATGAGCTCTATAAGTATAAAATTGACCACTTTGGAAAATGCAATATAAGCACATTTGCAGGGGGTGATAATAACTTTTGGTAACTACCCTATTGTTAAATATTTTCTTGTGTCAGCATGCTGGGAAGTGTAGTTTGCAGTTGAGTGTACTGAATTCTTTTCAGTAATTATCATTCCTGATAATCTAAGCCTAATAATAATTGAAATAATGAAATGTGATGTTATTAAAAAAACAAATATAGCCCTTTATTTACTGTTTTATTGAACATTTATGATGGGGGTCGCAAGTGTCAATGCTTTGTAACAGTACATTTTCTGTGGTCTACATCGTAGAGGATTTCACATCTTCTGGTGAAGGATCACCTGTTTATAACTGCTATAAAATAAGCTGGGGTGCCGCGAGGGTTTCTGGGCCCCCTGGCTAATTTGTATTTGTGGACCCCAAGGCCCAACCCCAATTATCTGAACTTTTTGCTACACGTAACTCCAATCATTATCAATAAGCATAATTATTGTGTAGAACTAAATTTAAAGGGTTTATTAAATTAACTGAAATTATGCATACTGTATACAGTAAAGCAATTAGCACCATTGTATGGTCTCACACACACAGACACAACTGAAACACTCTCTGGTTGTCTTTTTTGTCTGTTTTCTGTCTGGTTGTCTGTCTGTCTTTTTCCTCAAGTGCCAGGTGGCGTGTTTTTTCTCACAGTAAAATCTTTAATTAGATCTTTGAATCTTTGTCTTGCTAAATGGTGTTGAACAGAGAGCATGGCGAGACCGTTTAGTCTTTCATGAAACATTTCTGATCTGAGGTCATTCTTCACAAGTTTAAGTTCACTGAAGACTCTTTCTCCACTTGCAACACTCACAGGCAAAGTGCAAAATATGCGCAAGGCAATGCATTCTTTCCCGTCTTGCTCTCTCCTCTTTTTCAATTTTTTTGTTGACATTGTATTCCCCTCAAATCAAATGGGAAATTTCTTTTGTGGAGCCAAAGCCATTAGAAAACAAGGTCTCTTGATAAGAGAAATGTTTCCGATACTAAATCAGGTGCTTACCGGGCCAGGGAGAATAATAAAAAAAGATAGCTTGCCCTGGCTGGGCACTTAATCTATTTGGACACTCCTGGTAAAGCCCTTGTTTTGTCTCATCATTACTGCCTAAGCATGAAAATGAATAATCCTTCTGAATAATAATATGTTGTCTGACTTGATGTTAATTAGAAACCAGGATTGTCAAAACATAAAATGGAATGTCTGCCGTTTGTTCACTACAGTTACACCAAAGGAGAACTGGACATTGTCTACATCACCTCACGTATCATAGGTGAGCATTTAAACTCATCTAAACAACTAAACACCCATTAAACAAGCATTGGGTGTCTCTTGTTTTGCTTACTTTTGCCTGTCTTTATAAATGCGATGCCATGGGGTGATAGGTCACGGAGAAGCCACTTACTCATTGGCCATGTGATAGTGTTGTGTTTGTTCTCTCTTACACATTTTGCTTTATTCATCCAGATTCATTTGTAGTCCTAATGTCAGTCCTTATAGCTATAAAAATCAACATTCCTGACCAGCTCCGAAAAAATTCATTGGATTATTTTAAAAGCCATTACGGCCTCGCTTGTGTAAGATCTGAATGAACACAGTAACCCGACCCGATCTGAACTGTGCTCAGTAAATTGTTTTTGTAGCTAATAAACTCAGTGTTTGGTGGAAGCAAGATTATAATCTGATCTTCTGACTGTAACTGGCCATCTCTTATGCCCTGCCAGTGATGTCATATCCTGCAGAGACTGTGGAGCTGGGCTACAGGAACCACGTGGAGGATATCCGCTCTTTCCTGGACTCGCGGCATGCCGATCATTACACGGTTTTCAACCTGTCCCAGAGGAACTACCGTGGAGCCAAGTTTTCCAACAGGGTGAGAGAAAGTGCGCAGAGTCCAACCCTTGAGGGAGTGTCTCTGTTTTTCCTTTTTTGCAAATTGAAGTGATATGGAAGTCCCTGTGGAGCTGTACAAACTATGGCTGAGTAATGAAAGAATTTGGGAAAGCTTTTCCTTTTTTATTCCATGGTAGCTGAATGAGTCATTCCTAATGTGGGCCTGATTATTTTAAATAGCGCAGTAAAATGAGACAATTTCGTGATAAGCCTATTGGCATTCCCCAGAATTTTCAGTTCTTCTTCAATATGCTCTGTTACTCATGGAAGCAAAAGACTTACCATTCTCTGGAATTCACTATATTACTTCTTGTTTTTCTTATTACTACCCAACCCAGATGTTGGCTTCTGGTAATGGCACAGATGTGCCGTGTCCCTACATGCATTTCACTGAATGAAAGCGGAAGTTAACAACACATACAGGGTTGAGTTTCACAAAAGCAAAGATTATCTCTGAATGGCTAAGTGAACATCGCATTGACTACTCACTCTTAATTATGCTGATTTTTAATTTGCGATGCTTTTGGGAAACCAAGGCCAGACCATTTTTTGTTCTATGTTTCTGGGCAGATTAAAATCTTCAGAAGGCTGTTTATATAACAGTCACCAGTGTTTTTTTTGTGTTTTTTTTTACTGCAATGCTGAGAAAAGAGCCAGGGGAAAAAAAACACCACTTCCATTTGATATGGGCCGGTTCTACTTTTACTAGACATATCAATTGTCAATTCTTCTAGAGTCAAAATGTTGAACCATTCACATCTGTGCAAAAAACATGTACTGTACATATATTGTACAATACAACAGAATACAAGTATAGCACCCAAACAGTTATATAACGCCAAAGCCAGCTAGATTAAGTATATACATATTAAGTATAAATGTACAGTACATGCGAATCAGATTTAAGAAAACATATATTTGAAATAGCAAATGAACACCAAAGCTCATAGCAAAGATTGTGGCCTTATTGTCTTCTGGAATTTATGGCCTTGTTTTGCTAGAAAAAAATGTAAGTGGTTTCAGTGATTTTAGTGAGTATCTTCAGGGAAATCTCACTGTGAAAAACTAGGTCAGTATTTATGTGGAAAGAAAAAATATCCTGTATTTATTCTAGTGTTTCTGTGTAGTGAGTGTACCTCATGTGCACAACTCGATGAACTCACAAGCTACTGAATCAAGGTTATGAAATATAGAAAGTGCTCAGGATGCAAGCTATTAGATCCCACTTTTGATCAAATATTTTGAATGAATTAAATAGTGTTATGTAAGGGTTTTTTTTGTTGTTGTTGTTACTTCGCTGCACTCTCGTGTAAGGATAATCTCTAATCACGATAAACTTAGTTTAGGATTGTGTCATTTCTATGCAGCAAACATTTTGTCAACTTCAAAGGGATGATATTATCAATTCATTAGTAGTGTCATAACCCAAAATTGGATTGAAGTCACATTCTGTCATTTTTTTCCCTATGTATTTATAATTGTTGATTTATAATAATATATATTTATTTGTATATTTTGCAACAAAAGCATACAAGGCAGCACCCAATTGCATCTGATGTCTGAATACTTGCATGTATCGACATTTAAACACTAGAAGCTACACTGTTAATTAATGAATCACAGACAAAATATTGTGTTACATATCATACATTGGGATGAACGGTCTTCTGTTATCCTGACATACTTTCTTTATCGCCGGCCTCTACTATAAATACACTCTTAATGAATACACTATAAATAACCTGCCAGCATCTTAGAATGATGCTTGTTATGAATGAATGTCAATAGACTTTTAAACATTGCTATGTAGTGAAATCTGAAAAGGGCTTTAATAATGGGAACATTACTTACACACTCACTCCCGTGGCACACGTGTAACATGTACAATATTACAGTCTCGTCAAGCTTAACAATCAGCTTCATATCACCGTCTTTTGCTTTAGCTTTGTCACTTCCCTTTCTCTTCAGGTGTCCGAATGCAACTGGCCATCCAGACAAGCCCCAAGTCTTCACAACCTGTTTGCTGTGTGTAAGAACATGCACAACTGGCTCAAGCAGAACCCCAAGAACGTCTGTGTGATTACATGCTCAGTAAGAAAAGAAAAAGCACCATTTTTTTTCATATTAGTTCTTACTGATTAACATTCTGAGTTACAGCTTTGATGAATTTTCTCCTGATAGCTTATATTTTATTACATTATGCTTTTTTTTTTTTCTTTTTTTTTTTACTTTTTACATTATGAGGTGCATTTTGTAATTTATTCCATTTATAGATGGGATTTTGTAGATGATGGTGTTTATTGAGTCAGATTTCATAGTTGACATCTGCATAAAACATCTGTTTGTAAAGTACAATAATTGAGTCAGATTTCATAGTTGACATCTGCATAAACATCTGTTTGTAAAGTACAATAATTGAGTCAGATTTCATAGTTGACATCTGCATAAACATCTGTTTGTAAAGTACATTAATTGAGTCAGATTTCATAGTTGACATCTGCATAAACATCTGTATGTAAAGTACATTTATTGAGTCAGATTTCATAGTTGACATCTGCATAAACATCTGTTTGCAAAGTACATTAATTGAGTCAGATTTCATAGTTGACATCTGCATAAACATCTGTTTGTAAAGTACATTTAATGAGTCAGATTTCATAGTTGACATCTGCATAAACATCTGTGTGTAAAGTACATTATTTGAGTCAGATTTCATAGTTGACATCTGCATAAACATCTTTTTCTAAAGTACATTAATTGAGTCAGATTTCATAGTTGACATCTGCATAAACATCAGTGAAATCTACATTGTTTTAGGATCTTACTGTATATTTCATATTTTATTACTGAATCTTGATGCCACTGTTTGGTGGACAGTAAAGTAATTTTTATGTCTCCATAGCAGTACATTGTTTCTTTGTAACCTCGTTTTTTCCACTTATTTTTTTGTGCAGTATTTTACTTTTTACTCCGCTACATTTCAGAATATCATGCTGTTCCTCGCTGTACATCAGTTCAGTTAAATGGTAACCTGTCAATTCTGACCTTGCGGTTCTTGTGAGAGTTTAAACGCAGTACATGTATTTTCACTGTGTGTATAACAATTGAACGCTGTCTCCATAAAAAGGTACAGTATGATGTGCAGGAGAATGGAACACTGCATTGCAGATGGAAGAGCTTTTTTTTAAACACATTGCAAACAAACCAAAAGGCTAAGCAATACTTATGAAAGAAACTCATGATGAACTCATCTTGTGTTTTATGCATGCATTTGATTAAGTCCATCACAAAAGCTTCCTGATTCAGTCATGAAAATTATTTGGATTTTTTCCAGAACTATTCTGGATGGCTAACTCCAAAAAAGTATATAGCATCAAATAATTATGAAAGCTTTTGTGTTCATTTTCTTCATGTATGGCGAATTTCAGGACTTCCTGTAGTAAAAAATAATTAAATAAATTTGAAGAAGGCCATTGTGCAACAATAATTAAGACTAAGACATACACTTAACAAAGGTTTGGATTTACCTCAAAAATGTACCTGTTGCAGATTTAGAAAGTATCACGAGTCCATTTTACTTAATTTTATAGGTAATTTTATTTAAAGGGAGTTTATATAGCACTTCTAACAAAGGACATTGTCTCAAAGCAGCTTTACAGAAATAAAGGGACTATAAAGTTGTATAAAAAAGTATAAGTTTAATACCAATAAGTTTGTTCTGTATAATATTAGTTGGTTTGTGCCTCTTAGTGGGCACATGTACATGAATGGAGGTCATGCAATGAGGTTACGGGCTGAGAATATCTGAAAATGTGGTCTTTAACTAGTATATATATAAATATATATCATTTTAAAAGAACAACACAACTTTTAAAAAATTGTATACAACTTTTACCAGTAATATTCAGTTTTCAACATGTTCAATGATGTAAAACATTTATGTGATATGTCATTATAGTGTGTCTTTATATGTTTCAGGATGGCAGGGGTCCTTCTGGGGTGCTGGTCTGTGCCATGTTCTGCTTCTGCCACCTTTTCACTAACCCGGTTAATGCCATGCAACTGCTCAGCGCCAAGAAACCCGGACAAGGCCTGTGGCCCTCACACCGGAGGTAGAAATAGTTCAAAACCAGAAATTATTAACCAAAATATTTTGAATTTGATCGAATTAGACGACCAAAATTTAACAATAGCGGTAAATGTAAGTTTCAAATTAAGTAAGAGCCTTGATTACATTCAGTATATATTACAGCACAGTGAAATTCTGCATTTTTTTATGTTTGTTTTTTATTTTTTTAATATTCCAGCTTGTTAGAAAACTGAGGTCAGAGCACTGGGTAATGCATGATATAACACTACTGGAACAGAGAGGATTAAAAGCCTTGTTTAAGGGCCTAACAGTGTCAGCTTGGCAGAGCTGGGGCTTGAAATCCCAACCCAGAGCATTAACCGTGTAATAATAACTAAAAAAGGATTATCATTAATATAATAATAGCCAGAAGTACCTAAGGTACTGTTCATTTCCTGCTTGAAAAATGAATTATGAATAATGGAAATCCCCTTCACAGTAGTGGGTATCATAAACATGGTGGTTTGCCCTTCCAGATCTTCATGCTGTAATGCCAGATATTCTTTTCATTGCAAAATCACCAAAAAGGTTTAACTAAATTGTTCGCACAAATGACCACATGGTGGTTTTACTTACGTATCATTAAATTACTTGACTTTTTTATTGTTTTTTGCTAATGCCTAAAAATTATAAGCTAGCTAGCAATGAAATGAATGGGAGCACCACAGAGGCTAGTAACACCACAAATTGTCTGGTTAGCATTGCACAGGGCAATAGAAAAGTAGTTACTGGCACAGTTATATACCAGTGAGTGTAAAAACAAATGATTAAGCCACTTATTACCCATTACGAAGGAAGTTACTGACCAGTTTATAACGGATAATGTTCTTGCTAGTTGCAACGTAACTAGCAAGAACATTATCCGTTATAAACTGGTCAGTAACTGCCTTCATAGCATTTAGCTAATGTTTTTTGGCTGGAAGGTGTATGAGTACCACGGCAACCAATTGCTGAATTGGATCATATTAAGTTTATATGTAAGATAAGATCTCCCAATAGGAGATATAATTTTTTTTTTCAATTCAGGGAAATGTTGAGTTGTTTGCTTTTTTGTGTACCATTTACGTGTCCTATTAATTTATCACTTGCCAGATTGATATACTTCTGTGTGTGTGTGTGTGTGTGTGTGTGTGTGTGTGTGTGTGTGTGTGTGTGTGTGTGTGGTCAGGTACATAGGCTACGTGTGTAGCATGGTTTCAGAGAAGCCCACATTGCCCCACCCCAAACCGCTGGTAATCAAAACCGTCACAGTGAATCCCATACCCTGCTTCAACAAACAGCGGAGTGGCTGTAGACCTTTTTGTGACGTCCTGATTGGCGAGACAAAGATCTTCTCCACAGCACAGGAGTATGAGAGGATGAGGTTCGTCAGACAAATCCCTTTGGCTCCATGCAGAACAAGGCAAAGTGTAGAGGCATCTTTAGCTTTACGCATGCTATTAAAAATGCATTGGATCTGTGATATCTGTTATTAAATCATAATGATCATAATTACATCTCATGCTGATACTTTACATACATATACATGTGCCTTTAATAGATCAGGTTTCCAACTCTCTTTCAAGATAAGTGTCCTAGGACGTAGCATTTATATTGCATATTTAATTAGCGTTAGTAGTTCTGTTGAGTCGTATATAATTTAGTGTTGGTTAGACATTTTTTTTTGCTGTAATTATGTGACATTCTATTTATATATCTACTCATTTTATAGACACAGCTGAGGTATTTATAATGGAATTATTTGTCAATGGTTGCAAAATTTAAATAGTGGTTGAAGTTGTCAGTAGTTTTAATAATCAGATGTTTTTTATTGTCAGATGTATAACACCTTTTAAATCAACATTTTACCTTGTGTCTGTGCTAAACTGGGTTGCAATTTTTTAAACCTCTTTGGTTCAAGCACTACAAAAAGAGATATATTTCGATTTGATAGTGTTACATGAATGTTCCCTGTGTTCTCTTCCACCCAGGGAGTACAGGGTACACGAGGGAAAGGTAGTCTTCAAGCTGGGAGTGAGTGTCCAAGGTGACGTTGTAATCTCAGCCTACCACATGCGCTCCCATGCACTACAAGCCAAGGTGAGGACTATCAGGGAAAAGCTGGTTGCACACGTTGCATGAACAATTTTGTGTTTAAGTGCTTATCACTGCACACCTTAACAATGATAGACCTGTAATGGATGGGCATTCGGTGCCACCCAGATGAGGATGGGTTCCTTTTTGAATCTGGTTCCTCTCAAGATTTTTTCCTCGTAGCATCTCAGGGTTTTTTTTTTCTTGCCATAGATGCCACTGGCGCACTCATTAGAGATAAACGTACAATTATAAGAAACAAACCTATAGACCATTTTAACGGTCATCCATACATGTAAGGAAGTGACATCTTGGGTCCTTGGACGTTTCCAGGTTATGTGGGTCATTCATGAACGATTCGATTAGTGATTGAAAGATCGGATCATTATAGTGATGGTTCTTTGAATCTCGTTTATCGAAACTGCCACCCAGACACAATCCGCGATTCAAAGTTGTAATACATTATTTAAACCTAAAAATTCAATTAGCAATGTGATTTATTATAATAGACATACAGACCCGGCCACGCACGTGCACCGCGCACTCACAAACCCCAGGGTTACCATAACAACAAACCAAACAATTAAAAAAAATTAAAAAAATTTAAAAGAGATGAGCTGCTTTGCACTATTAACTTTAAGTAATTTGATGATACTAATGCTCTGGTTTTTACAATATGTCTGATGAAATGCTTAATTTGTTGCAGGTGACCAACACACAGATATTCCAGATTCAGTTTCATACAGGCTTCATTGCCCCCGGCACAACAGTCTTAAAGTTTATGAAGTAAGCTTTAACACTTCTCTGTCTAATTTATTCCAAGACACAAGGTGCAAATCTTCTCAAACTGGGATTATGTTTGGCCTATCTGGCACCATGTCATTTTCTTAATTAGTATATATTCACTTTGCAGACACTTTTATCTCAAGTGGCTTAAATTGAATATGCTGAGAACCTCTAAGCCACCACTCGTGCACTCACGAATGCTTCACTACTTCACACTCTATTTTTGCCCATTCTAAAAAGCATGTGTGTGTGTTCAGGTCAGAGCTAGATGCGTGCGATTCTCCAGACAAGTATCCTCAGCTGTTCCAAGTGCTACTGGAAATCGAGGTGGAGAACCTAGAGAAGCAGAAAGATCTCACGCCACCCTGGGAACAGTTTCCAACTAAAGACCTGAGCCCAAACGTGCTGTTTTCCTGCCACCAGGAACACAAGGATGCTCTCGCTGTTACAGGTGACATACAGAAATAAAACTGGGACTACACAGCTGTATACTGTATAGTCATTAAAATTTGACCATAGTGTGTGTTTGGCATTGTACTGAGTCTGTGATTCTGGAGCCTCCTAGCAATTTCCCAATTAGATTTTTTTGTTATGTTGTTCAGATCCAGCTCAGGTCCAAGGGGCCCCGGGTGGGCGTGTAGGCCCGAATGAGGAGAGCGAGCCCTCGGATGATGATATGCTCTCGCTGTCCAGTCAACAGAGCGGCGGCAGCGGCGAGAAAGCCAAAGGGGCCAGTAAAGTCGAGCCTCACTCTGCTGCTCCCCCTGCACCCGCTGTGGATGTTGATCTCCTGGGACTGAATGGAGGTAACATTCCTCCTCCTCCAACATCCCCACAGCCTCCTACCACCACTACCACCGACCTGCTGGGAGATCTGTTTGGAGGCTCTCAGCTATCCAGTGGCCCCACATCTGCCCAATCTACTCCTAAAAGGACGACATCCTCGAGCTCACCTTGCCCCTCGCCTAGACCTGCAGACAGTAAGCACAATCTCAGGGTGGCATTTTACTAAACATTGATCATTATAGTAAGTAAAAGGCAACTGGAAAGTAGATCATGTTGTTTTTTTTAGTTTTAGGAAGTCCTTCAGTTAATATATAATTTGGAAATAATTCATATCTATATATACTAGGGGTGTAACGGTACACAAACTTCACGGTTCGGTACGTACCTCAGTTTTCAAGTCACAGTTCGGATCAATTTAATTAACGCAGTTTATTATCATTAACATTTGTGAACATATTTTTTTTTATTACACTGATTAAATTAAATAATCTATTAAATTTCCATTTAAGATATGATCGATTCAACTGTTCTACTTGTTTTAGAATACTTTAACAAATGCCTTTATTCCATCCTTCATGCATTCACTTCCTCGATATTTGGAATTGTCAGCGTTTTTTTCCATTTAAAAGAAATTCTTGAAGCTGGACATAACTTCTTCTTTTGGCTTCTCCCATTAGGGGTAGCCACAGTGGATCATCCGTCTCCAAACCTCATGTCCTCTACATCTGCCTTTTTCAACCCAACTACCTGCATGTCTTCCCTCACCACATCCATAAACCTCCTCCTTGGTCTTCCTCTTTTCCTCCTTCCTGGTGGCTCCATCCTCAGCATTCTCCTACCGATATACCCCATGTCCCTCCCCTGCACATGTCCAAACCATCTTAACCTGTCTTCTCTTAATTTGTCCCCCAAACGTCCTACATGCGCTGTCCCTCTAAAAAACTAGTTTCTAATCATGTCTGTCGTCGTCACTCCCAACGAAAACCTCAACATCTTCAGCTCTGCTACCTCCAGCTCCGCCTCCTGTCTTTTACTCAATGCCACTGTCTCTAAACCAAACAACATAGCAGGTCTCACCACAGTCCTATAAACTTTCCCTTTTACTCTCGCAGATTCTCTTCTATCACAAATCACTCCTGCCACTTTTTACCACCCAATCCACCCTGCCTGAAGCTGGACATACCAAGCTAAAGAATTGATAGTGCTAGCGTTAGCCGCTAACCAGAAAGTGCTAGCGGCTAACACTGGCACAATGGATTTAAGATTCTTAATTTTTTTCAACTTTTTATTTCACTTCAGTTACACTTTTACACTTTCAGTTGTATCCTGCATGTAACCAGGTTTGTGACAAATAGAAAATCTTGAATCCATATCACTAGCCACTTCCTGGTTAGCGGCTAACGCTGTTGCTTCTTTAGAGTTTGCATGCATGCGCAAAACAATACTTATTTCCGGCACAGTGTGAGCAGCCACAGAGTCACTGTGCTAACTCGTAAAAACTTGCCGTCCGCCACTTAATACGTTCCCGAGCAAATTTGGATAACTAGAAACTATTTATCGCACGTAAAAAGGATTGCATTTGGTACAAGTGTGTACCGAACCGAAAATCCCTTTACCGAAAGATTTCGGTACGAATACCGATATCGTTACACCCCTAAAATATAATGACTCAACAGATGTGTTTGTAGCCGGAAATTTGATTAATTACTTTTGCACTAGCTTTAAAAAGTTAATGTAACTACCCCAGTCCCAATTTAATGCTGTCACACAGACACTGGATCTCTTTTTAGCAGCTATTTTGTTTATTAAATATAAAATTAGCACAAAGCTCACAAAGAAAATACCAAAATGACAACCAAAAGTTGTATGTGTATGATTATTTGGTCAATATGTAGATTTGTAGTGAGTTTCATATCTATCACATATCATTATTCTTGTAGCTCCAATACTAATGAACCAAACACTGAAATCCCAAAATGTTTTTAGCAGGGTGACCATGTTTGGAAGATCAGGTCACTTTGAACACTAACATCAAGCCAAAATGGTATTTTTGACTAAATTTCCTTTCTTTAATTCCTTTCTGGAGGTTTTGACCCGTTCGGGTCGGCGCCATCTGCCGCAAAGCCTCAAGACTTTATAGGGGCCTTCCTGGGACCAGGTAATGTAGGGCAACCAGAGCCTTTACTGCATGCTGCATGCTTTTCATCTCATACTATGCAGAACATCAGCTTGGGCATGCGAATATATGCCCATGTGTGTGTTGGGCACCTTGCTTCCATCACATGCTCAGTGATCGTAGAGCAGATTTTGTCCTGATTGAGGAGATGATCATGTCTCAGGCATTATGTGATCGGTTGAAGATTACTATATACTGTATATATGTGCTTGAGACGGGTTAAAAGGTCTCTCATTATTAGTTTGACATCGGAAAACTTTATCGATCACATAGGGATTCGTTGCAGTTGCTCACAGTAAAAGATTAAAATTAGGAAAAATAAATAAATAAAGATACATAGAAATACAAAGAAACAAACAAATATATTAAGTGAAGTGAAATAAGTAGCAGCATGAGAAGTTCAGACTACAATAATAGCTATAAAAGTTATTGCACAAGTAACTAATTATTATTGTTGCATCAAGATTATTGCACATAATTGGCCAAGATATTGACAATATATGTGTTGCATAAAAATCTATAAATATAACTATCTATATTATCTATATTGTGTTTAACACTCAGAGAGGAGTTCTATAGTTTGATGGCCACAGGCAGAAATGATCCTCTGTGGCGCTCTGTGGTACATCGTGGTTCTATGACTGTCCCTGAACATACTCCTCAGACTGACCATTGTTTTATGTAGTGTGTGGGATGAGTTTTCAAAGATGGAATGCACTTTGGACAGCATCTTCCTTTTGGACACTATGATCAGAGAGTCTAGTTTCTCCTCAACAACATCACTGGACTTACGGATCAGTTTGTTAAATCTGTTAGTGTTTGCCAGTCTCAGCCTGCTTGCCTGAGAGAGCACTGGCCGCAACAGTCTCATAAAACATCCTCAGCATCGTCCTGCAGATATTGAAGGACCTCAGCCTCTTTAAAAAATAGAGTGGGCTCTGGTCCTTCCTCTGTTGTTTGAAGTCCAGTCTAGTTTATTGTCTATGTAAACCCCTCAGATATTTGTAATCCTCCACCATCTCCACACCGATGCCTCGAATAAACACATAAAATACAATTTTGTAAAGCATTTCCCAGGGTGTGCATTACCAATTTACTTAACAGCAACCTCATCTCAGAGTCAATGATCATTACTTGAGTATTAAAAGCCCGGAGCTCTAACTTGTGTTAATCCCCGCCAGGCTGCAGCTCACCCGTGCCCCCCACTACACCCACCGTAAACATCTCGCAGCAGAGCGATATGGGAGGAGGATGGGATTGGGACAGACCAGCTCCCCCTGGCAAGTGAAATTCAACACCACATACACCAGAGCAGGACATCTACTGGAGACCGTATGAATTACACCTAGAGATGAGATGCCTTTAACAAACTAGCATGCTAATCACTTTAATAATGGTTTATGACCACATGATAATTTAATTAGAGTTAGCTAAATTCCTAGCTCTTTAATTAATTAGATGCATTCTTAGCCTAACATTACTGTAGCTAGCTGTGTTAGCAGAATTGGACAGCTACTAGTCTACTGCTGGAGGAATTGCATTAGCAAAACTGCTTATATGATTGGATAATTTGGAGTTTAAAAGAACATTAGACGGGTTTCCACGCGGAAATTTCTGAATTCACTGAAAGCAAAGATTGTTTAGTTTTTTTTATGCATATTGAATGTGCAGATGTGTTATAAAAATTCAATATTTGGTGCTTGTGTGAATGAAATACAATGTAAACAAAGGTTTTATGATGTTTATAATGTTTATTTGACAACTCCTTGTGTTAGCAGGTGGTAGTTTTGCTGTAGGCAGTAAATCAGCAGGTACGAGTCCCACTAGCTCTCTACACAACACTCCTACACACCAGGCCAAACCGAACACTCTGGATCCTTTTGCTGACCTCGGCAACCTGGGAGCCGGTTTGGGAGGTAAAATTGAATGATTATAAGACGTCATTTTTTAAAAGTTGCATATGTGACAACAATATGTACAGAAAACAATAAGCTTCTTAATACTCTGTAATTCTCTCAGGATACATTCGTTGCCATAAACAATTTGACAACACAACATTGTTTTTTTATGTTTTTTCCTGTATTCCTTTTCCCACAGGAGGATCAGGATTCTCCAGTAAACCCACCACTCCAACTGGAACAGGAGGAGGATTTCCTCCTATGAGTTCCCCACAGAGACCCAATGCCTCCCCCCAACACACCACAGCAGGCTGGCAGTCCGGCACGGCATTTCCCTTATGGCAGGCTGGAGGTCCGGGCCAGTGGCAGCCACAGGCCCAAGCCAAAGCCCCTGGACCTTCCATGACACACGGCTCTCCTCAGAATAGGCCCAACTACAACGTCAGCTTCTCTGGCATAGGTGGAACAGCGCCAGCCGGGAAAGCACAGCCTAGCATCGGTCAGTGATTCCATTTCTGCTCGTGTTTCCTGTCCCATTTTTAAACGCACTGGTTGTAGTACGCTATTGTTTCTCTAGTGTAGTTATTTCACTACGACTTTCACTGTCTATGTATGGCAGACAATCCACATAATTGAAAGACAGGAAATACGCTGTAATTTAACAAAGAGTAAACTAGAAGCTTTCTATAAAATAATATTCAGTTATCATTTGAGGAAGTAGTCGTGCATGTCATAATGTCTGTAATTTCCCAGACAGAGGACATAAAAATGTGGGTATAAAGTGAGGCTGTTTATGATTGTTTATATCGATGCTAATTGTGCATGTTCTACAACTTTTTCAATAAAAAAGAAATTGCTTCAGTCTACAAGGAATAAACGGTTATAGTGCTGTTTTAGAAAAAATTTATGAGCTGTTGTAGTGGATATTGACTATTTTTCTATGAAAGCACACCCTGTTGTATTGGGTTGCTTATGCATCCAACACGATTTACTTTTAGCAAAATAGACAAAAATGACAGCACAGTGCCTTCAGATGACTGAAAACCTCCTAATCCTCCTAATGTGTATGAGTGTAAATCACGGATTATTATTGCGTTTTTCTTATTTTTCGTAAGAAATTAAACATGGAAGTAATAAAGGTTTAAAAGTGTACTTTAATTTTATATTTCGAAAAGCATGTGTTGGAAATTTTGGGTGTGTTTTAATGTGTTTGTATGAACTTTAGCAGTTACAATTTATCTGCTGAAGATCATTTTTCTTTAGTTCAATTAAAATGCCCTGAAACACGTTTAGGAGAATAATCCAGGGAACCTTCATAATGTCAGGTCGAGTTAACGTCTATAGTCTAACGCAATTTTCTTTTTTTCAATGTTCTCAGGTACCAAACCGAGGGTTGCTCATGCTGATTTCGATGACCTGCTTTCTGCCCAAGGCTTTACGGGCAGTAAGGAAAAGAAGGGCAGAAAGACTATAGCAGAGATGAGGAAAGAGGAGATGGCAAAGGAGATGGACCCAGAAAAAATCAAGGTAAGCTTTTTTTTTTTTAGTTGATGACAACAGGGAATATTTTGCTTACATACAACCAAATAATCAATTGTGCCTGAAGTTATACCATTACAAATTCCTGTAATCCTGTAATCCTCAAACCAATATTTTATCTACATGTCTCTTCAGATTATTGTTTCCTTTTAACGATTCCATTTTAATCATGGATTAGTCATAATTACTGAAGGCTTTGGCACATAAGCCCAGGTGTTTAATCAAAGCAGATTTAGCCATTAAAGAGCTCCTGTGCTGTGTGTTTGCTGCAGATCCTGGACTGGATCGAGGGGAAGGAGCGTAACATTCGCGCTCTGCTCTCCACCATGCACACGGTGCTGTGGGAGGGAGAGAGTCGCTGGAAACCCATTAACATGGCTGACCTGGTTACTCCTGAACAGGTGAAGAAGGTCTACCGCAGGGCTGTGCTGGTCGTCCACCCCGACAAGGTGACAGAAGCGTGTTTGTTTTTGGCCTAGGAAGGCTTTAAGAACCATGACAAAAGTTAATACAGGTGGTCCCCAAGTTACCACGGTGCAATGTACGATTTTCAGATCTTGCGATGCCGATAGCGATGCGATAAGATACGACGTTGGGACACTGCCAGGATGTACGAATCTCACGCCTTGTGAAATCCTAATAAACTTTTTTTAAGCTATGGCGTCCATGTGCATGTTTAACTAAGAATTTAGGGCTTGGCTAAGGTCAGTTGCTAACAACATATTTGTGTGTTTTTGAGGTCATGATATAGGTCTTTAATTTCGTTCTGAATGGTATAGAAATGGTCTCAAAAAGTCATACATTTGTCTTGGTGAAACCTGCGGAAACCCTGTGCCCCATACCGATCACCTTTGTTTAAGACTCCTGAGCAGACTCGGCCATGATATTTTCAAATGACGGTCCGGGAATCGGCCTGGCGGTATTTGGGACTAGCTGTATATTAAATACTGGCAGAAGTATGAGGAAACATGACAATTTATATGTGCTGGATAAGTGCACGATTTTAGATTTCTCCCCTTTTTGCTGTTTTGCACTCTTCTTGAAAGGCTTTTCTCTAGACTCTGGTTTCAGGCTGCAGGGTTCAAATTGTGTTCAAATTGTGTAATTTCAAATGTATAAATGGTGAATAATTTTTTGTTTTCTTTCCAGGCAACTGGACAGCCCTATGAACAATACGCCAAGATGATTTTCATGGAACTAAACGATGCGTGGTCGGAGTTTGAAAGCCAAGGACAAAAAGCTCTTTACTGAGACTCGCTGCACTGAGCCACTCCCGATCAGAAAGGCACGAGACGACGGGCACGTTCATCAGAACCCCCCTTCGATGTTCTCCTCTTTCTCCTACATCCTGCTCCGTACACTGCACACACTACAGCGTTCGTCTGCATAGTGTGGCTCTGTGTGTCTGTAACGACGTACCTAAATGGTCTAAGAGCTAGAATTCATACCCTTTTCCCATTGAATACAGTATTTCACTTTATTTTTTTGGGGAAGTTGGCTAGTGCAGCACCCAACCGACTTGCCACACATTAAACAAATCGAAGTTGCATATAATGGTGTAGACCATGTGCAGGTCTGAGATGACACTAAAGCGTGGCCTTATCGATGCTTGAGAGATGAGAACAAAGCTCAAAAGTTGGCTCATAAGGAAAACACTGACAGCATACAGAAAAAAAATACTACCGTTTTACACATCCACATTGTGTGGACTGATAGTAGGGTTTTGAAACCGAAGCGCAGGAATGAAAAGCACAGAAATCAAAAGAGACCAGACGAGTTTTGTACATGCAGCTAGATTTACCGACATGTTTAACTATGTAAAGGTCTAGGAGTTGAATTTTTTTTTTCCCACTGACTACTGGTGCACCTACTGGTGTGTATGAAATGTGCTGCACTGTATTTTATGTTGTATTGTTTACAGAAGTAGTCTTAAGACACAAAAAACGGTTTATTTACAGCATAGAGTCGAAAGCAAGAATTAGCTACTAAAACTATTGCTACTGAAATAACGGAATGAACGTATCGTATCGCGGCGTGCGCTCGATTCATCGTGACAGGCGACTAGTAAAACTTTAACACTGGATAAACGACATTTATTAAAGTTAAATAGACGTTAACAGACGTTAGGGTGCTTGAGTGAAAAATCACTTTAACATTACAAAAGTAAAATAGAATTTTGGTGCCCTTTCAAAATGCATTGAATAATTTTCATCTGTTTTAATTTGCATAATTATTGAGAAATAATGAACGAAGGTATATAAAGAGTCAAATATTAGTTAATGACACAAATTTGTTGTTTTGGCTTTATTCAAATCTGTTATTCTGAAGTTTTAAGATGAAATAATGTGATTAGAGTTCCAGCATATCTTATGGAATGATCTCTTCGAAATAATATTGTGATAGTAATGAACCTCTGTTGAGACACTTTGGCTTGACACAATGTTCTGACTGAATTAAGATGTGTGTGTGTGTGTGTGTGTGTGTAAGTGTGCATTGATGTCTATAATTCTATAATTGCTGTGTTGAGGAATGTGAAGGACAGAATCTGCATTGCTTCTTTTGCCATAGAGATCTTTCAGTTTGATTTCTCATATCATGTAAAGAAGACCTCATTGGTTCAGGTCGAACTCTACAATAGTCGGATTGCTTCAGTAAATCGTAACACAGTCCCGATGTAATGACTTTGAAATGTTGGACAGCCACAAACCTGATCTGCCCTTTTTCAATTGGTATATTTGCACTGAACTGGCACTCGTAACTATGATAAACGTTAGACACGTGCATACCCACATACCTATTGCTCATCATTTTTAGGGCTCTGTGAGAAAAACTGGATCTTGCTGTTGACCTTTAGGACACTTTCAAATCTTTCAGTCGACCGCCTCTCCGTCTCTGCAAAAGGACTTCCCTGAATGCGTTCTTAAAATATCAAACACTGATAACTGGATCCCTGCATCTGGAATCATGCATTCCTCCTCCCACACCTGCTGTGGACTGAATGATGCCACCTCAAGGCTGTCCTGGTGTTCTGAAGCTAATCTGTATACAGTAGTGAACGTGTGGTGTTACCAATAATACTGTACTATGTGTGAAGGTGGTTTGGATACAGCTGTGTGTTTGCCTGTCTGCTGTTTCACCTTTACTGAAATGTGAACTTTACTTTTTTCGTGTTCCCTCCTTTGGTTTTACCCGTGAAAAAAAAAAAAAAAAAAGAAAGTGAGCTGCACAAATAAATGGGCAAGAGAGTACACGATCTGTAAAATTGTCTTTTCTTTTTTATTTTATATCAACAATTGAGACATGATTTTGAAAATCTGGGGTTAAAAAGATGAAAACAGAATAGTTTCATTGATTCAGGATAAATCCAGAAAGAAAGTTAAGCTGCTTAGATGAGCACCAGACTAAAAAACGATTTTTCTTTGTCGTGTTTTTTAGGGAATATATGAATAATATGAATAATGAATAATATGCAAATGAATAATATTGTATTTACAGTGGGTACGGAAAATATTCAGAGCCTCTTAAATTCTTCAGTCTTTGTTATATTGCAGCCATTTGCTAAAATCATTTATTTCATTTAGTGCGTCAAAAGTTTATTTCTTTTCCTCATTAATGTACACAGAGCACCCCCTATTGACAGAAAAACAGAATTGTTAAGATCTTTGCAGATTTATTAAAAAAGAAAAACTGAAACATCACATGGTGCTAAGTATTCAGACCCTTTGCTGTGACACTCATATTTAACTCAGGTGCTCTCCATTTCTTCTTTTTTTTTGTAACCATGGGCATTTTTTGTAACCATAGAACCATCCTAGAGATGGTTCTACACCTTCATTTGAGTCCATCTGTGTTTAAATATTCTGATTGGACTTCTTTAGGAAAGCTACACACCTGTCTACATAAGACCTTACAGATCACAATGCAAATGCAAATCATGAGGTCAAAAGAACTTACTGAAGAGCTCAGAGACAGAATTGTGGTAAGGCACAGATCTGGCTATGGTTACAAAAAAATTCTGCTGCACTTAAGGTTCCTAAGAGCACAGTGGCCTCCATAATCCTTAAATGGAAGATGTTTGGGACGACCAAACTCTTCCTAGAGCTGGCCTTCCGGCCAAACTGAGCTATCGGGGGAGAAGAGCTTGGTGAGAGAGGTAAAGAAGAACCCAAAGATCACTGTGGCTGAGCTCAAGAGATTCAGTCGGGAGATGGGAGAAAGTTGAGAAAGTCAACCATCACTGCAGCCCTTCACCAGTTGGGGTTTTATGGCAGAGTGGCCCGACGAATGCCTCTCCTCAGTGCAAGAGACATAGAAGCCCGCATGGAGTTTGCTAAAAATAACACCTGAAGTACTCCAAGATGGTGAGAAATATGATTCTCTGGTCTGATAAAACCAAGATAGAACTTTTTGGCCTTAATTTTAAGTGGTATATGTGGAGAAAACCAGGCACTGCTCATCACCTGTCCAATACTGTTCCAACAGTGAAGCATGGTGGTGGCCGCATCATGCTGTAGGGGTGTTTTTCAGCTGCAGGGACCGGACGACCGGTTGCAATCGAGAAAAAAGATAAATGCGGCCAAGCACAGGGATATCCTGGAAGAAAACCTTCTCCAGAGTGCTCTGGACCTCAGACTGGGCCAAAGGTTTACCTTCCAACAACACAATGACCCTAAGCACACAGCAAAAATAATGAAGGAGTGGCTTCACAACAACTCTGTGACTGTTTAAGAAAGGCCCAGCCAGAGCCCTGACTTAAATCCAATTGAGCATCTCTGGAGAGACCTAAAAATAGCTGTCCACCAACGTTTACCATCCAGCCTGACAGAACTGGAGAGGATCTACAAGGAGGAATGGCAGAGGATCCCCAAATCCAGGTGTGAAAAACTTGTTGCATATTTCCCAAAAAGCCTCGTGGCTGTATTAGATAAAAGAGTGCTTCTACTAAATACTGAGCAAAGGGTCTGAATACTTAGGACCATGTGATATTTCAGTTTTTCATTTTTTATAAATCTGCAACAATGTCAACAATTCTGTGTTTCTCTGTCAATATGGGGAGCTATGTGTACATTAATGAGAAGGAAAAATGAACTTAAATGATTTCAGCAAATGGCTGCAATATAACAAAGAATGAAGAATTTAATGGGGTCTGAATACTTTCCGTACCCACTGTAGGGGCAATATCGTAGACATTTTAATTCATGTGCATAGATTTCACAAATTGCACAATTTCACAAATTGCATATTATTGCATCCACCTACGGCCAATAGAGTACTATCATAGGTTCTTTTTACATTTTGTTGATATGGTCATTGCAAACAGCTTGTTGTTATTCCAACGTGATTGTGATTCACTGCATGTTCCATAAAAAAAAAGGAGAAGGATTTGTTTGCACAGGCACTGATGTTAAAAAGGATTTCAGAAGATCTGGAGGATTTGGAAGATCTGGATTGGAGTAACTGATCAGTTTTAGCATCAATAAAATAAACTACATACCTGAGACTGGAAAATTTGTTTCTTTATTTTTATGCCCAATTATGCCTAATGTCGCTAATTTTCATCATATCTAAATGTATATCTATTGTATGTGCTATATTCAATATGCACAACTTGATATAATGTTTTTATATAATTGTAAATACATTTAGATGACGTCATATTTAGTGTTGGTATGACTGCATAAGTATTTCTAATCTACCATACAACGGCCTTTGCTTTATTTCACATCATTTAACATATTTTATTGTTTTGTAGACTGCGTATGACTGTTGCATGGAGAGTATATTTATCTCAATTAGATAACTTTTCTATCCAAAGCTATTTCCACTTAAGGTGAGATACAATTGGGCATTTGAAGAGCCTTGCTCAATGATCCAGCAGTGGCAGATTGGTGGTTTTGGTGCCCAAAGGCTTAAACAATGAACTACTACTGCTGGAAACTGAAATTATTAAAGAGAAAACAAACAAAAAAAACATTTTTCTCTAATTGACTTAAATTAGTTTGTTTTCAGGGGGGGGAAGTGGTAGCCCCCATTGGTTAAGGCTCTGAGTTACTGATTGCAAGGTTGAAGTTTCAAGCCCTTGTTCCACCAAGCTGCAACTGTTGGGCCCTTGAGTAGGGCCCTTAACCCTCTCTGCTTTAGGGGTGCTGTATCATAGCTGACCCTGCACTTCAGCCCAGTATTAACAAGCTGAGATTTAAGTAGAAGGAATTTCAGTAAACTGAAGTGTATATGTGACAGGAACCCTCATGTACTCTCACCAAGCAGCTGTTCAGCAACGCGGATGTAGAGTTTATATTTAGATACGTAATGACTTTTCCACAGTGAATAAATACTAAACCATCAGTGGAACCGTTACCTAGTAGACCTGTATTGATTAAAAGGTAAATTATTTAAGGATTTTTAATATTAGGGGGGTTCTTAAAGAAATGCAGTTTGAAAATGCGATTTCAGTGATTTCACACAAGATGGCGGCAACAAGTGAGATTTTAGTGTGTTTGAGTAAGAAGAACTCACGTGCAGATAAAAATGTAGGAAAATCCTCTCTTAAACTGTGACTTGCTCTCCAATAATAATAATAATAAAAAATTATGCTTTTTTTGTCTTTTTAAAGATAGAAACTGAATCTAATTTCACACCTATGTAGCTGAACAGATGTTTGGTGTTTTTTTTTTCCTGTCAATAAATATGCAATTTCTATGTGTAGTATTAAATTATGATTTCCTTATTGTTTACGGAAATGATGTGGCATTATATGTAATAATGTGTTTACATGTGAGTGTATTGTGTGTGTGTGTGTGTGTGTGTGTGTGTTGTGTGTGTGTGTGTGTGTGTGTGTGTGTGTGTGTGTGTGTGTGTGTGTGTGTGTGTTTGTGTGTGTGTGTTCTTGTTCTCCTATCCCGGTGGGGACTTCTACCTGAATGCACACTGACTCATGGGGACCCATGTTACCGCGGGGACCCAAATTGAGGTCCCCACCAACAAAGCCATACAAGCACCTCCCAAACAGTGTCTAGACATGCCCAGTGAGATTTTCTCTAAAAACCCCATAGGGTCCATTTTCAAGACAAAATTTGTGTGACTGTGTAATCTATGCGCCCCTAGAGGTCACACATGGTATTGCCGACCCACTCTTAACATTGTTCTAGAAGTGTGTCTCTAGCGCCACCTATCGGTCAATACTAAAATATAAATGTAATGTTTATTACACAATAGATTATTATATTATTTAGTTATTTTTTAAAAATTGTTCTTTCAGCTTCTCCCATTAGGGGGCGCCACAGCAGATCATCCACATGTTTGATTTCGCACATGTTTTAAAGCTGGATGCCCTGCCTAACGCAACCCTCCCCATTTATCCGGCCTTGGGACCGGCATTAAGAGTGGCTGGGGTTGGTTTCCTGACCAGGGATCAAACCCAGGCCGCAGCGGTAAGAGAGCGCCACATCCTAACCACTAGACCACCAGGAAACCTCTGCCATTTACTTAGAAATGTATATTAATTTATAAAATTAACACAATTAAGTACATTTACTGTTGAGGCAACAGAATGAAACAGGGTACACTGAGCCACAAATTATGTTATTACTTAGCAAATTATTTTTGTTAGATTACATGAAAATGCATTAAACATTTTTGAATATAATCGCTCTGTTAAAACTGAAGCCTTAATGTCATTTATTGTGGATCTGTCTATATTCAAACACTCATTGTTAATGGCATTATGAAATTCATCAAAAAGAGTTTGACCAACTCCAGGTTTTTTAATCTTAATTTTGCATAGACTGTTGAATGCCAGGGGAATCTATATTCATTAATTGTTAAAACTACTTTAATGTGATTTAGTTAATGGAATATATTATTATTAAAATTAGTAGTAATTTATTATAATTGTATTAAATCATGATAATTAAATGATTATACTTTTTTCACTTTCTGGCTGAGCCTTTCTGCATAAAACAAAGTTCACAAAGAGTTTACTTTCAACAGATCACTAAAAAACGTTTAACAAACAACCAGGTCCTGATATTATACAATCATTGTACCTAAAAATGACAGCTGATATTATAACTGTACTGGACTATCTTTTTTGATATTCACTACATTATATACAAATGGTGTTAAGTCCCCCACTTACGATGGAAATATGCTATGATGACTCCATTGTAAATCAAAAATATCGTAAGTTGAAGATTGTACTATGACTATGACAACCTTTTCGGCTTCATGCTGATTTATAATTTTCATTTTCTGCTCTAAACTGATGGTTTTCCTCTTTTTTTTTCACTACCAGCACTAGACATACTTGTGCATTTTATCACTTAAATTGCTGTTTGACACCGTTTAAAACAGATAGAAATGCACACTAAAACAACTTTTATTCCGTGAAGCGCTAGCGAGAGTGGGGCATCTCACAGGGGGGAGATATGCTCATCCCAGCTGTGCGTCCAATGCGTCGTATATCGTACATGGATGCCTGAGCCTGTTGTGCCAAATTTTTAATATTTTTACCATTTTTTTGTATCGCTATCGAACCATTGTAACTCGGGGATTATCTGTATTAGATAACAACAGACATTCAGCAAAGCTCTGTGCTCTTTCAAGGCCTTAAAAATGAACTACTAACACACTATTTTCATATAAATGTTTCATGACTTTACTATAAATGTGTAAATTTATAGTAATTGCTAACCACTTAGATAACAGAGCTACTCATTATACTCTCAGTCCATATCTGACCGTCTCTGGCTAGAAGTGATGCCATGATATAGCTTTGGCATGACCTAATAAAGAAAGGAAGAATGGGGCCAAATACATATCTCTTTATAAAGCTAAAGAGGTAAATAGTACATATATAATGCAATATCATCTTAAATTTGGATCCAAATTAAAAAAATCTACTGATCCAGCATAAAGATGTTAGTGCTGCTCATTAAGTAGATGGGCAATGATTTGCTAACAACATGGCTAAAGCCTCTGAAAGGTGCACACAGGTGGACTATATTCTATGCACGAGATGCAACTTTAAAGAGATTAAAGACTGTAAAGTGTGGGGAGGGGACAGTGTACCTAGATGAGGAGGAGAGTGAAGACTAAAAGAAGAATAAGATAGTTGAATCTGACGGAGGAAGAGTGTAGTGTGAGATTCAGGAAAGAGGTCAGACAGGGGCTCGGTGGTGGTGAGGAGGTGCTGGATGATTGGGAAACTACTGCAGAAGTGATAAGGGAGACAGCTAGAAAGGTACTTGGTGTGAAATCTGGAAATAAAAAGGAAGATAAAGAGACTTGGTGGTGGAATGAGGAAGAGCAGGAGAGCATAAGGAGAAAGAGGTTGGCAAAACAGAAGTGGGATCGACAGAGAGATGAGAAAAGTAGACCGGAGTACAAGGAGATGCGGCAGCAGGTAAACAGGGATGTGGTGAAAGCCAAGGAAAAGGCACATAAGGAGCTGTATGAGAATTTGGACACTAAGGAAGGAGAAAAGGATTTGTGCCGATTGCCCAGGCAGAGGGACCGAGCTGGAAAGGATGTGCTGGAAGTTAGAGCAATAAAGGATGGAGGGAAATGTGTTGACTAGTAATGAGAGTGTGTTGAGAAGATGGAGGGAGTATTTTGAGCAGCTGATGAATGAGGAAAATGAGAGAGAGAGAGAAAGAGAGAGAGACAGAGAGAGAGAGAGAAAGAGAGAGAAGGTTGGATGGTGTGGAGTTGGTGAAGCAGTAGGTGGATAGGATTAGTAAGGGAAAAGTAAGAGCAGCAATTATGAGGATAAAGAGTGGAAAGTCAGTTGGACCAGATGACATACCAGTAGAAGCATGGAGATGTTTAGGAGAGATGGCAATGGAATTTTTAACAAGATCGGTTAACAGGATTTTGGAAGGTGAGAGGATGCCTGAGTAATGGAGGAGGAGTGTGCTGGTACCAAACTTTAAGAACAAGGGGGATGTGCAGACCTGCAGTAACTACAGGGGAATTAAGTTAATCAGTCACACCATGAAGTTATAGGAAAGAGTAGTGGAAGCCAGGCTGAGAGAAGAGGTGACCATGTGTGAGCAACAGTATGGTCTTATGCCAAAGAAGAGCACCACAGATGCATTATTTGCTTTGAGAATGTTGAAGGAGAAGTATAGAGAAGGTCAGAAGGAGTTGCATTGTGTGTTTGTGGATTTAGAGAAAGCGTACGACAGGGTGTCGAGAGAGGAGTTGTGGTATTGTATGAGGAAGTCAGGTGTGTCAGAGACGTATGTGAGGGTGGTGCAGGACATGTATAAGGACAGTGTGACAGCAGTGAAGTGTGCGGTAGGAACGACAGACTGGTTCAAGGTGTAGGTTGGACTGCATCAAGGATCGGCTCTGAGCCCTTTCCTGTTTGTCTGGAGATAAGGGGAATAAAAGTCAGTAAGAGTAAGACAGAGTACATGTGTGTGAATGAGAGGGAGGGCAGTGGACGGGTGCAGTTGCAGGGAGAAAAGGTGGAGAAGGTGAACGAGTTCAGGCATCTGGGGTCAACAGTGTAAAGTAATGGAGAGTGTTTTAGAGAAGTGACCCCAGCCATTAGGGTGGCAAAAGCCAGTGCACTCTTAGTGCCAGTCCCAAGCCCGGATAAATGGGGAGGGTTGCGTTAGGAAGGGCATTTAGCATAAAAACATGCCAAATCATGGATGATCCGCTGTGGCGACCCCTAATGGGAAAAAACAAAAGAAAATAACATAACATGATGTTGAAGTATGGAAAATAAGCCATGTTGGTTTTTTAGGTTTATTTACTGCTTGCACAAGTCAGATCTGGTAGCTCAGTTTTTAAGATGTAGGTTTACCAATCAGCAGATCCCCACATGGTTGGGGGCTCAAGCCCTGCCATTGCCAAGGAAAAATTATTATTTCTCATTTAAAATATAATAGTTTGTCTAATTTGTGACATTAAACTGTAAATCTATTTGTTAATTAAAGAGACCTGTTTAAAAGTATGGTTTATTTTTTTGTCTTTTTTGAAAGACTTGCTTGGCCTACTTTTAATATTAATTACATGGTGTTGAAGTCTCGAAAAGAAGCCATGTTGGTTCATTAGGCTTATTGACTGCTTGCACAAGTCAGATCTGGCAGCTGAGTGGGTAAGGTGTAGGTTTACTGATAAGCAGGTCTCAACATTGTTGAGGGTTCAAGCGCCGCCATCGCCAATGTAAACTTTTTATTTCTCTTTTGAAATATGATAGTTTGTCTGCTTTGTGACATTAAACTGTAAATCTATTTGGTAATTAAAGAGACCTGTTTAAAAGATTTCTTACATTTTTTGTCTTTTTTGAAAGACTTGTTTGGCCTATTTTTAATATGAGTTACATGGTGTTGAAATATGGAAAAGAAGCCATGTTGGTTCATTAGGCTTATTGACTGCTTGCACAGGTCAGATCTGGCAGCTGAGTGGGTAAGGTGTAGGTTTACTAATTAGCAGGTCTCCACATGGTTGTGGGTTCAAGCCCTGCCATTTCCGAGGTAAAATTTGTATCTCTCTTTTGAAATATAATAGTTTGTCTACTTTGTGACATTAAACTGTAAATCTATTTGTTAATTAAAGAGACCTGTTTAAAAGATTGCTTTATTTTTTTGTCTTTTTTGAAAGACTTGCTTGGCCTACTTTTAATATGAGTTACATGGTGTTGAAATATGGAAAAGAAGCCATGTTGGTTCATTAGGCTTATTGACTGCTTGCACAAGTCAGATCTGGCAGCTGAGTGGGTAAGGTGTAGGTTTACTAATTAGCAGGTCTCCACAAAGTTGTGGGTTCAAGCCCTGACATTGCCAATGTAAACTTTTTATTTCTATTTTGAAATATAATAGTTTGTCTACTTTGTGACATTAAACTGTAAATCTATTTGTTAATTAAAGAGACCTGTTTAAAAGTATGCTTTATTTCTTTGTCTTTTTCAAAAGACTTGCTTGGCCTACTTTTAATATTAATTACATGGTGTTGAAGTCTCAAAAAGAAGCCTTGTTGGTTCATTAGGCTTATTGACTGCAACCATCAGTCAGATCTGGTAACTTAGTGGGTAAGGTGGAGGTTTAGTGATCAGCAGGTCTCCACAAAGTTGTGGGTTCAAGCACTGCCATTGCCAATGTAAACTTTTTATTTCTCTTTTAAAATACAATAGTTTGTCTACTTTGTGACATTAAACTGTAAATCTATTTGTTAATTAAAGAGACCTGTTTAAAAGATTGCTTTATTTTTTTGTCTTTTTTGAAAGACTTGCTTGGCCTACTTTTAATATTAATTACATGGTGTTGAAGTATGGAAAAGAAGCCATGTTGGTTTTTTTAGGCTTATTGACTGCAAGCATCAGTCAGATCTGGTAACTCAGTGGGTAAGGTGTAGGTTTACAGATCAGCAGGTCCCTACAAGTTTGGTTGTTCAAGGTTCGAGTTCATTGGTGAGCAGTGGAACCAAATAATCCTCTTCTTTGAACACAGACAGTCTTCTACATCTGACAAACATGACAGTGGAGAATTATCTTCACGTGTTAATTCAAATGTGAAGGTCATGATGCTGAAGAAGAAAATAGATGGTGGAAGCAGTTTACAGTGTGGCTGGCTTGAATGAGAAGACAAGCACTAACAAAACACCATCTTTAGCACTGAAACTTGGGCACAACCTCAAGAAGATAGCAAACATTATTGAATGTGGGGCGATGATGTCAGGAACACACTTAGCAATGTGCAAGCCTTCAAACAAATCTGTGAAACTAAATCGTGTGAGTGTGTCTCATCCCAGGCCCTTCGAAATTTGAGCGAGGCAAAGTGGAACTCTTTGCAACCTCTATCCCTTGCTGAAGATGTGAAAAAAATGCATCAGTATCTTGACAGACAGAGTAACGAGACCCAAACTAAACTTGAAAACGATACAAATAACAAGCACTGGGCAGAAGTTGCAAAAGTGAAACTCTGTCAGATGATTTTGTTCAATTGTAGAAGGGAAGGAGATGTATCCAAGCTGTCCTTTACTGCCTTTACACTGAGGGACTCCTCACTGACTCATTCAGATGTTGCACTCGCTCTGACAAACCTTGAAAAGAAACTGTGTAAGCACTTCCAGAGAATTGAGATAAAAGGCAAACGTGGATGAAATGTCCCCGTTGATCTCACTCCTGATATGGTGACCTCAATGGAGTTACTTGTAAATACTTGTCATAACTGTAATGTGCCTAAATAGAACATGTTCATGTTTGGATGACCACAAGCACTAAATCACTGTAGATAATCGGACAAAATAAATGTTAAAGAGAATTAAGATGTCACAGATTCTTGTTTTTGTTGAAATGCCCAAATGTCCAAATGTTTCAGGTGGTTGTTAATCATGGTTGTACATCAAATATCTTCTACTTCTACCTCATTTTTATATAGATATATCATATAGCAATTTATCTTGCAACACAGTTGATCACACACATGTTCTGTTTTCATTTAAATAGATTCCAGTATGCACAGATCATTATTTATTTTAGACCATGATGGTGTAAATTAACATTGAACATTTCCTGCTTGTCATATAACATTAATGTTGTAGATACCAAAATGGGGAACTTTTTAGACTCTCAGAATTGAAGAAAACTGAATGTGTTAAACAGGAAGTAAGGTAAGGCTTTTTTTTACTGTTTACTTCCTTAGAAATTGTCTATTTAAATACAAGAGATGATGGGAAATAGTGAAAATAAAAATAAAAAAATAAAATTAATTAAAACAGTTAAATTCTCCCTTTAAAAAAAACATTCGTTTTGGTCTGAACTTAATCTTCATCTTCGTTAATGTAATACACAGTAATAATTGCATATAAATTGGATAATCTACAGATAATTTATAATAGTGGCACCTAGAGGGGGTTGGTGGTAATACAAAATAGGGACGTCCCCACCAGAGTAGAAAAAATGGACAAAAATGTAGCTCTAAACTTGTGTATTTCTGAAAATAAAGATGATTTTTGGGAAACAAAAAATCCAAAAGAGACATCTGACTTAAAATTGTGTCCTTAATGTATTTAGAAATCGATGTCCCCACGAGTAACCACCCAGTCCCCACCATGTAGCAAAAACAAGTGTGTGTGTGTGTGTGTGTGTGTGTGTGTGTGTGTGTGTGTGTGTGTGTGTGTGCTTAAGCAATAGACATCAACAGGTCTAAATCATCAATATATATATAAGTACTTCTTGGAAAACATTGGAAATGTAAATTTATTCCATGTATTGATGAATTTTATTAAAAAGTATGAGCAAATCTGCTCTTTTGTAACCTGCAAGGATTTTCCACACACACTGTCTGAGTTCCATCTAATTATACACACATACTGTCTTATTATCTGCTTTTCAGACACTGCTGAGGCACTGTTGCTAACAGCTCCCTATGAGTGACTACATTATGCCTGTGTGTGTTTGTGTGTGTGTGTGTGTGTGTGTTTTTGAGCATGTGCGTGATAGGTGAGTCATTCAGTGGTCATCCAGTGGTAAGTAACCTAAGTGAGGCCTGTTGATATAATGTGATTAAACATCATAAGTCTTGCACTCATGCCGCTGGACAGCTTCTGCCATGTGGATATTTATGGAAAAGATAAATTTTATCTCCATTTATAAATGATGGTATTGCAGTGACAACATTTTATTGTTTTCATTTTAATTTGAGATTCTACATAATAATTCTCAGTCAAATTGAAAAGTAGACAAAAAATTACATAAGTATAATAATGAAGAACATTTACTTAAATACTTCACTGTAATTCTGTTAATAACATTATCTTCATTTTTAATAATTACTTAATTTTTACTGTGCCTGCAACCTTGGGCTACAGATGGTTGCCAAATTAAAGGAAACTTGGTGGCTCTGTTGTGTTGTCTGGTGCGTTTGAATTTAGTAGCAATGTTTTGTGCCACGTTTCTCCTAAGAGAGAAGCATCACGCCAAATCATTGCAAAAGTCTTCTGACCCATCACCTTTATCCTCTGATAAAACACTTCTTCAGCAGAGTGGTCTCTTCTAGAAAGACCCCACCCACCATTTGCAGGGAATGCAGGTTCACCTTATGGTGTGAAGATGAAAATGTTATAAATCTATGGCTATATGCTATGGCCCTCAACCTGATCTCAACCCAATTGAAACCTATAGGCAATTTCAGGAGGACGTGTTTTAGGGCTCTTTCCATCACCACCATTAAAAAAACAATTGAGGGATTTTCTTTGGAATGTAATGTGTTTGTACTCCAAGCAGAATCTTGTCTGAGAGACAGTGTTTTTTTTTTCAGGTAACTCATATCAAATTATGAATATACATACTTATTTATTTCATATATACACATTATTAATTTGATTGCACTTAATGCAGTAAATGTTTTATTTTATTCTCTTTTTGCAAAATCACTGAACTATTTTTAACAATAGTGCTGTAAAATCTAAATTAGCTGTCTGATTATTATTGTCATTGATGTGTACACATTTATATTCCATTGAATTTATAAAAAAAAATGTTTACGTGCTTGTTAAACACTATTGTTTACAGCAGAGACGGTCATTAAACATTCGATTGTACTTAATAAGCCTCTCTGTTTTAAACCAGTTCTTTTAATAGTGCACACAAAAGCTTTTTTGATATAATTTTATAATGTATTACAAATATTAAAATATTGCTGTGCTGTGTGTATGTATGTTTGTGTGTGTGCTATCGGTATCATGTCTCACTTCAGTCTACTAATTGTGACTTTGCTATGTGGATGAAACTTTGCAAGGCCAGAGATGAGTCAGATGTGAAGTCTGTAAAGATTTCTATGACTGTGAACTGCATCATGCTTTACACAAAGTCTGAGCTGAAGCCAGCAGAGCTCAGATAAGGACAAATGAGTCTTACTGTGGCATTTAAATAGACAAAAAACGGGTGGGTAACCTAAGATATCTTTTTCTGCCTGCATCATATTCTTTGTTTCCCTCTCTATATGTAACTTGCAAAGCAGTTCAGGTGCAGACAGATCACAACACAGATTGGATTAGAGCTGATGTGTCTAATAAAAACCTTTAGATCACAGTGTGTCATGACCGCCCACGGTGGCACAATGTATGCGCAGCCATGCATTCTGATCCAGATACATAGTATTTAGTAAATATTAGGCCTTGTCATGACCTTGTTTGAAAGTATTATAGGCTACATAATTTTAAAGCTGGTACAGCAAACATACCGGGTATATATATATATATATACACACACATCAGTACCTGATTTTACTAACACCCTTGTGGCTAAATGAGCACAAGTACAGACATCCACAAGTACACTCCAAAATCTATTGAAACAGATAGTAAAGGTAATCATAACAGAAATGGCGACTAAATGTGGAATGTGATGTGCAAAAAAGCACATATGAATCATATGGTCCGGTGTCCACAAATCCATTAACAAAATACACTTTAAACAGTGGTGGGCCATGCATTTGGTACCTGGGCCTTAGAGGGAACTTACCCGACTTAATCCACCTCTTAATACCACCACTATCATAATGCAATTAGATAAACCATCAATACAATACAAAAATGCAATATAACAACACATGGCATTACAGAGAGAGAGGCATTTCACATATGGAGGGTGAATACCATTTTACTAAATCATGAAACCCAGAAACTCGAAAAAGTCCCCTGGTGGTCTAGTGGTTAAGACGCAGCGCTCCCACCGCTGTGACCCGGGTTCGATTCCCGGGTCAGGGGACCATCCCCAGCCACTCTCAGTGCCGGTCCCAAGCCCGGATAAATTGGGGAGGGTTGCGTTAGGAAGGGCATCCAGCGTAAAACATGTGCCAAATCAAACGTGCGGAGGATCCACTGTGGCGACCCCTAACGGGAGAAGCTGAAAGAAACTTACTATGAAACCCAGAAACTCCAAAACTACACTACAACCGCAACTGTGCACCTACATCATCTGGAGCAGTTCAGAATCAATATTTGTCTAATAACATGACAAAAACATTAAAATGTTAATAAAATACAATCTACTCATGAGAGATGCAGACTCATAATTTGCACCGCTCCTCAGAGGCTGTAATCCAGTTGTACCGCTCGCATTCACTGGTCTGGCAGTAGCAAACAAACTCTTTCCTGGGCTGAGACAAGCTAGCTAGCTTCAGGGTTGGCCGACCTCCTCACGATGTTTAGCTTTTCTGGAAAATGTATTTTTAAGCATGTCTGAGACCAAATAAATTTTCTTCCTCCGTAGCCATAAAAAAGTCTAACTCAGATGTATTAATGTGCTACAAACGTGTTTTGCCAATCGAACTTGGCTGTAACAGTTTCCCTCTGAACAACCAATCAGAGGACGGGACGAAAAAATGCTGATGCTATTCTGTGAGCGAATTTAAAATCTGATTGGTTAAAGAAACAGACCCATTGCTAATATTCTCTATGGTAAAAAGGCCAGCAGTTCAGACTTTGCAGGCCTGGGCAGATTAGATTGACATGGCAGCACATAGAGGCTGAAATCTGATTGGATAAAAAATCCAACATCCACATCCACATACTGGAAGCAGTGCAGCCAAGAGAAACTTTGAAATTGAAGAAAATAAACTGTTGGGAATAAATTAATACAATTTTATGGAGCAAATATAAGATTTTATGTTGTAAATGTAGGTCAGTGCTTCTGATAATGTTGTAGGCCAGCAGAGAAGGCCTTACTGGGTCTGACGGCCCACCACTGACTTTAAACATAGTGTATCTAGTATCATACTTGTCCATATCAGCTGACAGACAATATAATAATATTTGTGTGATTAAAAAATTCTTAGATAGGCTCTGATTTAAACATGATTCACATTTTAAAGGCAAAATCACAAAAACTGTATAGTAAATTACAGGAAAAATGTTCTGTGGACAGAGGAGTCCAAATTTAACATTTCGGCTTTAACAGAAGAACTTACAATGATCAGGCAGAACTTTATTGCCACCGAGCAGGTATAATATTATGACCACCTGCCTTATATTGTGTTGGTCCCCCTTTTGATGTCAAAACAATTCTGACTATTTGAGCAACATTAACTTCTTCAGCAATTTGAGCTACTCATCTGTTGGATCGGACCACACGGGTCAGTCTTTGCTCCCAACGTGCATCAATGAGACTTGGACTCTCATGACCCTGTTGCCAGTTCACCACTGTTCCTTCCTTGAACCACTTTTAATAGATATTGACCATTGCAGACCGGGAACTTCCTACAAGAGCTGCAGTTTTGGAGATGCTCTGACCCAGCTCCGTCTAGCTGTTACAATTTGTCCCTTGTCAAACTCACTCAAATCCTTACGCTCATCCATTTTTCCTGCCTCTAACACATCAACTTTAAAAAATAAATGTATACATACTGCCTAATATATCCCACTCACTAACAGGTGCAAGGACGAAGATATAATTGGTATTATTCACTTCGCCGCTACTAATGATAAATTTGTCATAATGCCTGGTTGGTGAATGTAAGATGGAGAACACAAGAGAAGATGTTAGCAGTTTCACACCCCCAGTCAAGCATGAAGGTGGAGGCTTAATGGTTTGTGCTTGTTTTCAAGCAGGAACGGTTGGAGACTTATTCCGGGTGAAGGGGATACCGAACCAGCATGGCTACCATTCCATACTTTAGCGCCATGCAATTCTATGTGGACTTTGGCCAATTGGAATCAACTTCACCCTACAACAAGACAATGGCCCGAAGCATACGTCCAAGCTCTGTAGGTGTTATTTAAAGATCAAACAGTTGGTTGGAGTCTTATCTGTCATGAAATGGCCTGCCCAGTCACTGGACCTGAATCTCTTGGCAACACTCAAGGCAAAATATTTCAGCTAAACTGGTAGTCCATAGTCATATCTATCCCAAAAAATGATAAAAAGATTTAAATGTCAAAGAATGAGATTTATTTTCCTCACAGTTAGATACAGTTTAGGCTTTTAGCAGTCAGTACATCATCACATATTTATTGTTTATTTTAAATTGAATTGATTCATTATTTAAAAATGCAATTTTGACCAACTCTGACCAACATAATCAGATGTGCTTATTGATATAGCTCTAGGGACTTGCACATATAGCTCAAGAGCATTGGTTAGTGAGAAGGCCTGGCACACATTCAGCAATCCAGTTCATCCTAGAGGTGTTTAGAGGGGTTGAGTTCATATCTGTGTGCAGCAAATTCTAGTTCTTCCACTCCAATATCATCTAACTATATCTTCATGGAGCTTGTTTCTTGCACAGCCATACTTTCATGGTAAAACACTGATTAGAAAGTAAATACATACAAGATATCTATGTGCCTCATGCATTGTGGCAAATGTTCGGCGAAGATTCACTATGAGTTACGCCATATGTATGATGGCCAGGTGTGCACAGAAGTTTGCCTGTATGGTGTATGGAAAGTTTATTTCCTATGTTGTCAGTATTGTATGGACAGGTTTGTTCCCTTGGCTCAAAGTCTGTTTATAATAATTACACAGGAGGTAAGTAATATCTATCTAGAAATACTTAATACATTTTAGAGGGGTAGCATCCTCTCAGTTTTACTGACAGTATAAGAAAGATTGATATCTGCCAGTCACCTCTTTTTTTTTATTGTTCCATTGACCAAGTGCAAATGACCTTGTTTAGAGGCTGTTAAATTACTCTGAGAAGTAAAAATTATCTTAGAAATCAAGCTTTAATATTCATGTATGTTTTTTGTCATCTTCAGTAGCCACAGTACAGGCAAAGTATCCCAGGAACACTAAGGGTAAGGTAGGAATAAACAACATATGGAAATACAGTTTGGTTCAAGCATGCATACACGTTCACACACTTCACATGACATGCAATCCACCTAAGATCCTAATGTCATGTACAGTATGTGCTTTTTTTAATGCTATATTTATTGTGGTTTTCACAGATATCAGTATAAAAGAGCACTTGTCTACATGAACTTGCCCCAGGGTTCATTTGAAGGGATCTGATTAGACCTAGCTGGACATTTTACTTGTACTGCCTACTTATAAATATTAATCCTGCACATTTCATGGAACTTCTTTGTGGAAAAAACAGCCACCTGTTAATGCCATCCAGGCAGGCTAAAGATAGTTCTCTTTAAACCCTCTCTTACTGTTAAACACAGCTGCCACTGTGAAAAATAATTATAGCTGAAAGTATATTATATAAATATATTGATAGACATTTACAGGCCTTGTAACTACTTTTCCAACTCCGATATGTGTTCAGCTCTGAACAGGTGCTGGCACCAGCATTTCAAGGAATTTATGCAGTCAATTTATAGGTGTGTATCTACAGGGAAGTGAGGCTCTGAGGGAAGCCCAACTTGAATTATTAAAATCTTTGAATTTTGTTTTCAACAGTCATTTTATACAAACTTCACACATATAATTGAACAGCCAGCAAAACCCTTATCTGGAATAACAGCTCTGAGTGTCTTCTCCTAAAGTTTAACAACATTGAAGACCCTTCAAGTTCAAGTTTATTTCTATAGGGCTTTTTTACAATGGACAATGTCTCAAAGCAGCTTTACAGAACTTAAGAATGAAAGGAAATTATGTGTGTTTATCCCTGATGAGCAGCCTGGGGCGACTGGGGCAAGGAAAAACTCCCTTAGATGGTATGAGGCAAAAACCTTAAGAAAAAAACCTGGCGCAACTTCGGGATGCCTCAGAATGGGAACTGCTCATAATATCAACAAGCACAAGTTGATCATTTGAACAGATGTACTGGAGCACAAAGTTACGATATGTGATATGTGTTATGTGTATGCCATGCTAAAAAGATACATCTTTGAACTGGAAGAGTGTGTCTGAACCCCAAACACTGTCAGGAAGGCTATTCCAAAGTTTAAGAGCTAAATGTGAGAATGCTCCACCGCCTTTATTGGACTTTGCTATTGCTACACTTGATACGGTATGGCAATTCCATACCATACACCCCTGCCCCTCTACAAAGGATAACATGCACTTAGAATACCATGTGACATTTTTATAGAATATTAAAGACACTGTTAAAATAACGGTAGAAACAACTAAACATTTACGAGAAAGACCTACTAAATACTGTAACATCCTGGCAAAAGGCAACCAGGTTAAGAAATAGTTTGTTACTTAGACCAAGTTGGAATGTTCAACTTGATCTTAAAATAATTCCATCTAACACATTTGTACCTGCACCACCTGCTAACCAGAGGTATGACAAAGTACATGAAATTTCACAAGGAAGTTGCCCACAAAGATTATTGTTGTCTGCAGGAAATTAAATCAGTGACTGAAGAATTTCCTACATGCAATTAGAGAGAGGAAAACACATTCACACACACACACACACACACACACACACACACACACACACACACACACACACACACACACACACACACTTGTGTAATTACTGGAATTCAATATGTTGTACTGTTAACACATCAAAAACATTGGCTTTTGTCCATACACATTTAGATACACTCTGTCTTCCTTTGAAGCACACACACACACACACACACACACACACACACACACACACACACACACACACACACACACACACACACACACTATAATGACTGGAATTCAATATCTGTTACTGTTACCATGTCAAGAGCTATGAGAGCTATGACATCTCTGACATATTGCCAAAAGCAGATACCCTCTATATTTTTTTCAAACACACAAACACACACTTTGATTGACGATTGGTGTGTATTTCTGGCCTTTGCTCTCTCTCTGCCTAGAGACCACTGGGTAAGTCAGAGTCCGGCTCTACATAATTACTGGATCCGAACAAATTGTCTGAACTCCTCACAAACTGACCATGCTGCTATTCAGCCGCTTTTCAGACGTCCAAACACAAATAACCTGAAGAAGGTGAGTCTATCTGATTATTACAACAAAGACGCTTAAAAAAAAAGTAGAAAAATGCGTTTCAGTGAATTGATCAAAATATTTGTTTACAGTGCTATAGTGTTACAAAATATACAGTAATTTAACCAACAATGGGTTACCAAAGGCAGCAGAGTATGAACTGTGGCTACTACTACTGCGGCTACATAATTAAATAATACTTGTATCCTGTACCTGGTATTTCATTTGCTTTAAATCCTTTTTGGGAATAAAATATTGCATTTGAACAAAGTATTCATTCATAGTTAGGAATGCCAGTTCAATGCGATCATTGACTTCTTCTTAAGTTATTACCTTTGAGTGTTTACAATGTATACAGTAATTACCTGTGTAAAGCTGCTTTGAGACAATGTTCATAGTTAAAAGCGCTATAAATATAAAAATGAGTTGAATTGAATGGATTACTATCATGCAGCAGATCTAAAAGAAAAGCCATGTAAAGAATGCAATTAATTTATTCAGATAAGGGTTAAGCAGGTTTTTATACAGACCCCTAAAGTACAGTGGCAAAGAAAATATACCTGAGACGACATGAGAAATTTTGAGAGGAACCATATTCAATTCCGTTCATTTATATCTGTTAACAATGGGTAAGAAATTATAGAGTATTACTCCTTTACAAGTGTACAGTAAGTGTGCTGAAATGATGTTAAATATAAGCAGTGTCTCCGTTTTATAACAACAGATGTTTTTAGAGAATCTAAAAAAAAATACAGAGTATCTGTTGTAATGCAAGTGAACAACCAATAGAAAAGCAGTAAATTAAGCAAGGTTTTGTAGTCAACACATCATGCACATGCTCTCTGAGCAGGTGAACAATATTTCGATTTGAACCAGCATGTAGTGTAGTCTTAGGTTTTAGCAGGTTTCTTTATCAGGGGATGTATTTGTTTATCCCATCTATTTTAAAAACATGTAAATTACTGGTTTTTGAATTAAGCTAAAAAAGTATTCTGATGCTTTTTTAGACATTTAAGAGTACATGTCAGATTAAATCGTTGGTCCTCAGTTCATCATTGCCTTTTAACAATATAACTAAGTCCCTGGTTTAAAATAAATAAATAAATAAATAAACCACACAAAAAATATTGAGTTGTAACACTAAGCTGGTATGACTGGTCATTTGAATTAAATGGATTTAATTCAATCTTTAATGGTTTGAATGGTTGTGTTTTGTTGAAAAATAACCTATAAGTATAAAGTCACATATAAAGTCAGCTAGTGTTTAATGTCTTTCGTTGTCTCTGATACAAAGGAAAGAATATTACTGTACAACATTTGAAATATACACTTAATATAGAAATAGTTGTATTACATTCATAAAATTAGAGAATGTCTGTTGTAGAAAAGGTTTAAGAAATCCCTGAATTAAGCCATAAATCAGAACAGTAAGAAAATATAGTAGTTTCTGCTGTTTAAATTGTAGTAGATTTATGTATGCTCAGGGATGCAGTACACTTGCAACTGTTAAATACATGTTTTTTAAGATCATTAATACATTAATACATACAGAAATGACACTGTGAAATTCTGGGCCTGGTTCTGTGCCTCTGAGCCTCTGTGGACCTCTATAATTGTGACTTTCAGTTTTGACTACATTGTCCTTTTATAGGTCATGAAGGCTTAGAGCACACTTCATCTAACTTCACTTTCTTTTAATTTACTTGCTTTATTTGCATCTGAAAACAAGTAAACAAGTTTTACAAGGTCTCCACATCACCGAAATAGCTCTACCTAACGTTGTGAGCACAATTTCATGCTGACTCTGAAAGCATCACATGATCTGTACTTTCCTTTAGGAAAAATGTAGTTACACCCAGTGAGACTTTACAGGCACTGTACATTTAACTTGACATTAAGAAGTAAAATTGTATAAACTCAGTAAAGCAGACCTGCCAGTCATGTGACATGTGAATCTACCTTCATTTCAATGGTTATAATTACAGTCCAGTAGAGCTTGTAGTGCATACAGCATGCCTGAAGATCAAACACCACAGTCATAGGTTTGAAGGGGGACATGCGATAACCCTAAAATAAGTAACCAATCAAGTTACTACTGATCTGGCTTTTTTGTGCATGCCTTTCCTTCATCTACATGAGTCATCCAGACATCTCTGCCTCCAGAATTGCCTTATAATTGGATTTTCTCCATATTTCCAGTAAATAAATAAATAAAGGAATCACATTCAGAATTTCCATTCTAAAGTCTGATGTAATCATTAACTGTAGCTCTTTATCTGTCTCATGTAATGAAACAGTTACCAGCTGCAGATGCAGGTTAGGCAGGTTTATAAAGTCAATAATTCAATCCATAATGCAAAAATATGGTCAAAAACAGGTAAACAGTCAGCCTATTAAAATACCTTAATAAAAATACAGCAAACATGCCAACACAATACCACGATTTGGTAAAGACAAACTGAGCATATACTTCACAAAGAGAGTGGGTCTAAGTAATTGAGAACACTTGTTCTCAAATAATAAGAGCAAGCCTGGGAGTGCCTGTCAGAATTATTGAGCAGGGCTATGTTTTCACAAGCTACTGCACCTCAATGAACCACCATGTTTGTTTGTGCACCTGATTCAAATGTATGGTATTTAGCATTTGTGTGTATACTAACGATTCACTTCACTCTTTGTCTTTCTGTTTTCTACGGTTGCTGTTATTGTTCATCTTCCTTGACTTCTTGATCAAGTTATTGCTCTCTTTCATGCTAATTTGTGTTTTATTTTCTCTATCTTTGCCAATTTTCACCAACATTAAAGATTCCTGCACTTGCTTCTGCTTCCTGCCTCATTATATGACAGTGGTATGTGGGGTGTTTGAAGGCAGTGATGACAGTTGGGAATTGGAGTTGATATTGCGTTGTGACAATCTGTCACTGTGCTGTTGCCACATGACTGGCTGATAATCCCAGGAATGTGCAGGGGTACAGGTGTTTATGTAAATGTGATTGTTCTATGACTTTGGTGAAGAGCCAACAGAAGTAAATGTTAAAATAGATATATTATTATATATTTATTTCCTTAAACTAGATTTTGCCAAGATACAATTATAATCTAACCTTTAAGATTTAATATAACATTTTTTATAAGATAACCATCTCAGTCAGGCAATGGGAAATTATAAGCACTATTTGCTTTTAAAGTAAGAAAAACACAAAAAGCAACCAATGTAATGTTAAGCCTAATTACACCCACCCTGCCTAGATTCTCAATTTAGTGTGTGTCAGCAATTACAGACGTCCCAGGAGGGGTAACGGATCTGATGATCTTCAAACCCGCTTTCCCACCATACATACTTTTTGTACAAACTCATTTCTATTCTCTTCCATTCAAGCATCATAATGATACTCATTAGGTCGACTTGAACCCATGTTTATTAAGGTCTGACAAAAAGCATCTGTTTTTTATCCTCTTTTTTTACGCTCTCCTGTGAGTTCACGGACTGCATGTGTTTTTTTAATTCTTGGAAGGAGACAGAGTGCAGATGAAGACAGCACCGCATGTGTTCTTTTTTGGCTAACAATTTAGCACAAAAAGATGTCTCGAACAGAGCCATAATTTGCTTCTATTTCGAGGTGGATGAGAGAAGATCAGGTTATTTACCTGTGCATGCTGGCAAACAAGCACATAGTTTCATTGTGCTCAGGTTAAATTGTTCCTCCTGATGCTCATATATAAGCATATTATTGCATTATGTTAATCAGTGCTGTACAAATGAAGCAAATGTTATGAATATACTGTAAAAAATGATCAGTATCTACAGATCAGATTAAAGATTTATAATTTGTATAAAATTACAGTTTTATAATGCTATACTTTAATAACTAATTATAAACCTTGAGAAATACTAAGACATACAGTATATTCTTAAAGAAAAGCTAGGGTGTATGCTGATTTTCCTAATACTTAAACTTTTGGTGCATAATTATTCTAAACATCTTATTAGGCAAATGTTACACAATTGTTGCTGTTCCTTAGCAACTCATGGCCAGCATAATAATACAAATCTTTGTATCTGAGCAACAAAGGGGTATCAGATATGACAGCACAAGAACAGAAATGCTTTTTGTTAATGAATTAACTCACAGCTACTGTTAGATATTCTCAACTGTACCTTTACTTGTTGCTAGGCTGTTACATGTCAAGTCGAGTTTATTTATATAGTGCTTTTCACAACAGACATTGTCTCAAAGCAGCCTTACAGAATTTTAATAGTTAAGGTGAATGGTGTGCATTTATCCCTAATGAGCAGCCGTGGCGACAGTGGCGAGGAAAAACTCCCTTAGATGTTAGGAGGAAGAAACCTTAAGAGGAAACAAACTCAAAAGGGGAACCCATCCTCATTTGGGTGACATCAAGAGTGTGATCTTAAATCTTTAAACAGTACAGAACACTGGAGTGAGAAAACTAACATGAGCACTAAAGTGTAAGATTAGGAGTAATGTTTTTTCTACAGTCTTTTACAGTCATTTGTGGTTATAAAACTAGAAGCTACTGACATGTATGTATGTGTCTTAAATATGTTTATCCCCAATGGAAATGTTTATATAGTGACATATATTTTTAAGGTTACATAAACAGAGTAAAGTGGTAAGTGGTAGGAAGTTATAGGAAGTGGTTAAGCCCCTTGGTTACTGATCAGAAGGTCAGGGGTCTACGCCCCCGTATTGCCACCTATCACTTTTGAGCCCTTGAGCAAGGCCCTTAATCCTCTGTGCTCCTAGAGATGTAAGGTGGCTGACCCTGCAATCAGACCCCAGCTTGCTAACATTGCTTGGATATGTAAAGAAAAAAATTCACTGTGCTGTAAAGTACATGTGACAAGTAAAAAGCACCTTTACTTTTAAGGCACAAAACCAATAATGTGCCCTCAGGCAGCACTGTGTTTAAAACAGCTATGATTCTGTAATGAAAATCACTGCATGGGCTCATAAACACCTCCAGAATTCATTGTTGTGAACACAGTTTGCCAGGTCATTCACAAATGCTGGTTAAATCTCGATCATGCCAAGAAGGCAGAATGCATAAACATGATCCAGAAATTCTGTCATCCTCTTTGAGGCAAAGTAGAATTTTTTTTTTGTGGTCAGACAAATTAAAATTGTTATTTCTTTTTGGAAACCTTGGACAACACACCGCCAGACTTAAGAGGAGAGGGACCATCTGGCTTGTTATCAGTACTCAGTTCAAAAAGCCTCATTAGTGCCTGTTAAATGGGCAGCTTTCACATATGGAAAGGGTCCATCAATGCTGAACTGGCCTGCCTGTAGACCTTTTACCATTTGAAAACGTTTGGCGCATCATGAAACGAAACATACAACACAGGACACCGAGGACTTTTGAGCAGCTAGAATCCTGTATCAGACTCAAATAGGACACATTCTTTTCCCAAAACTTCACCAACTGGTCTCCTCAGTTTCCAGATGTATATGGACAAAAGATGTGAGGTAAACATGGCACTGTCCAAACTTTTTTGAGACCTGTTGCAGCCATCAAATTTAAAATTACCTTATTTTTTTCTTAAGATTTTATATAGTCAGTTGAAACTTTTAATATGTTTTTTTTATGTTTGATTGTAAATAGAATATGGGTCTATGAGATATACAAATCATTGCATTCTGTTTTTATTTACAGTGTATCTGGATAGTATTCACTTTTTCCACATTGTGTTATGTTAAAGCCTTTTTGCAAAATGGATTAAATTCATTATTTTCCTCAAAATTCTACAAACAATATCCCATAATGACAACATAAAAGAAGTTTGTTTGTAATCTTTGCAAATTTATTTTAAAAAATAATAATAAAAATAAAAGCATTACATGTACAATACATACAGTACGTATTGACAGCCTTTGTTTCCTCTGATCATCCTTAAGATGTTTTTACAACTTGAATGGAGTCCACCTGTGGTAAATTCAGTTGATTGGACATGATTTGGAAAGGCACACTATATGTCTATATGAGGTCCTACAGTAAACAGTGCATGTCTGAGCACAAACCAAGCCATTAAGTCTAAGAAATTGCCTGTAGACCTCCAAGCCAGGATTGTATCGTGGCACAGATCTGGGGAAGGGTACAGAAAATTTTTGCAGCATTGAAGTAACAATGAGCACATCATATGTAAATGGAAGATGTTTGGAACCACCAGGACTCCCCTAGAGCGGAGCCGCCCTGCCAAACTGAGCGATTGGGGAAGAAGTGGGAGTGGGATCAAGGAGGTGACCATGAACCCGATAGTCACTCTAAAAGAGCTCCAGCGTTTCTCTGTGGAGAGAGAAGAACCTTCCGGAAAAACAACCATCTCTGCAGCTCTCCACTAATCAGGCCTGTATGTTAGAGTGGCCCACCTGGAGTTTTCCAAAAGGCACCTGAATGACTCTCAGACTATAAGAAACCAAGAATGAACTCCTTGGCCTAAATGGCAAGCTTCATGTGTAGAGGAAAACAGGCACGCTAATCACCTGGCCAATACCATTTCTACAGTGAAGCATGGTGGTGGCAGCATCATGCTGGGGGATATGTTTTTCAGTGGCAGGAACTGGGAAATTAGTCAGGCTCGAAGGAAAGATGAATGCAGCAATATACAGAGACATCCTTGATTAAAACCTGCTCTAGAGTGCTCTGAACCTTAGACTGGGGAGAAAGATCATCTTCTAACAGGGCAACAACCCTAAACACACAGCTAATATAAGAAAGCATTTTGCATAAGACAACACACAACCAAACAAATCGGTCTGAAAACCTTCTCTATGCACTGTAGTTTTGCATTGTTTTTATTTAATTCTTTGATTTTAATTAACACAATATTTAACTATTAATATGTTATGACACTTTCAGAGCTGGCCTATAGTATAACATAATGACAACAATAGACTTTGTATTTTAGTATCCTGTTGATATGATGGAGTCACATAATAATGATGTGAAGCCTCAAACGTTCACTGAATTTAGCCGGTTAGCATTTCCTGGAAGACTGAATGACCAATTTGCATTACTGCATCAGGCAATGTTCTTTCAAACCTGTTGTCAAAACAGTGTGAGCATGCTGTCATACACAGGAGACTAAGAACACACGGAATAGAACAAACTGAAAACATACACAAAAAATACAACGAATCTTTGAGTAATCTTGTGAGAAAACAGTGATTTGATTCTGAAAATATGCAGAGTTTGAAGCAGTGGAAAGCAAGTCTAGACCTGACATTTTTCCTCACAGCAAAGTAGTTTATTCAATCGCACATCGGTTAATTAATTTTCTTGTAAAGTAATTGATGAGATATGTCCGGTCTATTAGAGCAGTAAATTGTTTATTGAATGTCAGAACCAAAATCTGGAAACACCTGATTTCTCATATCTAAGTGTAATTGTTTACTCCTCATCTTAATTAACCTGATTAACATAATTCAGCACAATTCAGAGTTCAGCACAAGCAGCCATTATAGATTAGAGCACAGGCAAAACTTTTTTGGCTTATTCTGATCTACAGTTATAGCTTGATCTAAAGGCTAATATGGGGTTAAATGCAACATTTTCTGGACACCACTTCAGAAACTAATTTAATTTCTCCATCTAAGCCCTTGTTTAACACATTTAACCTCGTATTCTTCTGGTGGGATAAAACGTTCTTTAGGGCATTTCTGCTTCTCAAGTGGTCCTTGTTTAAACCCTATTTTTTTAAACCAAAGTTAGACATCTTACAATTCTCATCCACCAACCAGCTCTTCCTAACCATATGACAACTATTTACCAGAGACTCTGAAAGGGGAATAAATTCTGACAACATAACACAAAACAATCTGCTTCTATGTACATTAGCTTGCATTTACAGTAAGACAAGCTGCATTGTACTGTATTGTTAATTTCCAAATCTAGGCTCCTCTGATGCCATTTGAGGCTTTCAATGTATGAAATAGTTAAACATCTTATTTTGTTAGTGCCTTAAATAATTAATATTTTTTCTTTATTCATTTCAACCACTTTGTTCTGGTCAAGGTCACAGCAGATCCAGAGCCTATTCAGTGAAAGGTTGCAGGACAGACACTGGAATAAACACCTGTCCATCAAGGGGGGCATGTACACACATTCACACTGCCGGGGGCAAGTTAGGATCATTAATCTACCTCCAGTCAAATGCATAATTTAATATTGTGAGACACATTTACACTGATTTACATTCATTCGTTATTTCAATGTCATCCTAGCTAGTTTTAGCAGAGGCAATTCATCATGCAAAAGCTGCACATTTCTGGAAGGTGGGAAGAAACCAGAGAATCCAGAGAGAACCCCCATGGACTAGGGAAAAACATGCCTAAACTCATAACTGTAGCTCAGAATCTGGAGGGATGCTGAAGCTGTGAGGCATCAACATTCGATTAAGTCTCATCCATTTCACTACAACACAGTTATGGGTTTATGACCCATCTATGCGCACAGATTGAAAATATTTATTTGTCATAGCCAAGCTCTTATAGAGAGAGTCATCACCTGTACATCTGCCTGATATCCCTGTCAGCTGAATGATTCAAAGTGCACTAATGATTCATTCACAACAAGCTCTCAGCCAAAACAAGTGTTTGTGGAACTTCCCACTTCATGCAAATTTGCTTAATGCATTAATTTTTCTAGGTTTATGGTAATGCAATAGAGCAAACCAGAGACAGAGACATCTTCAGGGCTTCTCTTCTTAATGTTTTTTGTACACGTTTCTCAGTTTTGTTAAAACACTAGTCTTAATCCTGATTACCTTTTTAACGTTAACTTTTTTTTTCTTTCCCTAATGAATTTATTCAGGGCCTTGATAGAAATAGCTTCCTGTTATTGATTTTATGGTTTTTGTACAGATAAAAGGTCAGTGAAGAGTGCAGAGAGAACATTTATCACAGTCACACAAGCAAAGCTTTATCAAACTCCTTTAATTACATTTCCATTTCACTGCCCGTATGTCACTGTTTGGTATGCATGCATTTTTAGCATGTTGAGAGAAATTAATCCCTTTATCAGAAATATCAGACATAGAAATTAATGGAATGGAAGTACGTGTGTAAATGTGTGTTAAAGCCACATTTTTTATTTCCCAAACTTTCTTTATCGAAGCCGCTGGTGCAGGGCTGCTGGTGACAGAAGGGCTGTTCGTGAGTCAAGCCCGGTTTGTTTTTTTGTCTTTGCCAAGAGTGTCTTTTGTCATTACCTTAACGGTTCCTCACTGCTGTAACAATACAATAAAACCGAATGACGCAGCATGCCTGGTGTTTATGCCTTTGTGTGTGTCTGGAGGGGTTTTGCTGGATTGCATTGAGATTTCCTTAGCAACATTAGGGAGATGACTCAAGGCACACTGGACAAATAAATGCAGATAAATGTATGCCTCACTGATCAACAAAAAAGAGAGGTATATTTCAGAGTTACCCATCCATGATACTGTACTTTCTCTGGGTGGAATACAATTTCATATTAAACATTTTACTGTAAATATACCCCTTTACATGTTCTACACTCATTCTTATTGCCATTGTTAGAGAGAATAGAACAAGATAGAAAATGACTCCTCAGTTTAACTTTTATCTGTAAAGTGCCTCTATAAACTGTACAGCTTAAAGCAACAAATTCGGATGTGCCCATAACTTGTAAATATACACATCACCTACAGTTTTCAATTGTAAGAAATGCAAAAAGTCACATTTTAACATAATTTCTACAAAAGCAGTATTCATTATCTTAAGTACCTGCTTTATTCTGCTCAGGCCAAACAACATTGTTTTGCAAGAACTCTGGGAAATTTCTCATGGAAAAATAATCAGAATTGAACCAAGGACCTTAAAGCTGTGAAGTGGCAACACTACCCACTATACAATGATAGTTCCTGTATGGAAGGCAAAAAAGAAAAAAACTGATGTTGTCTCTGTTATGTCAACTGAAATGTTCTCTCATGTTTATACAACCAATACAATAAAATTGATCAAAATATGTGTTTCCACAACATTGATCATCACCTTGAAAAAGATCTTCAGGCCAAAAATCTAACATGCATAAAACAGCAGGCGAGAACAAAACACCTACTAACTTGACAGACAGAAGATTGGCTTTAAAACAACTAAAAACCAAGTGAAGAAACATAGAAACAGGGCAGCTTAAATATAGAAAGGGAAATTAGACACAGGTGGTAGCAATGAAATAATTAACAAACAGGGAGAAAACAACATAGGGGTACTCTAGTGTTAAAACATGTGATAACAGGTTAAAAGTTCTGACAAATACCATTTTAAACCAATCATATTAATTATCCAGGACCTGTAGACTTATTTTATAGTGTGACTTCTTTATAATGTGAATGTACAAAGATTTAGAGGGATGTTTCCCCCTTAAATTTAACACTAATGTTTTTTACACCAAGTACTATGTCCCAAAATACATACAGGGCAAGCTTGCTATTTAGAAGATACTTTATATATATTCATTTTAGGCTTCTATTCAGGATTACACTTGGGATCTGCAGCTCTGCACACTGTGAAGGCCATTATGAAGAAACATATTTACACCAAGTGTAAATCCACTTACTGGTATGTATTTTAGAGGTGAGAGGAAACCAGAGAGCCCAGATGAAACCCATGAGGAAAACATGCACAGTAACAGCAAAGTTATCATCCCAGGTTTAGATCCAGACCAGGCAGATGCAAAGCTGAACTGCTACTTCCCATCTACAATTATTTACTAATTACAGAAGATCATACCAAAAATATGATTATATAATTTCTCTCCCCTCATAGATTTGAGACAATCTATTTTAAACAAGCTGATTTAGCAAGCCTAGCATAAATTACAAAGTAATTATAAAAAAATATGTACATATTACAAGTGATTATAAAAAAAATTCCTCTTTGGTTGTTTGATTAGATGAAATTTGCACTGTTTAGTTCATGCAACTTAGGGTATTACTAAATGCCTGAATCAGGCCAGATGTATGTGAACCAAACTTAAACCAAATAACACCAGAACAAACTAAAAATAATAACAACATTATTAGTACATGTATTATTAAAATAATTAATAAGAAATATTGTTCCATATACAATATATTATCATTATGCAATCAACAAAGTCTGTATTAATGTGTGCATTTTGCCGCATGAAAATACAGTGCCCTCCACAATTATTGGCACCCCTGTTTAAGATGTGGTCGTGGACTTCTAAAAATTCTCCTTTTTTTAAAAACAACATAGAACCCAAATGCAAAAAAAAAAGAGAAAAATCCAACCTTTTATTTAAGTACATTACTTTGGTGGTAAAAAAAATCACACATTTAGAAAAAACAAAAAAACTTGAAATCATGTGTGCCACAATTATCGGCACCCCTGATGTTAAT
>MU545793.1:2959732-3012698 GCA_024362625.1 Silurus asotus
TAGTAGTAGTAGTAGTAGTAGTAGTAGTGGGTATTTCACTGCAGTGTGTGAGGTCTTCTACTCTGTGATGTGCCGAGGACCACCTTGAGGGCCGTCCTCTGGCTTACAGGGCCTCACTGTGAGTGTATTGGGCAACCCGGGAGTTGTCAATATCTCCCAGTATCCAGTGGAAGTCTATGGCAGCCCACTGGGTGCTTTGTATGCTTTTCTACTATCAGATTGCCCACTGGTAGAGGACTGTCTCAGTTACTTTTACAGGTGTACACCATTTAGGCTTTTCATCTTCATCAATAGGCAAAGCTGGACAAGAAGTATATAATCTTACACTAAGATTCTCCATTGGAATGTGTTAGAAAAACGGTTGTTCTTTTCTTTGATTATTTTGGTCAAGCTGAGTTTGATGGACACCAGCATGTTCATTTTTCTCATACTGGATTTTTCATCATTTCTTCTTCTTCTTCTTCTTCTTCTTTCGGCTGCTCCCATTAGGGGTCGCCACAGCGGATCATCCGTCTCCATACCACCCTGTCCTCTACATCTGCCTCTTTTACACCAACTACCTGCATGTCTTCCCTCACCACATCCATGAACCTCCTTCTCGGCCTTCCTCTTTTCCTCCTACCTGGTGGCTCCATCCTCAGCATTCTCCTACCAATATAATTCATGTCCCTCCTCTGCACATGTCCAAACCATCTCAATCTCGCCTCCCTCACCTTGTCACCAAAACATCGTACATGCGCTGTCCCTCTAATAAACTCATTTCTAATCTTATCCATCCTCGTCACTCCCAACGAAAACCTCAACATCTTCAGCTCTGCTACCTCCAGCTCCGCCTCCTGTCTTTTACTCAATGCCACTGTCTCTAAACCATACAACATCGCAGGTCTCACCACAGTCCTATAAACTTTCCCTTTCAATTTTGCAGATACCCTACTATCACAAATCACTCCTGTCACTCTTCTCCACCCACTCCACCCTGCCTGCACTCTTTTCTTCACTTCTCTAACACACTCTCCATTACTTTGCACTGTTGACCCTAGGTACCTGAATTCCTCCACCTTCTGAAGCTCTTCTCCCTGCAACCGCACCACTCCACTGCCCTCCCTCTCATTCACACACATGTATTCTGTCTTACTCCTACTGAGTTTCATTCCCCTTCTCTCCAGCGCATATCTCCACCTCTCCAGGCTCTTCTCAACCTGCTCCCTACTCTCACAACAAATCACAATATCATCCGCAAACATCATAGTCCAGGGAGACTCCTGTCTGACCTCGTCCGTCAACCTGTCCATCACCACTGCAAACAGGAAAGGGCTCAGGGCCGATCCTTGATGCAGTCCAACCTTCACTCTAAACCAGTCTGTCGTACCTACTGCACACTTCACTGCCGTCACACTGTCCTCATACATGTCCTGCACCACCCTCACATACTTCTCTGACACACCTGACTTCCTCATACAATACCACAACTCCTCTCTTGGCACCCTGTCGTACGCCTTCTCTAAATCCACAAATACACAATGCAATTCCTTCTGTCCTTCTCTATACTTCTCCATCAACATTCTCAAAGCAAATAAGGCATCTGTGGTGCTCTTCCTCGGCATGAAACCATACTGTTGCTCACAGATGGTCACCTCTTCTCTCAGCCTGGCTTCCACTACTCTTTCCCATAACTTCATGGTGTGACTGATCAACTTAATACCCCTGTAGTTACTGCAGGTCTGCACATCTCCTTTATGCTTAAAGATCGGTACCAGCACACTTCTTCTCCATTCCTCAGGCATCTTCTCACCTTCCAAAATCCTGTTAAACAATCTGGTTAAAAACTCCACTGCCATCTCTCCTAAACATCTCCACGCTTCTACCGGTATGTCATCTGGTCCAACCGACTTTCCACTCTTCATCCTCTTAATCGCTGCTCTCACTTCCTCCTTACTAATCCTATCTACATCCTGCTTCACCAACTCCACATCATCCAACCTTCTCTCTCTCTGATTTTCCTCATTCATCAGCTGCTCAAAATACTCCCTCCACCTTCTCAACACACTCTCCTCACTAGTCAACACATTTCCCTCTCCATCCTTTACTGCTCTAACTTGCAGTACATCCTTTCCAGCTCGGTCCCTCTGCCTGGCCAATCGGTACAAATCCTTTTCTCCTTCCTTAGTGTCCAACCTCTCATACAGCTCCTCATATGCCTTTTCCTTGGCTTTCGCCACATCCCTCTTAACCTGCTGCCGCATCTCCTTGTACTCCTGCCTACTTTTCTCATCACTCTGTCTATCCCACTTCTGTTTTGCCAACCTCTTTCTCCTTATGCTCTCCTGCACTTCCTCATTCCACCACCACGTCTCCTTGTCTTCCTTTCTATTTCCAGATGTCACACCAAGTACTTTTCTAGCTGCCTCCCTCATCACTCCTGCAGTAGTTGCCCAATCATCCAACACCTCCTTAACACCACTGAGCCTCTCTCTGACCTCTTCCCTGAACCTCACACTGCACTCTTCCTCCTTCAGTTTCCACCATCTTATTCTTCTTTCAGTCCTCACTCTCCTCCTCTTCTTCTTCGCCTCCAAAACCATCCTACAGACCACCATCCTATGCTGTCTAGCTACACTGTCCCCTGCCAACACCTTACAGTCACCAATCTCCTTCAGGTTGCATCTCCTGCATAGCACATAGTCCACCTGTGTGCACCTTCCTCCACTTTTATACGTCACCCTATGATCCTCCTTCTTCTTAAAATAAGTGTTCACCACTGCCATTTCCATCCTTTTAGCAAAATCTACCACCATCTGCCCTTCCACATTCCTCTCCTTAAAACCATACCTACCCATCACCTCCTCGTCACCTCTGTTCCCTTCACCTACATGCCCATTAAAGTCCGCCCCAATTACTAACCGTTCTTTCCTAGGTACACCATCTACCACTTCATCTAATTCACTCCAGAATCTTTCCTTCTCCTCCATCTCACAGCCAACTTGTGGAGCATAGGCACTGATGACATTTATCATCATCCCTTCAACTTCCACCTTCACGATCATCACCCTATCAGAAACTCTCTTCACCTCCACTACACTCTTACTGTACTCTTCCTTCAGAATCACCCCTACACCATTTCTCTTTCCATCCACACCATGATAAAACAGTTTAAATCTACCTCCAATGTTCCTGGCCTTACTCCCTTTCCACTTGGTCTCCTGAACACACAGCATATCCAACTTTCTCCTCTCCATCATATTAGCTACTTCTCTCCCTTTACCCGTCACAGTACCAACATTTAAAGTACCAACCCTAACCTCCACTCTCCTACACTGCTCCTTACCCTGCCGTCTCTGTAGACGTCTTCCTCCTCTCCTTTTCCTCCTTCGGCCAACAGTAGCCCAATTTCCACCGGTACCCTGTCGGCTAACGATACCTGTGGCGGTCGTTGTTAACCCGGGCCTCGACCGATCCGGTATGAAATTCTCATTTGTGATCCGCATATTTGATTTGGCACATGTTTTACGCTGGATGCCCTTCCTAACGCAACCCTCCCCATTTACCCGGGCTTGGGACCGGCACTAAGAATGCACTGGCTTGTGCCTCCCTAATGGCTGGGTTAAGTAAAAATACTTTGTTACTGTACTTTAATACATTTTTCTGGTATCAGTACTTTATTTTTATTTTCGGACAACCTTTTACTTTCACTCGTTAAATTTTTGTACACAAATATTCGTTCTTTCTACTTCTTACGTTTACATTTTTCTCACTGCATTCCGTTTTCCGCCGATCAACCTATTTCCTGTCATTGCGCTCTCACACACCACAGACGTTGGCTAGCCTACAGAGCTAACAATAAACAAGGCAAAAGGCAACAAGAACAATACATTCCTGATCATCTGATTATCATCTTTTCTCTGCTTGTGTTCTTTTCTTTTACAATAATATATTTTATTATTAATATATTAATATGACGTGAGGTCCAGTTAGCATGACACTAAAACAGGTAGCAGTAATGGCTACTTTTTACTGAAGTAAATGTCAGAGCCCAAACTTCTTTACTTTAACTTGAGTGAAAAAGTGTAGTCAGTACTTCAACTTTTACCAGAGTAAAAGTTGTATCTTTTAAAACATCTGTATCTGTACTTCTACTTGAGTAACAGATGTGTGTACTTTTGCCTTTCTGTACTGCCATGTACAGTATCATTACAACAAACTGTTAGCGCTATCAAAGCGCATAATCTGACACTAAATGCTGTCCACTGTATTTAAAGAAACACATGGTTTGCAGAGTGGAAAGTGGGGAATCCTCTGTACTGTTAATGGAGAATGTTAATGCATGTAAATTCCAATAAGTGGTTTGAACTTGTTTCTGCTCAGTTTGCATTCAGTTTACATGGCAATCACATGTGAGCCTGCAGTAATGCATACTGTTTTTGCCTCTTGAAAAAAAATGGCCAGGGGGGGTTTAATTGGAAAGTTGTCTTTGTTAGACCTAGAAGTGTCCGAGTGCTACCTGCAGGCTATGGCGTCATTTCCAAAATTAAGGGACTAAATCTATTTCCTGACCTTTTCAAATCTGGGAAACTGATGCTAGGGCTAACCGGTATCAGAGAGGTTGAAATACATGGAAATCAAAATACAATCAGAAATGCTTGGATAGCTACAGTCCTGTTAATATGGTGACACAATTATACTGTATGTCTGCTTATTTTGAGACCTTACCTAAAGACGTTGTACTGTTTTCTGGTAACATCTAAATGTCCTGTGACAATGTAACCTGTTGACATGAATACTAATACCATATAATAGATACTGTATATGGTATATTCTTTTCATATTATGCTCTGGTTTGTAATGTTACTACAACCACTGGTAATCAAAAAGCTGCTGTAAGTTAAAATGTTTACAATCTTTGACCTATCCACAGTTTTATCACTCTGTATAGCGTTTATTGTATATTGTATATAGCGTTTAAATATAGTAAATATGAATGATACATACAGTACACAATATCATTAAACTACATATACTAGTGTTTCTGTGGTATGCATTCAGCTGTAAGGATTCTCAGAAATCATTTAACCTTCCAGCTACAGGATTCCAGTTCTTTTTTAATGAGGCCAATTCTATTACTAATCTATTACTAACTCTATAGCATCCCTATAATAAGATTTTCAATCAGGAGAGAGTAAGTAGTTCTAGAGGAGACGGTGGATCTGCAATCTCTCTGGCTGCCAGGAAAAATTGCTTGTAAAACTCTTCTTTTTATTCTCTGTGCCCTGGAAAAATCTTGCCTTGGTCTTTTTCTCTCTTTTTTTTCAATTTGAGTAGAAATAATAAATCCCAGACAAGGTCCATGTTGTTTTATTAGGTAATTAAAGAGTCTAGCTGCACTGGTGAATCATAGATCACGTGGTTTTAGCTGCCGCTTTTCAATACAAGCCTGTGTATATTCATTAATACTGTACAAGTCTAAGGTCTAGCAAGACTTGTCTGAATATTTCATCAGCACAGCACTACTGCTTTTCCTTACGGACATGACATACTTAGGGAATGATGTCACCCGTAACCTGGTGGCGGCATTGCAATGCGACGTCATCTGCTGGTTGCTGGATGAAGGGTTGCAGTGCCTTCTACAACATTTTCTTCGTTCATTCCTTCTTTCTCTGTGTCTCCACTTCTTAATTCAGGCAGTTTTACAAATAGCATTGCTTGCAGATTAGCTGTTGAAAACACACACACACACACACACACACACACACACACAAAACACACACACACACACGCACAGCCCCTATTAATCTGTCAAGCTTCACTCTTTTATCTTCTTTCTAAGCTTCTTAAACACAGGCTGGGGATTTTTTTTTAAATCTGTTATGAATTAGTTTTGACAGCTCGAATTGGTCAAAGGTGAATCACTCTAATCAGGGCTTTTCCAAAGACATAACCACACAATCTCCATTGACCTATGAGTGTTCAGTCTTGGCAGCTGACACACTGAGAAATGCTGGTATTTACACCGAATTTATGTCGGAGGAAAAAAAAAAAAAAACTTAACACAAGATGGAATTCACACTGAAGTAAGACTGAATTAGACTGAACCTAGGATGACTATATTCTGGTTTCCAAAAATAGGTGGAGATATGAATATTTAGTCTATTTGGGAAAACAAACTAAAACACATAAACCCAAAACCCACCTGTGGGTCCAGGCTTACATTTAAGTCAATTAGAATGAAACAATGTTCCTCCTGGTCCATAGTGCTGCTGTGTTTTGAACAACACAGCAATATAAGACTACATGAATCTTCAGTAGACAGGTCTACATAATGAGCACACTCCGGATAACATGTCAAATGTAACGGGTTGTGAATGTAAAAAAAAAGATAAAACAATATAATAGTAACATACTGTCAGTGGTGTACAGAGTACCTGAAAATCATACTTAAGTAAAAGTATAGATACCTTACTGCAAAACTTACTTGAGTAAAAGTTTTAACCTTATCTAATTTGAACAGTACTTTACTATTTGACTCATATCGAACATAGGCTCAAAGATGCACTAGTCCTCAACACCAAGACGCTTGTTAGTGAAAAGCCAAAAACAGTTGATTTGGGAGGTTTTATTTCCTAAATGCAAATGAAATTGTGCACCTCAACACTGCATTAACCAAAACCGACACAACAATATTAAAGCAGTAGTAAATCAATCTTTAAAATAATCTTCATTTAACGAATAAAAAGTTATTCCTGTCACAAAGTAGAAGCACCATTAGTATTCAATGGACAAATAAAATGAAATAAATAATTTTAGATAAAATAATGTATATATTCAGAGCATACTGATTGCAAAATGTAATTGGTAAAGACTCATAAATATAATTGGGTAGAGAGTAAAAGTTGGTTATATCTTTGATACTCACTAAAACTAGAAAGTAGGCAATTGTAAATTGTGTGAATTGGTGAGGGAAGACATGCAGGTAGTTGGTGTGAAAGAGGCAGATGTAGAGGACAGAGGGGTATGGAGACAGATGATCTGATGTGGTGACCCATAATGGGAGAATCTGAAAGAAGAAGAAGAAGAAGTAAACATAACATACAATAACACTGATAAATGATAGCACATTTAGTATGATGACAAACAGTATGATAAATACATTGCAGCAGCAATAGTGCTGGTGATCAGTGTTTTGTACAGTGTGTTAGTTATTTAAAGATAAAAAGGAGTGGAGTGTTGTTCCGTTTTGTATGAGTTTACGATAATCCATTCGCTGTGGATTGAGAAATCTAATGCAAATGTTGGTGATGAAGAAATGAAAAACTTTCTGATGATCTTCTCAACTGTCCACGCTATATCCTATTGTGTCTTGACATTACTAATTCAGGGATGCTCTTAATAGGATGTGGGAATGATGAGGGCAAGTGGGCTTTTCTCAGCCTTTACAGAATATACAGATGTTACTGGGCTTTCTTGGCTATGGGATTCCCCACTAATTTGAATAGAATTTGATGCCCTTGACAATCTCTATGTCAGTGATCAGTAGAGAATAGTCTCTCTGTGCTCTCCTGAAGTTAACAACTATCCTTTTTGTCTGTTGATGTTTAGAGAGTTGTTGACTCTGTGGTAAGCTGCTGTAACTCGTCTCTGTATGCTGACTCGTCATTAATGTTGATGAGACCCACCACAGTTGAATCATCAGCGCACTTTGTTGCACATCTGTGAGTCATCAGAGTGAATTGCAGTGGAGGGGTCCCAATGCTCAGTGTGGGAGTGCTAGATATGTATCTCCTGATCTAAAGGTCTTAATATAGAAAGTCTTGGACCTAATAGCAGAAGGAGGTGTTCAGGTCTAATAGAATCTGCTTTTCAATTAGGTGCTGAGGAATAATTGTTTTGAATGCCGAGCTAAGATCTATTAAGATCTACAAGCTGGTATCAAAACGTTTCAAGACTAGCTCTGTTTACAAGAAAGTACTTTATCTATCTATGTTTACACACTAGCACCTTCAAAAGAATCCCCTTTGCACAGTAATACAGTGCTCCCAGTGTTCTTGCCACTTCTGGAATATGTCCTGGAAGTCTTCTTTTCAACGCATGTTAGGTTCCTTCTGTGATTTATGCAAGATCTTTCCAATGGTGTTAAAACTACAAACTTTGAGCTGGATTTTAATCTTTAGGAAGTGGGCAAAGTATGCAGGACCAGATATCTGGCAATTAGGGTGGCAGCACAAGTAAGATCATGTGGATTTTTCTCGACAATCATAATGCACAAGTTGGTGAATGGTTTTGACATTTTCAGGGTTTTAGCTCATGGAAGGTCTTTCTTATTCCTTGTTTTCTTTCAGTGATGTTCTTACACTCTTGAAGTGCATGTGTGCCACTAAAAAACCTCCAATAACTCATTGCAGCATTGTCGTATGTTATACGCATGTCATGTCAAGTGTCTCTGAGGCAGATTAGCCTAGTTCCACAAAGCTTTTATGCTTTTTTTTTTTTACTTGCTAAACAAGATCAAATCGCAGACATGGTAACACACATGGTCAGAATAGCACCAATACTCTCAAAAAAATTTAATAATTTAACCATCTCATATGAGCAGTTTCCTTTTTGTTTAGGTGGGTAAGGGTGGGCCACTGTACTCACTCAGTACTTCAGTGTGGTCAAATAAGCTCCATCCTATATTTGCTATAAGATTTTTGGAAAGTAATTATTAAGTCTGTTGCTAATTTATTTTCTAAATTCCTGAGACATTAGTGCTTGTCTGTTGACATGACAGTGATGTGATTGGTTTCAATGACAGATCTGAAAGATCTCACAGAACACTGTTTTGCTTTTTCTGATAAAAACAAAAAGAAGAAAAAATGCAGGAGCATCTCTTTTTACTTACCATTTTTCCAATCTTATAATAAATAGAAGTCCAATAAAATTAATAATGGAGATCAGAAATGCTAGATGTAAATTTTCAGAATGCTAAGCAGCTGTGTGATTGAGTGGTGCTATGGCAGAGATTTGACTTGGCGTGTTATGCTATTTATGCGAAGACAAGGGTGATGGTGTTGACAGTGGGATTAGCATAAAGGTTGATGCTTTGGAAGCCAATCTGTTTGAGCAGAGTGTACAGATGAGAAGGTGAAAGAGCTGGATTAACTAAAACATTAAAGCTCTGCTGCATTACAGTCTTTAAGTATAGACTGTATCCCACTGACACCACTATCAAAAGGGAATAAAATAAGTTGGTGGTCCATGCTTTGGTGTTGCTCTGCAGTTCAGGGAGCCTGGCGCATCCTGAAGAGCAAGACTAAATGACTGACTTATTACTGATTAACATTCCTGAAAACTAAAATAACAAATACACAATATCAGCTTGTAAGTGTTTTTATTTACAGTAAATACAATTCAAAGTTCACTTCTTACCTCTCCCACATCAGGGTGTGTAGAGGCTTCGGTGTACTGTATAGTTTATGTAGTGTGATTAACAAAAAGGCACCTTTGAGGCATAGTGACTCATTTGACATATCATCATCCTACACCCAGGAGTCATTACGCACACGATGGTATTCATGAGCAATCTCTCTCGGCAATCACATTACCCCAGGGAAGGGTAGAACACAGGGAAAAGAGAGCCAAGTGGGGAAGGAAAGGGAGGCGGACAGAGGACAGCATTATTATATAAGTCTGCATTCAGACATCAGTTCTCCCACCCCCCCACTAATTCTTTATCTTTCTTTCACTCAAACAAATAAATATACACACAGGGCAGAACACCTCAGCCCATCCTGGCTTTGTTATCAAGTTCCCTAAAACTACTGAGGCTGTATTTGTGATCTTTGTTGCCAAGATTATACCAGGAAAAATATTTAGTCCACCTTGCCCATCTCAGGATTTTATTTTATATGAACGCAAATTCAAACATATTTCTTGTTCATGTGCTCCTTTAAAAATGTATATATATATATATATATATAGAGGACGAAGAGGAGACACACACCCTTAACACCTAGATCTCAGCCAAGCAGTTTTGGACCTGTTTCTATGGCAATAGTTTTTAATGGCTTTGATAAACATGAGATGCATCCTAAATGTGCCCCAGTGGTATTGCCCAGTTCTCTGCTCTGTTTAGGAGACACACTGTGGTCAGATCTGGGTATGAGATTATTTGTACATGCCATGAATTTAAATGCTGTCTGTATGGTTTGGCTGTGATATGCCTCTGGTCTGTAAATCTGTTAAAGGCTGATAAATGTTAGGATGCAGTATTTCTCTAGTAGTCTCTGTCAACAGCATCAAGGCTGTTCCAAGAACTGCTGCTTGACTTCTTTTTTCCAGTAAGTGAAAACAATAGAGAGTCTGAGCCCTAAAAAATTATGATTTTAGTAAACTGCTGAATGATATGTAAGCTGGATAATGTCATCTGATTACAAAAATCAAGACCTTGATTAAAATATGCTTCATTTTTTAATTCATTTTATGCTACACATAAATCCTTAAATTTGAACAGTCTAGAGTAGCTACTAGGTATCAACAAATTATATGACACAGTTTACAGTGTATAATATTTATTGAAATGGTAATAGTTGATAAACTGATACACTGTAGATTTGAATATGAGGCATGTACATTTTATTTACATTTTCACAAAGGATCTGGTTGAGTGTCAAGTCAAGAGGCTTTTATTGTCATTTCTACTATACACAGTGGTACACAGTACACAGTAAAAATGAGACAACGTTCCTCCAGAACCCTGGTGCTACACTAAACATCAACATAGAGCTACAACACAACACAAGCTACGTAAAGTGCGTCGAGTGCAACCTAGTGCAAACAGTGCAGACGAAAAACAGACAACACAAGACAAGACAAGACAAGACATAAAACCTAAGATAGCGCTGAATAGTAAACCTACTCTATACTTCGATTATACAGTACTGTGTGAAGAGAACTGTAAAAACTATAACTGGGAGTCAATATAAACAGACACAATGCAGTGCAAAAAACAGCAGTAGCAGCAGTCAAGAGGGGCAAAAAACAGCATGTAAACAGTGTATAACAGTGTACATGAGTGTTTTGGGATCCTGCGACTGATCGAACTCAAATCTTACAAAACATATTTTAAAGAAAGAGAACATTGATAAAAAATAATTGTTCCAAATTATGTGAACATCTTCAGGTTATCCCCAGGTATAACAATTATGATGTAGCTGATGTTAATGAACCCAAGACTACATCGACCCACTGAACTATGTCACATGATGCTTTGCTCATTAGACACCTGTGTCTAATTCACAATAAATAGCACTTGTATGTAGAGCATAAGTATTAAATAATTGGTTAATTGCACATTTGTGTTGACTAGTAATGTGACATTTTTTAAATATAGTATGAACAATTCATGTCTGTGAGAAAGACTCTTTTGTAAAATGTGTACAGCCAAGCAGACATCAGCTTGAAAATATGCTCCTGGATTTTCAGGTTGCTAAAGCATGATGTTTTCTATTTTATCATCTGTTATAGGGGCATGTAAATAATAAACAATTGTTGAACTTGCAAATAAGTGTGCAAGGTCTTTATGCTTGCTTTTACAACCTGTAATCAAGAACTGCTTAAAACCCTTAGAGACCTGCACTGCACTATGGGGTGTTTTCTCACAATAATGTCACAGGATGATATCATCATGCTGACTTCAGATGAATGATGTAATGCTGCTACAGAAATCTGTTTTTGCTTTCTAAACTAGAATGAGCTTAAGATTGCTTGTATAAAAACATACACAGTCAACCTTTTTAACAAGAGAATCTTAATATTCATAAAAAAAGGAATATATTATGATATTAATCAAAAAGCAAAAACAATTTTTTATATTTATTTATACCAATATAAACCTCGCTCCCTTTCGCCCTCTCTCTATTTCACAATTGTATATTTAATACTTCTATAACAAGATGCTGACAATTGTCTCCATTGGAAAGGGATGATAAATGTTTAAAAAAAAAGCATTCATTTACATGTATGTGTTTATTAAGTAATAATAAGCTTATATATTCATATTAAGTAGAATGTTTACCATACAAGCCCCTGAGAATTAGTTTGCACCAAAAACTGATAATGCATTATAAGAAGGATTAACATTAACTATAAGTATAAAGACTATAAACCGCAGCTTTTATATACAGTTGACACTGTAAATAAACGCATTTATTTTTCAAAAACTGATCAACTCATCTTATTAATTAGAATTGAAAATGTAATACGCAAGTATTTAGATAGCTATATCCTACTTGTAATATCAAATTATTTATTTATTTGTACATTAAATTTGTTTTTCTTATATTTTTCCTTTTGCATTTCACTCATACCTGCACAGTATGATCAGGAAATTCCTCAGATCACACAGTGCATTTACTCTAATGAAGATGAGCTTAGTGGGCGGGGCGTGACGGATATGGGCGGGCTTTATGCTGAATGACAACATAGTGAAATCATTAGGGGAGTCGTTTTGAACTGAACCGATTCACTGGTGAGTCACTCGTTATTCCTTAACCTGATACAATGCGAGGCTGATGTGCGGGACAGCGGGAGTGTAAACAGGGATCACCGCGGGATTTCTAACAGAGACACCGTGCTTTCTCTTTTAATGGGCGATGAGCGAAATGAACGGTCTTAGAGGGAGGAATAAGAAGAAGAGTCCTGTTTTATTTGCGCGTGTTTTGTTTTCTGGCTGGGAATAAAAACAGCGGAACCTGCAAGTGATTCCTGCTTCGTCCTAACTTTCAGTAAGAAGAATCCTTCAAAGGTGGAGAGTGTGTGAGAGAGAGAGAGAGAGAGAGAGAGAGAGAGAGAGGTAAGTTTGTTAATTGCTATATATATAATGTGCCAATATACAACCATTTGTTTATTTACTTTTGCTGCAGTGACCTTTTTTTTTTAGAAAAAAGAAATAGAAAGTCAAATTTTCTATAAATTTTCTTCTTATCCACCAAAGTAAATCATAATAATGATCAAAATGGTGATTGGGTTACAATTCAACCTATGTCTAGATTCACAAAGTGTTTCAACTACACATCAACTGATTAAAGACATCTTCAATACAACAATGCTGAGGCTTCTTTCTGTAAAATGCTCTTCTGTTTTACCCACATGGTTTAAACATTTCAAGAAAATGAAGGAAAAACTCCACCATTCTCATCTGCTTTATCAGTTTCCCACCACTTTTTCATTTGTGATGCTGCTACTGATAAGAACTGCAGTTGTAAGCTATATCCTACTTTGACTCCGTGCTCGGACAGAACCATCCTTGTTCTATCTGAGGGTGTCTACATTTTACAGATGGAAAGAATAGGAAACGCTTGTCTTTGAGTCTTCATGATGCACATTAGCAGCAGTGTTGGAAGTGATGAGTCACCTGCTCTTCCACTGACTGGATCAATTTCGCCCAATATTATTCCGGCTGGATCAGTTTTCCCTAAATTAAATGCTTACACTGGACGAATTCCTCTGTAAATACTCAGAGGGTCTTAAGTATTTAGCCAGACTGGGGGAATCCCTATTAATATTGAGTCATTGCCCACACACATACACAACCTGCACCAATAGTACTCAAAATAGGCCAGTTCCTTTTAAAACAAAAACCTAGACTACTCTAATGCATGTCTGAATGATGCTCAAACAGGGTAAAATCAAATGATCAGACTGCCCCTCTAATGCACAAACCTGGCTCTTTTCTGTGGAATTAAATATGCACTGGTAGAGTACTCAACCAGGTTGATTTCCTGGAAAATGAAATACCAAGACTGTCTCAACGATACTCCATCCAGGTCATTTCTTGTCGAATCAACTGCTTAGAATCCTTAAGCCAAAATCGAACCAGGTTATTTCCGGTGTAAACACTCAGTCTACCCAAACAATTCTTAAATCAGCCCGGTTTTCCTGGAAAATAAATTATCCAGACTAAATGAAATCCTCAGACTACCTCAATTATAGGCAAACATATCCAGTCTGTGCCAATGATGCTCAGATCAGCAATGCTCATATAGAGACATTTTGTAATAATTGAGTATTCATGCTGGGACAGTTGATCAACAATGTTTTAACTGGATTAAATACAGTAATTAAACAGACACACTTGGACAATTCTATAATAATAATATTTAGAGCAAATCTACAGTGGTGCATTTTCATCTGAAGAGTTTAGATTTAAGTAGGATCAACAACAAGATTACCGTATTTTCCGGACTATAAGCCGCTACTTTTTTCTTACGTTTTGAACCCCGCGCCTTAAACAACTAAGCGGCTAATTTATGAATTTTTCCTGGGTTTTTCCCGGTTCCACAAACTTCAAGGCAAAAAACTGAGCGCCATAAGATTAGACCAATGAAATTCCGTACGGAAACGAAAAAACGCACCACACCTGTGCTCTGAGCTGCACAGCATCGGGAGAAAAATCGTTTTTTTAAACGCACGACGATGCCAAAAGATAAACTCCCGAGAGAAATAGTTGTGAAAGAAAGGAGGAAGACGGTGAACAATGACTTTTTTTGGTAGGCTACTGTTTAGATACAAGCCGTTGTAGCGCGTTGAGTCTGGGTGAAGGGAGAGCTCGCTAACTCCAGTTGCAACAGAAATCATATATGCACAGACAGGTTTCCAAAACTTGTGCTTTTTTATTTTTCTTGGCAACAGCGTTATGGGTTAGTCAAAGAAACTTAGAAATGAGCATCAGAATATAATAAGGACATATTCCTCGGTCTTGCACACATGCAGTAATACCGGGAAATGCAGTGGCAGGCTATTCCCAAAATGCTCTTAAGGGAAGCGCAACATATTTCACCCGTTACATCGTGTGTGACGTGTCTTTTGTTAAAGCCTGTGTAAGGTACATTAGTTTAGGCTTATTTATGTTAAAAATAAAAATATTTATATGGCTTATATATGGGTGCGCTTTATAGTCCGGAAATTACGGTAACTGCTGAATAATACATTGAGTTGGTTAGTTCCCCCAAAGTGAAATGTTATAACTGAGCCAAATTTTAAATATTAATGAGAAAGTATTTTTGGTCTTAATTCTCTTAATTCTCAATTATCTCGAATGCATAATTCCATTTCACAGACTGGATCAGTTAACCAATAAAACCAAGACTCACAATTCCTCATGAACCTGTTAAACTATATATATATTTGAAACATGTGATTAAAGAATTACACGAGTAACACTTTAGGTAACAACAACAAGAGCTAGAAAAGTATCGCATTGTTTTGGGTTACTGATTATATCTTGTGACCTCACCAGAGACTGGTGTGTATTATTTTTTTTTTTTTTTGCAAGATGAAACCAAAAGTTTGCTTTTCAGCTTAACAAAATGTTCACCCACCGAACAAAGTATGGGCAATAATCTTGTTTTGCACACCGATAGACCCGGTTAACATTCATAAAGAGTATAATGCGTCAGGTTAGATGTCATTAGAACAGGACCTACCCTTTGTTTTGATGTGTGATAGGCATGAATATTGAGAATGAGCATGTTGTTGTGTTCTAATAGAGTGTTTGGCCACTTGCTTGTCATGTGTAGTGTTCATTTTAATGATTTAACGTCAGTCTGTTTTAGATGGCGAGGGATTTGCTACGCATTAGTATTGTAATTTGTACCAAGAAATGAATTTATATATGAACAGGATGTTCTTCAAAGGAATTTAACCTATTAGTCATTTGTTTGGTTTAAAATTGGATTGCAGCAGCACCTGTCAGAAAATAAGCCACGACAGGCTTCACCTTGCACAACTGGGTGTAGGATGAAAAGGAGGAAAAGGAGTTTGCTGTTCATTCGTTAATCTGCCTGAGGGCTTTACAGCAAAACGAATGCACTGTAACTGTAACCATAAAGCCAAAAAAAAGAGATTGTGAAAGATTCGAAAATGAAATGGAATTGTTTTTGAGTGAGATTGAGAATCAATCTAATCGCTAGACTCTGTAAGACTGCTGTAAGGGCGGTGGCGTGATGAATTTTGGTACCACATCAGAATACTAAAATGAGCAGAACATTAACTGCATTGACAGTGGGTTTTTTTTTGTTTTGTTCTTATGACAAAATTAAGAAAATGCTTTGTTCCATTTAATGAGTTCAAAGAATCAAAGTTCACAAGTCAGAGATTTTAGACCCATTCATTCGTTTCTCTTGTTGCCTCTAAATCACTACTGATTCTTCTCCTGTTTTTCTCCTGCAGATAGACTTCATCCACTGAAGACAGAAGTGATGATAGTGACATCATGTACGTATGCAGTATAATTAAGTAGACTTGTTTCTCAGATTCCAGTGTGTCTATTGTAAAAAGCATTAGTACCAGGTTATAGCTGGTCTACACAAACATACATGTGAATGTGTCTCCAATCAAGTATTAGAGAGCTGAACAATAAAAAAAAGGCCAACATTTTATTAATTATAAATTGTTTATTATTTCCTATCAGAAAAACAACCACTTCTTAAAGCAAAAAAAAACAAAAAAAACAAGGCTTTTTTCACAGCTACTAACTAGCCTGTGAAGAAACGTAAAGCAGTGAAAAACATGGAATGTGAAATGCGAGGAACAAAACCTCGATCTATGTTGGTGCTTTATCTGTAGTAACACTTCCTGTAAGTAATAAATCAATGTCAGTGAGAGAAATAGAAAGAAATAAAGCAAAAATGGCATGCACACACAGGCATAGAATCTTAGACAAAGGGACTACATAACAGGATATAGGAACTGTAACAATTTTTGTGTGGTTTCTTTCGTGGTGTATTGTGTGTTAGACTGCGTAATTGTTGGACTTTGTATATATATTTGTAATATTTTTTTACTATTGTACATCATTTGTAAACAAAAAAAACCCACTCACATTTTTTGCTTGCGCAAGTATTTCCCTCACCTAGTTTCATATTTGGTAAAACCACCTTTAGGCATGCAAGTCTTGATTTGTTGATCCGCTTTGCACATATGAATGCTGAAATTTTTGACATTGTTCTTGGCAAAATTGCTTTTAGAATGTATGGAGGATGTCTTTTTATGCACTGCAACCAGGATGGTTTCTGACTTGACTGTACATACACTATAAAAAACCTATGTATCGTTTGTTAAAGCATTATATATTTGCCAGTAATTGCCCCATTTGGACAATTTTCCCCAAAGCAATCAACAAAGGCATCTTCCAGTCACCTCATATTTTGCTATTTGTCACATTTTGTGCATTTGCTATTCGCAGCTTTGAATGAAACACTGTTAAGGCTAACTTTAGTACTAAAGGGGGAGCTATAGATTTTAAGTTAAATACTGTGGTGAGACCTGAGATGTTGTATGGATTAGAGACAGTGGCATTGAGTAAAAGACAGGAGGTGGAGCTGGAGGTAGCAGAGCTGAAGATGTTGAGGTTTTCATTCAGAGTGATGTGGATGGACAAGATTAAAAATGAGTTTATTAAAGGGACAGCGCATGTTGGTTGTTTTGGTGACAAGGTGAGGGAGGTGAGATTGAGATGGTTTGGACATGTGCAGAGAAGGGACATTAGTTATATTGGTAAGAGAATGCTGAGGATGGAGCCACCAGGAAGGAGGAAAAGAGGAAGACCAAGGAGGAGGTTCATGGATGTGGTGAGGGAAGACATGCAGGTAGTTGGTGTGAAAGAGGCAGATGTAGAGGACAGGGTGGTATGGAGACGGATGATCCGCTGTGGTGACCCCTAATGGGAGCCCCCGAAAGAAGAAGACTGTATATCCATGGGATTAACCTGCATGCAGCTCTCACAGAGTGGGCTATATATATATAGCGGGGGGCTTAACACACTCCCTCCCTCAAATAAAAAAGAGAGCACAACCTTGCAACAACCACACACCCACAGTTACTAATAAAAACAAACCAATATCACAAATAGAACTCATTCTTTTATTGTACGGACAGCAACCAAAGAAACAGACATTTGCTAAAATGCTTGGCTAGTTATTTAACTGGTTTCTAAAACTGAATGGAAATGTGCAGTTAGTGACGTATCTCATTTTTCCTACGAGTAATGTATAGTCCTGGTAGGCAGTATTTATTATGACACCACATGTAGTCATAAAACTGTTTTTTTATCAAGACCATTTCTGCCATTTTACATCATAAGTCACGCAATATACAAAACAAACACATACACACCCAGTTAGTCAGTTGTTTTTCTGTTGAATTTAATAACAAACAATAACGCAGCTACATGAATATTTCCCTATGGAAAATAATATTTGTTTATCAGTGTGTAATGCATTGTTATGCGAAGATTTAATGACGCGCATTGTGGGAATGTGCAATTCACATGATGAGAATTAGCATCCTATTAATTATGCATCTAATGTAATTACTCGATTACCAGAGGTCCTAATCTTCCAAACCCATGGAACTAAAGTACATAATGATACTGACAGACACATTGTATTGTTAAACAAGGTATAACCTTTGAATGAGCTTTTCAGTATAAATGATTTTGCAGAAGTCGGGCATTTTAGCCGACTTTGGAGCTCATTATGTTTCAGTTATTTATTCTCCCCCAAGTTAGAGACTTTATTTATCGAATCAACTTTCAGGATGAATACATTTATACATTTATTTGATTTATTTTTAAGATATGATGGTATGTACTGTGGTAAATGTGGTCAATTTTAAATTTCCTTGGTTTAATACAGTAAGTCATCAAATTGTTATGCATTGTTTATGATTAAAAAAAAGTATTTTAAGTCATTCATCTTTTTTCTTATTTAGTTTTAAATATTGTGACTATTGAATTAAAACAAATTGTGAAGCCGGTATCATGAATTTAATTGTTCCTCCCCTATTTGCATACATTGATCAGGTATAACATTATGACATTATAACATTATGACAGGTGAAGTGAATAACACTGATTATCTTTTCATCATGGCACCTGTTAGTGGGTATATTAAGCAGCAAGTGAACATTTAGTCCTCAAAGTTGATGTGTTAGAAGCAGGAAAAATGGGCAAGCGTAATGATTTGAGCGAGTTTGACGATGTGATGGCTAGACGACTGGGTCAGAGCATCTCCAAAACTGCAGTTCTTGTTGGTGGTTCTGGTCCGCAGTGGTCAGTAACCTCCAGTAATTGTGGGTTGTGTGGTCTGATCCAACAGACGAGCTGCTGTAGCTCAAATCGCTGAAGAAGTAAATGGTGTTAATGCTCAACAGGTCAGGACTGTTTTGGCAGCAAGAAGGGGGACTACCACAATATTAGGCAAGTGGTCATAATGTTATGCCTGGTCGCTGTATATGTTAAAATGCAGGGTTATTTTATGTTTATTATTAGTCCAGTATACAAGTTAGTGTGAAAGCATTGCTACCATAAAAAGAAAAAGCACTTTAAACACCTTCTGACCAATCAGATTTTAAACATTAACATAATTTATGTATAAAATACATTAAAATGTGTCCAAAATACAGTAGTAGTTAAAATGGGGTGTTCAGTAACATGTATTGTGGATGTTGTTAAGTACAGCCCTAACCTTAATCTTCGTAACTGTTCAAGGGAAATTATTTAAAAAAAAAAAGATTCAGAGATATCTGTTTTTCTGAGGCGTATTAATGCAGCAGCATGCCGTCAGGTTTTATCAGAGCATCTGTGGAATTGCAGTTTGACTTTGCAGTAGGCACTGGATTGCAGGCTCCAACACTCCTTAGGCTCTAGCAGTAAGGATTAATGGACCATTTGAACTCTGCAGCCCTGTGAGTGACTAAAGCAGTGACAGAACCCAATCATAATGTGCGTACCCCAGTGCTTTATCCCCTTCATTGTGAAAGAGGTTGACTCACTCTTCTAGTCGTTTAACAGATGCTTTCTCCTTTCCAGGTTTTTCTCCATGAGGCTATTTGTCATCGTGAACGTCTTCACCGCTATACATGGTGAGTGTTTGGCCTGTGTCCAAGTTTTACCCACATTGCAGAAGCATTTAGTCATCAACATAAAAATTTTTCGACCATAAACTTAGATGATGTGGTACATTTTTGTTGGTAGGAAAATGTTTCTATAATGATGCTCGAAGATTTTTTAGTGATCCCTGAGCAATGTATTATAAGATTATAACTGTCGGAAATACAATTGTATTGCATTAAAAATGTGGAGTTTGTTTGAACATTTATTTATCTATCTATCCGAATGATTTATTTAACACAATGATTTCAAACAATATGTTACCTATGCTGTTTATCACAATATTGAAATTATATTAGCGTATTACCCAAGGGCACATGCAGGTCCCAGACATTTTCACTGAACTGGAGCCTCAATTTTGGAATAAAAACACATGCTATAATCCTGAAAGGCTGGAAAAACGAGGAGATATGTCATGGCTGTAATGGTGGCATCAGCACCCTTAAATTAACTTAGATCCCTTATTCCGATTCTCTCTTTAACTGCCCTGTACATTATCTGAAGCCCATTAGATATTTATATTTGTGTAGTATGCGTGGATTTGAGTATTGTGAAGCCTGACCATAAGATGTGTTTGTGCTTTATGAGCATTCAATTCCACATTTATTCCTTTTTTTCCTGTTATAATAACCTCTACACTATGTTTCACGTTGTTTCACAATGTCTCCCTAGATGTTGGAAAAGTGCTTGTGGAGGGTTTATGCCACTAGGGCGAAAGGAAAGTCAGCTTCTGGTGTAGGGTGAGGAGGCCCGGTGTGCAGGCATCGTTCCAGTTCATCATGAAGGTGTTTAATATTGTTGAGATTAGAATAGGCCACTCAAGATCTTCTACTCCAACCCATGTAAAGCATATCTTCATAGAGCTCACTTTGTGCATGGGGAAATTTCCATGCTGGAACAGATTACTGTGTCTCGGTGGAGTTGAAAACTTGATATGGAAAATGTAATGCTACAATATCCAAAGAATGTATTTGTTGTAGTGGTAACAGTTTTGGGAATAAACCACATATAGCTGGAGAGCTCAGGTGTCCTGTTGTCCACAAAGTGCACTATAATATAATGTAAATGTGGTAATTTTTCAATGCAATAAATGTCTCTTTCAGCTGCACTTGCTGTGAACCCTTTAAATAGCTGGCCTGGTGTGTATCATGATCTGCAGTGGAGAGCTCAGCTGAATTGTGCACTGACTTCCAATGGAAAGACCAGTGAGGCCAGTGCTAGCTCCAGCGTTCACAATCACAGCCTCAGCCACGTCAGCAGCCTCCTCCAGTATCAGTGCCACATCCCAAACTCCACAAATACAACTCAAGATTCCAGTGTTTCTCAAGTTGTCTCTGGTAAACTTCCCTTGCTGCATGCTTATTTGAGGCCAATTAAAAATGTAAGGCTGTGGAACGTTTCACTGTTTGTCAGTTCAGCATCATCACAACTGCGGAATTAATGAGCTCGCTAAGCCAAATCCATTCTCCATAACTTTCACTGCTGAGATATGCTACAGCACCTCCTACATTGGAACTAATGCTATAGGCTACTCTATGTGTAGGAAACTCTTCCACTAAATGTAGAAATCACAAAATGACTACTTAGTGTGCAATCTTTCATCCTGGCATAGCAATTACCCTCATCTTTGTGCATCATGAGCTGGTAGTTACAGGTTTTGAGTATGTTCAGATGATTCTTGTCTCAGCCACCTCTCGGAGATACCAAGCCGGAGGACACTGAAAGCTGCAAATTAAGTTTAATCATTAAATCAATAGTCATGATAATTGATTCTTATTACCTCCAATTTGAGTTCCTGACATCAATATTTGCGGCATTATGAAAAAAGTCATATAAGTAAGCATTTATGAATTTTAGAGCCATTTGCTTTTTTCCAAAATGAAAAAAATGATGCAAGACGCACTGAAAAGCAGTGAAATAATCGGATTGATCGGGCAGAATTGATCTGTACGTGTACACTGCAATGAAGCTTTGTTTTGACCAGTTTAATTAAAAGGCTTATGACTAATTGGCTTGAGCGATCTCAAGAAATGGCAGTATTAATGAGATGGACTTGTTAACTACATCTCTTACCAGAAAACATTCGTTTGGACGTTCGCTGCTGGCTTGAAGACAAACGAGCAAATGTCATTTGTTGTCTAAAACGCCAACGAGCAAGAGATACGGACACCAGTCGCCTGATCATGAGCCTGCGGTGAGTAGAGTCTTCTGTTTGTCTGTATTTTTCTCTGACTGTTCAACCTGGAGGGTGCTACAATAATCTATTTGTGTTTGCAGTACATAGCTGCGAGGCAGAACACTCTGATGGACCGATTTTCTATGCACACAATGCATAGTGCAGAACACAGTGTTCATTGCTTGGCTGTTTTATGTTTAATCTCCATACTTTTGTTTTTCAGTGGAAAAAATTATACTTTTCATACTGTCTTTCTCACACCTGCATGGCAGTTTAGTGGAGATGGGGTATAAGACACATCAAATATAGCCATTTGTAGGATAAAAAGTAGATATCTCATGATGAATGAGAATTTTAGGGTTAGGGTTAAAAGTCATTTTTTACACATCCTGTCGATTTTCCATTTCAGACTGGGGACAGATACGTGGTCAGATGAAACAAACATCACTTCTCAGGTGCAGGGTCCTGGTGAAGATGAGATCACATGCTCCTTTGCCCTTCCTGCCAACAATGTCTCGGTCTCATTGTCTGTTAGAGGATTTCTCAGTGATCATCCTGTTCTGACAACCGAGATGCCCTTCAGCACTGATCTGCTGCGTAAGTTTTACACAGAGGTGTTTCCATATAATCCCTTTATATATAATTATGGTAGTAATAATAATAACAAGTACAAGAATTACAACAAAATGGTTGTAATAACATTTAGTTTCCGTGCTAAAAGTGTCACAACATATCACATAGAATATAACAAAATTAAATGCATACATTGCAAAGCGATACAGTCATGAATTCCCATCATTTTTTTTATTACGCCTTGATTTTTTGATTAATTGGTTTATTTATTTATATTTATTTATGCCTTATCATGCATATTTTCCTCAAGTCCTTATTTTATTGTTTTCTTGTTTCCTGTTTTCATATTCTCTTATTTATTTTTCTTTTTTTTTCGACCTTGGTTATTAAAAACTTGCAGCCTTCCTATGATCAGTATGAACAAAGACTTTCACTTGCACCCTGCGTCATTTGCCCACATATTTGCAATGTGTCGATAGATACAGAGGTGGATTAGACATGATGGTGAAGCTTCCAGCAGGCAGGTGCTCAGACTATAGTAGATTGATGAAAATGCTTTACTTTAGTTTTACTGAAAGACAACCTTTAGACACCTACATACGAATAAATTCAAAGTTCTCGAGTGCCCCTCTTTCGACATTATTGTCTTTCTGAAGATATTTTTATATAATTATGATTGCTGTATGTGTTATTTTATACTAGCTTTATAAGAATTTAGGATGAAATTCTCTAATCTCTAAATCCGATCAAATTGAAATATTCAAATTAAAGTGTCATCTAGCTCAAAAATGAACGAATGTGTAATGCGAGTTATGGTGCTGTAAGACGCATATACAGTTGAATATAAAACAGGAACAGTAGTGCACCTTACAGCAAATATAATACCTATAGTACCTATGGAATGCTATACAGTAATTTATCACTGGATGCAGTCCGATTCTGCGTTTTTCTGCGGTTTATTGCTGAATTGCATTTGCCACGTAACTAATTTGTGTGGCTGATTTTCCTGGTCTCTGGCGGATAACATGACAGACTTATAGGAAATAGTTTTTATGGAGTTTTCTGTTGAAGTAATAAAATTTTTTTAATAATAGTAAAAGTAGTTTTAATTATAAAATGAAGTAAAATGTTTATACAGTACAGTAATATATACATAAAATAGAATTTTTGGGGTTGCGTTTGTTTATCGTGTTTTTTTGTTTTTCATGGGCAGTTTTGGAACGTAACCACCGCGATAAACGGGGGATTTAAAAAAATTATTATTATTTTTTTTTTAATGATCTTACAACATGACTTGTGGATAAATCAGACAAAAACTTTTCTAAACTATCTGTTTTAAAAGAAGTATTAAAAAAGTATTTAAACACGTTTTTCACAAATTAATATCACACAGTATTAATTAGGCGATGAGGATTATGTTCAAATTTTTATCAATTATTTAAAAGACTTTAGAGCTATGTGGTAATGAAAATTGTGGTTACTGGTCTTCCTGTACATTTTCAACACGCTCAGTTGGGCTTTTGATGTCATTACGTAATTATACAACTCGTATTTGATCGCTGTGTGACTAAAGCCGCACTATGGCATCTTTAAAACAACAGGAAATATTGAAAAATCTGAATAGGTAAATGACTTCTCAAAAGTATTGAAGTTGATTTTTGAGGTGCTTGAAGTATTTAGGAATGCTTGTGAAACCTTGATGATCAGGTACATTTTCTACTGTTACACACAGCATTTGAATGTCGGCAAATGTACAAAAAGGCATTTTTCACTAAAACAGTTTACAGCAGTGTGAATCAACAAAGGGTGACTGATAAGGCGAGATGGATGAGATGGGTTTACAGTAAAACCACACGTGATGGTCTGAAGCCTGTAAAAACCGAGCAGGATGCAGACTTAAATCGATGAGACGACCATTGTAAAAGAAGCTGCACACCCATATTAACTCTGTAGATGCTGTATATCAGCTCTTGAATTTTTTTAATGTGACCTTTTTTCTAATTATATATTGTAAACATTTTTTTTTTGTAAAGTGTATCCTTTAAAATAATAGTAGCAGCAATACTAATAGCAGGCTCTGTTTTTTTTTTTAATAGTGCCATTGCTTTTGTGGAAAGCAACTCTCGAGTGGAATTTTCATCGATTTCCAGAAATTACACAACCATAAACTTGGCATAAATGCAGGACACGGAATAAGGAAAACATTACGAGTATGGAAATTGAATCTAAGAGCTTTTGACACAACAGAATTTCGAGACAAAGATATATCATCTTGTCAAAAAATAAGAGGTTATTGAAATAGATATAAAGTAATTAGGGTGAAATACAGAGTGTGAGATTATTTATATGTTGTAGGTATCAAGGCACTTTAGGTATCTGCTCTAAGACGAGCTCTTCTTCCTCGTAATATTTCCTGAATGACCTCTCTTCACAGGGAAGCCAGATGCACCGTTTCATCTACGTTATAACGTAACTGTTGGGGGTGAAGTGGTGATCGCATGGAATGACTCACAAAATAATAACCACTCACTTTATTACGAGCTCCGCTATTCATCCAACACATCTCTCACACACTGGGAGGTGAGTCAAACCAGCAGCAATATATTACTGTAATAATTTAGTTCTAGTCTCTTCAGGTTAGTATATATGGGTATTAATGGAAAACGTTAGCGCATTCATTTGCATGCATCTGTTTTTTAATGTCACATGACATTTTACTTCTGTAATGTGCATTTAATTGATTTTCAGTTTCATGACCTGTGTTTATCTGTGTTAGGTCATTAATGTCCAGCATTCGTGGGTGTCTTTGAGTGAGCTTATGTCTGGAGTCAGATATACAGTTCAGGTACGCTGTAAGCTCTTCCATCACCTTCAACACTGGAGCGCGTGGAGTGACTGGAGCCAGCCGTTCTACATCACACTTGATGGTATATATGCTCTTACACAGTACCTTTATGCATGCTTCCTATGACACGAGCTATACTCTCTAGTCAAGACTCTTACGGCTCATATATTATTGCTATTACATTTACCCTAGATGAGTAATGTAGCTAGGTTGGTACAGTAGTATGGGTGTAATGGTAAACAAAATTTACGGTTTCAGTGCGTATCTCGGTTTTTAAGTCGGTTCCGTTCAGTTTCGGTGCAGTTAGGAGGAAGAAATGCAAAACATAAAATTGCTTTTTTTTTTTTAATTATTGCAGATTATTATTAACATTCATGAAACTTAAAAATATGTGCATCTTTAAAAGATTTAATGCCTGCTCGGTTAAATAATATATCAAAACATATTTTAGAATATTTTGTAAAATATAATATATAAAAATAAAATGGAATAAATCTATTTAATGCAATACACTTTTTTACTTGTATTGGTTCATTTGCATAATCGATTCAATTGATTGAATAAAATTAAATAAATAGAAAATGTAATTTTAATGAAATTGTTTACATTTGTTGGGGGGGGTTTCATTGATATTTAATTTTTTAAAGATATGTTCTACTCAAGTGTTTCTAATTATTTCATCATTCTTTAACAAATGTCTTCATTCCTTTCATCCTTTATTCATTCACTCCCTCAATATACGGAATTGTCAGGATTTTTTCCTTTTAAGCGAAATTCTTGAAGCTGGACATAAAAGTCTAATGAATCCATATCATTAGCATTGCCAATGGCAGGAAGTGGCACGATTTTACGCGTGCGCTAAACAATGCAATGAAAATTCCGTATTCCGGCGCACTACAAATCATATTACCAGCCACAGTGACACTGTGCTAACTCTAATTTCTTATTATACCCCTTTCTGTGTATGTTTTCTTAAGTTTAATAAAAAATGCGCTTAAAGCGAGACTTGAAGATTAAACAAACTCCCAAATTAAGTCTGCTACTTAATATGTTCCTAAGGATTTTAACTATGTTCCATACATAAAAACGATTGCATTTGATAAACATGTGAACCGAACCGAATCCGAGTACACACCGAGTACACTCCTTAGTTGGTAGGTGAGTGGACTATTGGATAAGAGTTATAAGCCTCCTAAAATTAATGTAACATCATGAGTGGCAGTGCATATGAATATTTACATTTACAGCATTCGGCAGATGTTTTTATCCAGAGCAACTTACATTTTTCTCATTCATTGAACTGAGCAACTATGGGGTTAAGGGCTTTGCTCTGGTGTAGGAGCTTGGTGTGTCTGGGATTTGAACTCATGACCTTCAAGTCCAATGCTAAGCTACCACTAAGATAAACTGTTTGTGTAAAGCAAAATGTTGTAATATTGAATATTATTGTTTCTACCACGATGATGATTTTGCTATCAAACGCAATTCTTTCCATAGAGTATTTTTACTCTGTTACGTTTTGCCGTGCACGATATGAACAAAATGTCCTTGCACTATAATGGAATTGACAATTTAGGAAACCCAGAGTTTATTAAAAGCACTGCCTAGAAAACATGGCCTGAATAAAAAAAAAATGTAATAAAAAGTACTGTACATATTAATGACAGGAGCGGCATGAATAATTTATTATCATTAAAAGAATCAAGCTGATGATGTTAGAACGCATTGGTTAAAAAGTACACCTTTTTTCACTCAGCTTTTCCATTATTTTTTTTTTTTGCAGGCCTGTGTTCTTCATTCTGAACATCGTTGGCTGAATTAATCTATTATACATTAGTTTATTTATTCGAAAAAAGATGAGCTCTGTGCCATTTTACTACTTTTCCCATTAAGTTGCTAAATTATTATAATGTTTTTTCCGGCTATGTTCCGAAGGAGAGCTCTTAATGCATGTTTTACTGCATCAGCCCATATTGTCTCAGAGCACCGAATACTTCTTTAGCTCTTTAACAGACCATACAGTGCTTGTTGTGCTGTGCAGCCCTTTATTATATCAATTTACTAGAAATGATTACTTATGCATTTTTTTCTGATGTGGTCACATTTTGGTTGAGTAATATTTGCCATCCTTTCACTTTTATAAAAAGTCTGTATGAATTCAACATTGAAAACTGAACTTACAAAATCTTTCTGTTTCTTTATTAAATACACACTTAAGTAAAGCATTATGATTTATGTTTTCTGGGTGGGAACAATTATCGGGTACATAGAATGATATGGTATAGTATAGTATAGTATCGCCTTTATTTGTCACATATACATTACAGCACAGTGAAATTCTCCCTTCGTATATCCCAGCTTGCTCAGAAGCTTTGGTCAGAGTGCAGGGTCAGCCATGATACGGCGCCCCTGGAGCACAGAGGGTTAAGGGCCTCGCTCAAGGGCCCAAAAGTGGTAGCTTGGCAATACCATGGCTTGAACCCCTGACCTGTTAACCAACACCTCAACCACAGCTACCACAAGCATATATAGTATACTATACCTTTGTACACAGGTACAAGGTTGTGTAATTCATTACCTCATTGTGTCTTCATGGTTCGAGTTTAGGTCCTTGTGTGTCTTGTCTTAGGCCAATTACCGAAAAAAAACTTTTTGGTGTGCCGCCAATAAAGTACAGTGTAAGACATACAATTTTGTCAGGTGTCTCACTGTTTTCTCAAATCCATCATATTGTATATGAAATGATACAATATGAAACAGTAGCTATGATGGTCTTCTCCATTCCCCAGCAAGATTTTTTACGGCTTCTTTCAAGAGTTTCTGGTTGTCATTGTGGAAACCGTTCCATGTCAGGAAAGCCATTATAAATGTTTTTTGTTTATATTTTTATTCTTTAGAGAGGGAAGTGGTAGCTAAAATGGTTAAGGTGCTGGAACTATGATTGAAAGGTCATGAGTTCAACTCTCAGCACCACCAAGCTGCTACTTCAGGGCCCTTGAGCAAGAAGAGACATTAAGTTACGGTCATTCTTTAGTTTTTAGTAGTGCAGGTAAATGCTTAAAAACAGTGTGTTCCAACTGGCATGAAAATACAGAAATTGCATTTCAAGTTTTAGTGTTGATAAATCAGGACACTGTGATAGAGTTCAGAAATTTGTGTCATATTACAGTTGACAAGGATGTACAAATTCTCAAAAATGTTCTTGTGGTTAATTTGCAGCAAATATAGCTTGGCTGAAATAGTTTATTCTGGAACTAAGAGCATCCAGTACAGAAGTTTATATCCCTTTCTTGTTTCTTAATGATTTGGCCTGATCTACAGCAGTGTTCAGTGTTTTTCCTGGCAGTCCTGGGATCTCAGTAGAAGTATATGTCTTTTTGGATAAGACATTCAGTTCATTTATAATTTCCCCACTGTGGAACGAATAAAGGTTTATCTTAGCTTTAAAAGAATACTGAGCTGATACTCAACTGCTTGCCATGTAATGTACCAGGGGAGGTAATGTGCAAAATGTAAAATGTAGTATGACATTTAGAATTAGGGTGGTAATGGAATGAAAGCTTTAGTGGCAATGCAGTGGTGATTAACAGCTTTTATTACTAGAGAAGTTTATAATTGGTTCTTGTTAATTGTTTGTCAGTATAGTGGGCTGTGAGATTTAAAACCGTGTCTGTGTGGAGACAGTTTCAGATGATGCAGTTCCAGTGGGTTGGTTTGATTCATTAAGATGATTACCCTTGGGAAGAAGCTGCTTCTCAACATCCGAGTTGACGTTCTTGAACGGCCTTCTGGGTGGCAAAAGGGCAAACAAATAATGATGGGGTTAAGTGGGATTACTGCAGATGCTCGTTGCTTTGTGTTGGCAACGTGATCTGTAGGCGGGCTAGCTGGACCCGGATGGGTCGCTTGCTTTTAAAAACTTACTGCAGAGCTTTTATTAGGAGATGTGCAGCTAGCTTGCAATGCCAGGCGAGAAAGCAATTGAAGGGGAATTGGATAGAATTCTAGCACTGTAGCAAGATGAGCTACAAAAACATTGGATTGAGCTACTTAGTGCTTGACCCCACCCTTCTATCCATGCCTCTGTACATGAAGCTTCAAATTGAAGAATGTGGGGTGGTCAGTGTACTTGTGCAGGGTCTAGCTAGGTCGTCTGATGGTGGGTAGTTATGACAAATTGTTATACAGATCCAGTCACTGATGTAGACTGTTACTCCATTTCTAACACAAATTGCTGCGTATTAGTCATCCAGGAGATTTGAAGCTAATATCATATCCAACTAATAATGTCACGGTGAGCAAGTTTATCACCTAGGGAAAGCAATGCCCAAGTATACGCTATCATTTTGTTTCATTAACTTTTATTTTATTTCCACACCAAATGTAGGTAATTCAGAGTAGTAAAGATAAAGGCTACAACAGGACTGACAGGAAAAGCGTCTTCTTAGTATGTACGTTAATGTTGTCTTATTGTTTTCCCACAACGTTTAATAATTCTTTACAGTGTAATCATCCTACGTCTGCTGTTGCCACTCAGGTCGGAATAAATGATTTTCAGCAATTTACTTCCACCAAAGCCATAAATACCCACGACAGCAAGCACACAAATGAGATGATGCACTTTAAATCATGCGCACCTTCCACTTTTCTTCTGTCTATCAGATCATTTTTATAATCTCATCCGTAATCTCCATAAGACTCTGTCTCAGTACCGAAAACAAACAAGCACAGGAAATCTGGAAAGAATGTTAATAGAATTTATTGAAAAAGTTCAATAAATGATAAGAAATAAGGCAACCAGAACAGAAGGGGTGGTTCAGTGAACTGTGGAGCAAATTACAGCAGCATGATTACACAGCTCATAAACTTGCGACTATGACAGAAGCACGAGGGTATAAAGGGAAAGATGGGAAGGAGTGACAAAAGGTGTGACATCTGCAGGCTCTTTATAGCCTTTTAAGCGTTTTCATTTTTTAAATGTGGAACACATTTAGCCAATGCGTCATGTTGCGTCAAGATTGTGTCGAGTAGTAAACCCTCGTGCTGATCTGTTGTTTTTCTTTCCGGTCGTTTCTTTCCACATCTTCTCCTTCACCATAGAACATATTCTTGTGTTGTATATTTGATATAACAGTTCCTGACAAAGTCTGTGCTGCTTTAGACAGTGACTAAATTTCTCTTGTCATTCAAGAATATATCTCTATTTATTTCTATAGTGTTATTGTAGAGTAAAAAAAAACATCTGCCATGGGAAGTGTAGGGAAAAGAAGCATACATTTCTGCTGATTTTCAAAAATTTGACATTCAAACTATTTGTGGTATTTCAAAAACCAGTAGATAAGAATCAAAGAAAAGTAAAGTTGTAATTATATATGGGTCTCTAAAATGAGGATCCTGAATGTGATTGTATGTAATTAAATCCAACATATAGCACAGAGAGCTGCATGTAGTGCACTCACAGTTTAAAACACAGCCTACGCAACAATGCAACAAATTAAGGTGCCAACGTAGTCATGCTTTCAAATGATCCTGCAGGACTGTGCCTTATTGAGATTCATTCCATAAAATGAAAAATATGCTCAGTTTTCACTCACCGTTTGTCACGTAGATCCAGGATTATATTGCATTTGTCAACCACTTGTTAGGCTTAGTCACCATAGTAACCTAGATGGAAAGGTGCAGTGCACACGCTCAGACGAAGATGGAAATTCAAGTTGAAGTATTAGCTGGTGGCAGGAGTGCCTTAGACATAAAACAACTAAACCATGCTGTTGCATGGTTATTTCCTGTAAATATTTGTTTGTGATTGTGGTAGTTGTTTTTGCAAATCCTCCAAAGCAAACCAATGTAACCAATGAAACCATAGCAACCAGTAGTTTAGAATTTTTTATTTTATATTAACTAATTTATCATGTTATAAATTATAACCAACAAACTGTATTACAGTAGCATTACATAAATATAAAAAACAATATTACTACTATAGCTATAGGTATAAATGATCAGGCTATAAATTATAAGGTTGTGTTTATTATGAAGTAAACTTTCTATAACTATACACATAATCTTATTTCTCTTATGCCACAGCAATGTACAACAAACCCAATTAATTTATTTGAATTAAATTGGGAAATCAGCCTCTGGAGATTAATATTAACAGTCATGTTGCTGAGAAACCACAAATTTGATTCTGTTTGTTTTTACAATGTTAAAAAAACTAGTCATGAAATTATTGAGTAGTATTAGTAGTATGTTATTAGTTTTATCTCTGGTTGTTATGAATCACTCACTGGAGACGTCTTCAAAATTTCAACATATCAACAGTTAAATTCATGTTCATTAAGTTGCTATAAAAATGTCATCAATTTGCAGTGTTGCATTCATAGAAGAGAACATTAAGGACTGTGGTACTCTCTACACCACAAATACTACAAACTACAAAATACTCTAGCTCTACTAAAAATAGTGTCACACTATTCAACAGGTTTATCTGGGTTTTTGTTTTGTTTTTGTTTTTTTAACCCTTATCAGTGAGCTACATCCCTGCTGAAGTGTTCACCAGTCCCGGAGCAGAAGTAACAGTATATGGTGTGCTTCACAACCACAGCTGGACCGCTGCTAAAGCTGTGTGGATGCTGAATGGCCAGATGCTTCCAGAAAGCCAATACCGAATGATAAATGAAAGAGTCAGTGCAGTCACCATCAGGGCGAAAGAGCCAGGCTTCGATACACTAATGTGCTGTCACCCGTTGGGAGAAAGATATAAATGCAGCATTGCCTACACCAAGGTCTACATTGAAGGTGAGACATTTTGTGACACAAATCATTGGTTCTTTGATCATGTTTTATTGATGCAAAATCTATTGGAATATGACTAAAATGTTGCTATACATTCCACTAAAATTTGGAAACCATTTAGAAGAGAAACTAACATGACTACATCTCTACATCTGTAGCAAGGTTCTGGTCCAGTGCATAGCCTTCAGTAATACCTTATAGTATGTACATTTCATTCACTAGACTTACCTAAAAAGTGTTCAGTGCTGTTGAGTTCCGGAAAAATATCTCCACTTCAACTTTAAAATGTCTTCATGGTAGCTCACTTTGTGAACTGGGACAGTCTTATGATTGAACATGTTTAGGCTTCTTAGTTCTTCTTGGTTCCAGTAAATAGAAATTAAAACATGTGGAATTTTCATTGTCAGTTTATAGTTCTGTTTATTTCCATGTTCCGTTTGTTTATTTATGTAGTACCTTGGTCCTGAGAAAACATTGTTTTGTTTCATTGTGTCCTGCACTGTTTATGGTTGGATTGACAATAAAGCCTACTTGAACATAGAAAAACGTTACTATAATTTGCTTACAACTTTTGCCAACAGATTTAGGAAGACCCACATATGTATTTTAGGGAACACTCACATCTGTAAGTGTTCCCTAAAATCTGCAACAAATGCGCCATGGAGAAGTTGAAGATGAAGATTAATCACCAATAATGTCTACATGGCCATAGTTCTGCAACTCTGGCCATGTAGACATTATTGGTGATTAATCTTCATCTTCAAATTCCTCAGGGTGCATTTGTTGGCTCCAGATGTACATGTATACATACTTATGCTCTCATTGCTATACATCCTTCCTGTTTAGTTAGAATGTATTTTTAAGCTAATTATTAGAATGCTGTGAAGCTGAGAAGACCATGGGGTTCATCTAAAAGAGGTCTGATAAATCTGAATATCAATCAACCCATATATTGGTTTCTATTCATTTTGTAAATGTAATGAAGTGTTTTGATTCTTATTACTTTTAAATTTGAAGGGAAATGCATTACTTTTATATTGATCATTGGCTGTTAATTATGATGTTTTTCTTTTTAGGTTTTTTTGATGCAAATATAACGTGTCAAACTGATCAGCGTTCGAGAACTGATTCAATGACCTGCAAATGGAGCAAGAGTGCCTGGGCTGTCATACGCTTCCTGTACAGGTATGTAGATTTACACTCTATTCTTTTCAGATTCTTCTTTTCCTTTCAAGGCTTTTTACGTACTAGTGTGGAAAAAAGGACTGGCTGCCGTTATATGGAGTCCTTTTGGCATAGCAATCTAGACTGAATTTATTACTATTATCAACAATCTATTAATTGCAATTAGTTTATTTATTTATATATTCATTTATTTATTCATGTACATCCTGGGCTGCAATGAATCCAAAGCCTATCCCAATAGATATTATGCCAGTCTACAGCAGGGCACCATAATGTACACACTTTCCTTTGCACCATGCAGAGAGAACTCAGTAAAATTTCATGTTTTTGGAAGAAAACTAGTGAATAGAACCTGATGGAAAGATAGAACCTGATGAAAAGACCACTTTGTCTGTAACTAATAAAAAAGTTAAATTTTATTTTTCTTCAATAATTAGACAAACTGTGACCTTGTCTTCAAGGCGAAAGTTTCTGGAACTAGACATCTACTAGGCTTTGCTCTGCAGCTGCAGTTGGCTTTTTAAATTATTTCACATGCAACATAAGGTTAAGCTCCATATCTTTGTTCACTAAAAAGACTAATGTTTCATCATAACTCTCACCTCTGTGTTTGTTCTTCTTGTGATTGGTTCAGTAAAAAATAGTGCTTAATGCCAAAATTTAAGTATGATATATATGTGCTTTTGTTAACAGAATCTCTCGTCATGAAATCCTAATTGTCTTTCCTCTGCCCTGTCTTCTGTATGGTTTAGAAGTTACAGGCGAATGTGTGAGGAGATACCACTTGAAGAACGTACCGAGACACAAACACCAGGAGAAACCATGGCTGGTGTGGTGGAGTGCCCAGATGGATCTGGAGATTATCGCGAATGCACTTTGCAAGTCCTAAGCATGTTCTTCTGCTATAAGCTGTGGCTAGTTGTGGAGGGTGGCTCTAACAAAGTGAGGTCACTTCCTGTCTTTATCTTGCCTGTAGACTATGGTGAGTCTTTGGAGTTATTCTTGCACATCTTTCCATGATGAGCAGAATGACAGTAGTGATACACAGTATTACTTATTTTCTCCAGTGAAACCGTCACCACCCTCAGACCTGGAAGCAGTCACCCTACCCAACAAAACGCTAAGCGTAAACTGGAAGCGTCCTCACCTGCCTGCGTATGAGCTGCAATATGAACTTCGCTATGTACCGATTCATGGGATGGCAGATTTACAGTGGAAGGTAGGAAACGATTTTGACTGTATCATAAAATCTTGTATTATTCAGTTAAAGACAGAACACAAGTTTACTCAGCTTTATAAACATAGTCAATTTTAAAAATTTGTTACAATAAACCGGTAGGCAAAATCAAGGAAGAATTATCCTTAATCAAATTGATGATGATGTTGATGGTGCATTTGGAGTTGGAGATGGAGTTGGAAAAATAAGACAAGAAAACAATAACAGTAATTTATACTCATAAATAAAAATGAAAAGATTGTGTTTAAATTAAGGCTGCCAATCGATATAAATATTTAGTCGCAGCTTAATCGCACATTTTTATCTGTTCTAAATTTAATTTAAATTAATACTTTTTAAGTTTTTACACTAATCAACATGGACAAATATAAATGCTTTATGCAAAAATATGTTTATAATAAGTGAAACCATATTCAACATAGAGCATGAACACAAAATATTATTGTAAATGTTTTAAATAAATTATAGTGTTTTAGAGTACCTAAATCATCAAGGCACCAAATGGAGCTTCAGCTGTGTTTCCACACGGACGGTTTTAATTGCCGGATGTTCGCATCATGGCGAATTTTGCTTGAATTAAGGCTTGACACAAAACAAATGTTTCATGATTACAAATTATTTAGGTTTTTTTTTTTATATCTGTATATGTTTAAGGTTTTAATTTTGCCTCTTTTAGATTTATTGACGTATATTTTGTATGAAATTGGTAAAACAGAAATGTACGCTGCATTAATCAAGCGAACAAAAAAAAAAAATTTGCTGTCAAAATGAATTTGCGTTAATGCGTTATTAACGCGTTAATTTTAACAGCACAAGTTTTAATAGACAAATGAAATAACATAAAACAGGTGCACATATTTTGAAAACAAACTATAGCTTAGGGAAAGGCACAGGCCAAAACCAAACCACAGCAAAGGCACATAAAATAAACTCAAAACAAAATTACCAGCGTTCAGCTCAACCCAAGGTAACATGTGCTAAAGTGGTTTGTATTCACAAGAATTGATGTACCTGCATAACTGAAAGGCTTTGAGGGCAGATTGAAATGATGAACAACATTGATTCAAATACATTTTACCTTTTCCTACAGAGCGCACGCTTCTTATGTTGACATTTACCTTTATTAAGTTGAAGTTCATATTTCTCGTTCAATCTGATGCTACTCAACAGTATATATTTGAGAATATAATTTGTAAGAATTTAAAATACCAAACTAAGAAAGATTGTCCATGGTATTGAATGGGGGAAATTGTGTACTACAAATTGATTTTCTTATTATCAGTTATATTGAGAACCAATGTTTTCTGTGGCAATTACAGATTTGCAGTTGTGTCCTCCACAGGTATTTGGACCTCTCTATGAGTCATGGGCAACATTTCTGGTTAAGGACGCATGCATACAGTACAAGGTTGAGGTGCGCTGTCGAAGACTTAACGGCTCGGGTTACTGGAGTGACTGGAGCAAGGCTCATGCATCCTCGGTTTATAGTGTTAAAGGTAAATCTCAGAGCAGACAGAGCATACCACTTTACTAAGTGTTGTAGAAATTCAACTAGAATTTCAAATGCATGTTTAGTTCACCAGGCCATGTTTAGGTGACACATTGACAAATTCATCTACAGTACCATATGTATATGGTTGAAAAAGTTTAAAATAATAAAAAGTATTCTGAAATATGAAAAACAATGATAAATTGAAAAATGCTAAGAACAGTGATACACTAAGTAAAAAAGCAAGTTAACACATGGTAATTAAGGTTTCAAAGTGTTGCTGGAATTTCAGTTTTCTTTTTACAAATAGTTTTGAAATTGTTTAAAGCAGCTTTACACACATAAAGCAGTTATATTGTTGTATAAAAGGATGTGAAAGATTATTGCCTATAAGTTTGTATTTTATAATAATTTATCCCTGATGAGTAAAACCCAGTAGTGACAGTGGCAGGGAAAAACTCCCTGAGATGACATGAGGAAGAAACCTTGACAGGAACCAGATGCAAACGGAAACCCATCTTCATATGGGTGACATCGACTGTCCATTCATTGCAGTTCAATACATTTCCCTTAATTTAATCCATGATGAAAAAAATAAGTCCACATAACATTACAGCATGTTTCTAAATAATGTAATGATATTAAAATATTGTCCTTTTCTTCAGCCTCTGTTATGAATTTTGCAGTTGCAACCATGTTCATGAAGGTGTTGTCCATCTTAAGCTTTGTGGGCTTTGTTTTTATTATTGATGGTTTGCATTGCTTATTTTTTTTTTATTTTTTTTTTTAAATGAAATATGTTTGTAGAGTGTGTTAGTACTAAACCTAATTGTTTAACGAAACAATAATGTTGAGAATTTCCAAACACTGTAAATGAAAAGAATGAAATATGAAAGAATAATATGAAGTGATTATTATAAGCAATTGAAATGTAAGTGTATAATATAAGTACTTTGAAACACTGTGTACAGTCCCTAGTCGAGCTGCATTATACTTCCTGGAACATTTGTAAAATGGAACTAGAAAGGAGTAAAATTGTACCAAGATAATTATTATAATCAGCTAGCTATCAGTTCTGTCTGTCACCTGTGGACCAAGAGCTGGAAACCGGAGTATGGTTAGACACTTGATTAGTTTGAATACACAAGGCAGAGGGACTTGAGGAAAAGCAAGAACCGGAGAGTCAGTAGAATCCGTAATGCGGGTAGTCTGGGGATGATCACCAGTGTGAACCATAGATCGGAAGGTGAGCGAGTGGAACTGGGCTGCTTATAAAGGGGAAAGAAGATTGAAGACAAGCGAGGTGATCAGTAGGAGGGCAAGGCTGTGCGAGTGTGCTGAGTGTAGGAGGGAGGCGTGGCTGGTGGTTCCCTGACACTGTCATGGAAACAGTGCATTTATTTGAACAGGGACTTTGGGTAAACTGGCTGTCTTATATAAATGGTCATTATTGCACCAAGAATAAATTGTTATTGTTTTTGTATTTAAACTTAAAAGTAAGTAATTGGATGAGGCGAAGAGGGATGTGGCAAACACAAAGGAAAATTCATATGAGGAGCTGCATGAGAAGTTTGACACTAAGGAAGGAGAAAAGGATTGGCCAGACAGAGGGACCGAGCTGGGAAGGATGTGCTACAATTTAAAGCATTAAATGGTGGAGATGGAAATGTGTTGACTAGTGAGAAGAGTGTGTTGAGAAGGTGAGGGGAGTATTTTGAGCAGCTGATAAATGAGGAAAATGAGAGAGAGAGAAGGTTGGATGGTGTGGAGATGGTGAAGCAGGAAGTGGTTAGTATTAGTAAGGAAGAAGTCAGATGTTGGATATGGCGGTGGAGTTTTTAACAGGATTGTTTAACGAGATTTTGGGAGGTGAGAGGATGCCTGAAGAATGGAGAAGGAGTGTGCTGGTACCGGTTTAGAAGAATAAGGGAGATGTGCAGAACTGCAGTAACTACAGGGAAATAAATTTGAAGTCACACCATGAAGTTATGGGAAAGAGTAGTTGAATCCCGGCTGAAAGAAGAGGTGAAAGAGGAAGATGGAGAGGAAGAGCACCACAGACACATTATTTGGTAGAAGAATGCTGATAATGGAGCCACCAGGCAGGAGGAAAAGAGGAAGGCCCAGGAGGAGGTTAATGGATGTGGTGAGGGAAGACATGCATGTAGTTGCTTTGAAAGAGGCAGATCTGCTGTGGTGACCCCTAATGGAAGCAGAAGAAGAAGGACAGTCACTTTTATTATAATGACTGATGCAAAATATAATGTTTCTTTCGACTTTTAGCCCTAATTCACAGAGCTCCTTGGGTGTTCCACATTTTTGGAAGCATTATTGGAAGACCTTTAAGCATACCCCAAAGGGGCATAATGTTATAGTCACAAATCAGGCATAATATTATAACCACTAGCCTTTTGCTGCTAAAACAGTCCTGACCCATCGAGCATCAACTTCATTAACTGAAGCAATTCGAACTACAGAAGCTCGTCTGTTCGATCGGACCACACGGGCCAGTCTTTATGCCCCACGTGCATCAGTTCATCAATGTTCCTTTCTTAGACCACTTTTGATAGATACTGACCACTGCAGACCAGGAACAGACCACAAGAGCTTCAGTTTTGGAGATGTTCACACCCAGGGGTCTAGCCATCACAGATTGGCTCTTGTCAAACTCGCTCAAATCCTTATTCTTGCCCATTTTTCCTGCTTCTAACATTAACTTTAAGAAGAGAAAAATGTTTACATAATGTTATAAGGTTCATATACAGTATGTTCGGTCTGATACGTAATGCTGTCATTAATTTCTAAATGAAAGCAGTGTAGGTGATTGTGCTGGATATTAAGGCACTCTGATGGTTTGATTTCAGCACCAGAGATGGGGCCAGACTTCTGGAGAATTATACAAGAGACTTCAACTTACACTAATGTAACTCTGCTCTTTAAGGTATGACAAACTTAATCCATAGGTTCATGTATTCTGTATGAAGTGTACTATCAATAATAATGAAAGTTAGTGACCTTTCTTGGGATAAATGTTTATCTGTCAGTAAAAGAATTAGCTGCGTGTATAGCTGTAATTGAGCAGTTTTGTAATTGTAATATGCAGGCAGATATAAAAAAAACAATTATATATAATCATTTCTCATTATTTGTACATCTATTGTCTTGTAGCCTTTTCCGGCAGAAGAACCAGCCAGCTGCGTGCAGCGACTTATAGTCGTGCACCAGACTTCAGGGGGCAATGTGTGGTCAGATGACATAGCCCCAAGCTCATTTTACACATTCCAGTGGAGAAAGGAAATCCATAGCGTCACCGTCATATCCCGAAATTCTTTAGGTTCCTCAGCCAAGAATAGTAACATGACCCTGGTGCATCAGCCTAAACGTGAGTAAACGAGTTCTTACTGTAACACGTGTAACGGAGAAATAAGATCTGACTTTAGAAAGGCTCGCCTTCTGCAAAACAGCAAGCCATTGTGCTCTGTTCTATTATTCTTAGCTCACCCATTACATTATTTTCCTAGCTAATTGCTTCGATAAGAGCTGTTTGTTGTTTAGACACTTAACCAGTCTGTTTGCTTATAGAACACACTGTTTTGTAAAGAAAATGACAGCGTGATTTTGTTGCAGTTATTATATGTATTTTGTGAAAACATATATTCATGTAATCATGATGTTGGCTTGTCTAATAGTTCAGAACCAGTTTTATTGACCTTTCTTTTTATTTTTAAAATTACATTATGCTATGTTGGAAAAAGCAGTTAAAATGCAGAGAACAAGAAGTTGCAGACTTTCCACACTGTTAATTATGAATTAACATGTCATCTTTAATGGACTCTCGTAATTTCACCATATCCGTCTATTTTTACTTACACTTAGGTTAATGGTCCGTCATCACCCACAGTGCCGTTCAGTTACCTGCTGATAATGGTGCTTTTATTGGATTAATTTATTCATCAGAATAACACTATAATAATGTCAATTCCCACCATTTGATGTGCAAAGTGGGGACAAAAACATGGAAAAACGTTACATGCATTAGCAACAAGTTGGCTAACATGAGTGAGAATTTGTGAGAATGTTCATCCAAGTATTGTGTCTATATATTTAAAAGCTCGAAATCTAATACTCATATAAGCTTATTGAACATAGAGAAGAGAAAATTAACACTGTTCACAGTACAAGCAGCCATGTTGATTTGGCATCACGCTGTAAACACGACAGTTGGTAGCTGTGTAAGACTACTTTATAGATGAAGAAATTAATAAACTTAACCTAAAAGACAGCGTTAGGTTTTAGTTTTCTCTCAACAGACCGATACAGCAGCACTTTAGTGTTTTAGTCTGCTTAGCTTCCCAACCTCCTCATCTAAGATCTGCTTCCAAAGCTTCAACTATTATGCTAATACCAATCAGCTTCCATCATGTTTCTTACAGGAATAATGAAAATATAGTAACACATCATAATGACTAAAAACATTTAAAATTCATTTCTATATAATTATTTAATGGGTTTCAGGGTGGTGGTTTAAAACATTGTTATTGTAATTTCTGTCCTCTTCTGTACTACATGTACAGTACATGAATTTTAACAACACGCAGCAGTGCAACAGATTCAACAAAATTTTACAAAAAAATCTACATTTTGCGTAGCAGGCAAACATAGCAGTGTATATGTGGTATGATACATTGGGACATTGCCAGGATGAACGCATTTCCCGCCTTGTGCCAGCGATCGACAGAGTTCACTTATCTCTGTGTTAGAGGGTGTAGTTTATTTTGGTGTCTTTGCTGTTTCAAAGCCCAATTTTAGCTCTTGTCCCTCTCATATTTATTACTGTCATCGGACACTGAAACATCCACCACCACACCTACTGCCACATACATATATACTGTTTATACAGTACGTTACTGTAAATTGCTTTGTTTTGCTAAATTACTACTCCATATTGATCACCATTCTTCTCCTGGGTAGGCTAAGACATGTTTCATTGACTACCTGTACACATTAATTAGTTCCCAATGTGTTGAAACTGTTTTCCAGTGTTTGGGTACATGGCACTTTTATTTCCTATCTGCAGGACAGTGTGTGCACCGGTTTTACGTAGCAGCCAATACATCTTGTGTGTTTTTCTCCTGGAGCCTGGTGTGTGAGCAGCCATCGCTCCAGTCCTTTGTGCTTGAGTGGCTGGATTTGAGTGGTGATTCCAGCCAGGGCAAGACCCCACCAGGGAGAGTAGAGTGGCTCAGAGTCGCTTCAACCGCAAGGGATCTCCAGCTGTGCCGTAAGTTTGTAACTATTTTACATTAGTGGCAATTACTGTTTTCTTACTGTACTTTTTGCGGAGACTGTCTTAGAGACTCACTCTTTCTCTAAAACATAGTGACTATTTCTTTGTCTTTGTGATGGAAGTTTATTTGTTTTCTTTGGTATATTATTGATTCTAGTAAAATATATGATGTTCCATTTGTATCCAGCTTATACAGTACCCTGTGGCAACTATATTAAGTGTCAATGTCTCATGGTTTATTAAGCTGTACTAGCCTTTATTGAGCTGTTTGTTTTAAAGTAACTCAGCCAGCTACATGTAATATTCATTACATTGAAGTGGATGTAAATTTTACTAGAATTGGATTGAAAAAGCAGGAAAAGCTTTCTGGGGTAAGAGAAAGGCTTTATTTCATTGTAGCAGTATTTTTGTCCCTTATCATCTTAACACATTGTATTTCACACAGGACCTTTTTATGGCACAGAGGAGTTTAAGCTATATCCTGTGTTTGTGGATGGTGAAGGGGAGCCAGTGGCATGCACAGGTAACACACACCACTGAGTCACAGTTGTATTGTATCGGGGATGTAAAAAAATATTTGTGGAACGAGAACATTTTAACAGGCACGGAGAAGAAGAAAAAAAAACATTTTTACCACAGAAACTCTAGTGTATGTCCATAGATGAGAAGGCTGTTTACTTAAAAAAAAACAAAAAAAAAAACAATGACAATGAAGCAATAGTCCACCGTAATAGTCTGGATTTTTTTTACCGATAAGAGAGAACATCAATTTTATTCGTATATCGCTTTTAACAATGGACATTGTCTTAATGCAGCTTTACACAGATAATGCGGTAACAACCAATGAATAATTTAGTTTCTTATAATTGTATGTTTGTCTCTAATGAGTGTACCAGTGGCAATTGTGGTAAAGAAAAACTCCCCAAGATGGCATAAGGAAAAACCTTAGGATTAACCTGACTCAAGTGGGAACAAATCCTCTTCTGGGTGGCACCGAATGTCCATTTATTACGGTTTAACTTTGTTACAGTGTGCATTGATAGGTGATTAAATGCAACCTGTGGTCCTGAGCGAATGTAGCAGACTGTTGACATTTAGTACAGTCCAAATCCATCCTTAAAGCTCCTGTGCTGCTTAGACTCATTCACTTGGATTTGATTGCCTCACAGGAAAACTGTTAGTGGAATCACTGGTCATAGTAATCATGATTAAAAACAAATGAATGTCTTTTACATCTTGTGTCCTTTCCCCTTCAGTGAGTTGGCTTTTCTGCCAGTAAAGTTTGATTCATAATGACCATTCTTTTACTAAAAAACAGAAAGTCAATGTTGGTAGCATAAAAATATAAATGTGTATATGTTGACACCTTTGAAAATAGTTTAATTAAATATGAGACTTTACAGTAAAGATATAAAAACTTGGTGATTTTTTCAACTATTTTAATTATAGGGTATGTTTGACCAAGCCAAACTGCTGTTAATAATAATTGTAATACTAATACATCATTTATGTTTATGTGTGATTTAACAGTTTTATTCTTCACATCTCTAAGGCGTCTGAGGTCAATCTCGGCAAGTTCTTTACTCCTTTCTTAGAACGGTTCTATTGTTTTTCAGCTGTGCGAAGTGACCCTGCAGCCTACATGCTTCTCATGATCATCGCCTTCCTCTTCGTCGTCCTGTTTGTCACTTTGATCATCTCTCAAAACCAGTAAGTCATCGCCTACCTCAAAAAAATCATGGTATTGTTAGAGTAAGCTGTATGAGTTAAACATACGTAGGCAGAACAACAAACAACAAGCACTAAACGTTTCTTATTGGGTAAGTAGCAGACGTAGATGGCTTAAGCATGGGATAATTGGTATTGATTCTGTCCTCACTCGTGTACCCATTGACAGCATGCAACGACAGGAAACAGGGGCTGCAGAAGTCTTAATGGTTCAGTGGACATGAGTGCAGAGGATAGACGAGAGCTAAAGGACAGAGAGTTTTCTGGAGTGCATAATGCACAGCATGGGAGCCCAGTGCTGTGCTCAAGGACACAATAGTTATAAAATCCACATGCTCTCTGAATCGAATGCGTTTGATTACCGGGTTCATAACATTATTGCTCCTATTGGTTTAATTTACAAGCACCTTTTCTGCTAATTCTATGTATCGTCTGTTCTTAAGTTGAGGAACAAATTACCTTCATCCTGTTTACTCAGTAACACACAGCTCACTAATATGCACAGAAAGTGTGGCTCTGTTTATGCAATGTTTTTTTTTATCTATTTGTTTCGAATCAGCAGAATTATATACAGTACATGATGTCAATTTATTTTAGATTATTAATATTCTCTATATATTTGATAGTTGTTGTTTTTTTTTTTCTCTAGAGATGTTATTGACCTAATCTGTGAACTTGATACAAAAGAAAAGAGCAGGGGAAAAACAACCCTTATTATGCTGTATGAGGGCAATTATATTTTCCAGGTTTTCTGAGGTAAGAGGGTGCTGGTCAATTTTTGGCCTTGTAGGCAAGCATCAGTGTTTTAAATCTGATACGTGCAGCTACCGGAAGCCAGTGAAGGAAACAGCAGTGGGGTGGTGTTGGAGAACTTGGGCAGGTTGAACAAAAGTCACGCATCTGCGTTTATTATCATGTGCATTGGACTAATTGCATTCAGAGGTAGACCTGCCAGCTGACAGTTGCAGTAGTCCAGTCTCGAAATGACTAGAAACTGAACAAGCACCTGAGTAGCCTGTGTGGACAAAAATGGTCGAATCTTTCGGATGTTGTAGAGAAGGAATCAACAAGAATAAGCCACATTAGCAACATGTAAAGAGAAGGACAGTTAATTGTCCATAGTTACCCCAAGGTTGTGAGCAATGGCTGAAGGGGACACACCTGATGAAACACCTGGGTTTTGCTGGGGTTGAGTTTTTTATATATATATATATATATATATATCATCCTGTTTACTCAGTAACACACAGCTCACTAATATGCACAGAAAGTGTGGCTCTGTTTATGCAATGTTTTTTTTTTTATATCTATTTGTTTCGAATCGGCAGAATTATATACAGTACATGATGTCAATTTATTTTAGATTATTAATATTCTCTATATATTTGCTAGTTGTTGTTTTTTTCTTTTCTCTAGAGATGTTATTGACCTAATCTGTGAACTTGATACAAAAGAAAAGAGCAGGGGAAAAACAACACTGGATTAAATCACGACACCATGTGCTGTTTGTTTTTACATGTTAAACCGCGGGCTGCACAGAGAGTGTGCTGTATTATATTTATAATTTATTAATTAGTTGGTTTGAAAGAGGCAGATGTAGAGGACAGAGTAGTCTGGAGATGGATGATCGCAGCTGATAGAAGAAGAATATAATTATATAATTAGAATGTTAAATGAATATTTCTATATTAATTTTTATTTGTTATGGTTGGGTTTTTTTTTTTGTTTTTTTTAATTTAGTAATCATTTTAAAAAGTATAGAATATTCGGTTATCTGCAAGTACGATCGGACCAAGCTGTCAGTATCAGTAAAATTTTATTTTGTTCCATGCATGTCTTCGATCCTATAATCAGTCATTTAGCAATTTAGATGGAAAAAAGGAATCATCTGCTGTCTGGAATCATTGTTTACTCTGCTTTCTGCATGGTCTGAACATGGACAGGGTGCATAGAGAAAACATGTCTGTATGCAGAGGCATGGCCTCTGGCTATAAATTTCTGATTCCTACTGATTCCATTGATCCTTCTGACAGCAGCGTAGTCACACTGTTGACACATCCCTGCAGGACATAGATTAGTTCGGGTGTGTGGATGTGAACTGAATTATTATTTTGTCTATATATTTATTCTACATTGTCAAATTCTAATTTTATTTCTTTTAGATTAAAGAAATTCGTGTGGAAAGACGTCCCAAATCCCAACAACTGTTCTTGGGCCAAGGGGATAGATTTCAAAAAGGTCAGACTTGAAGTGTATTGTTAATAAAATATATTTTGTCGTCAGAAGTGTTACTGCTAAACAGAAATGAATGAGAAGGAATGTAAAAGCATTATCTAAGCACATACAAAAAAAAATTATAAAAAAGATTTGTTCTGTATTTCTTTGCAGTTGGATGGAAACCTATTCGGTCATCAGGAGGGCCTTACTGCTTGTCCACTTCTGCCTGTGAATGAAAATGTGTGTGAAGTCGAGATTGTTGAGAAACTTTTTGCTGTGGAAGAAGATCAAGAAGAGAAGGCACTCCTTCACCATTCAGACAATACAGAACGCCAAAGCAACAATCTCTCATCCAGAGAAGGATCATTAGATCCTCTTTCTCTCGATGCGTCCACTGTTGCTGCAAGCTCTGAAACGTCAGGCCAGTCGTCCGTAATGTACTCCACTATCCTCGTGTTCGATCAGCCTGTCCTCCAGATGAAGCAGCAGGAGAGTTTAAGCAGCTCCAGCGACGAGGGAAACTTCTCAGCTAATAACTCCGATATCTCTGGCTCCTTTCCTGGAGGCCTTTGCGAGCTGGAGAGCCATTCCTCCTCTGATAGCACCAATCCCCGAAGCTCCTGCTCTTACAACTCGGTAGAGGAGTTTTCTGAAACGTCCGAACAAGAGGATGAAGTTTCAGAGAGCACCCAGGTGTCCAAAGAACTTTATTACATGGGAATGAATGAAGAAGCTGAAGAAGATGAGCTAGATGAGGAGTATAAAGAGGAAGTTGGAACAGAGGAGCAGATTCCAGATTCTAGTCCTAAGATGGAATGCAAGAAAACCAGTGATTCAAACGTTCCTTTCTATCTGCCACAATTCCGGACTGCTGCCATTAAACTTCTGAAGGAGGCAGTGGGAGACAGCACCCTCCAGCTGTGAGCGGAAACATTGTCTTTACCTTGTGAAAACAGGTCACACTGTACGGTTTAAATCCTTCATAATTCCATTCTTTTTTCATGATCTCATTCCTGATAAGGAAAATCTGATCATGGCATAATAAGTACAGGATTTTAGGCAAAAAGGTAGGGGAATTCAGATTACTGCCATGATGTTATTTCTCTTTTACCTTAAATAGGAAGAGAAACTATGAAAGAAAACAAGTTTCATTGGCAGTGTGCTAGATGGACCATTTCCTGTTATCAGCGCGCAGTCTGTCTGTGAATGTCAGCTGTTGGGTTAAATGTCATCCTGTTATTATTGCAAATTTGCATCCTCATCAAATGGGAGGTGCCTTGTGAGATAGAGGGCAGAAATGATATTTTAAAGTACTGGCTGATATGAAATGCTGTAAGAGATATTGTATACTGTATCTGTGGCTGCATGGGAAAACCCTTCACTTTGCCAAATTTTGATATTCTATAATAAAGTATATAGTTTATCTTCGATTAGTGAAAAGGGAGAAAATTGCATGTAAAACCTCTACTGCAGCTCTACTGAAAGATGCCACACCTACCTCTATATGGAAAGATGGAAAATGATATACTATTAATATTCTATACTATTAAAATATATTTTGAAGTCTATTTGGACAAAAGTATTGGGACACAACTTTTCCTAGCCATATGCGGTTCCTTTCCAAAATGTTATCACAAAGGGCACACAATTGTATAATACGTCTTCGGATATAATATATTTTCCCCTCACCTGAACTTGTTAACCAATGAAAATGTCCCTGAGCACAAAGCCAGCGCTATGAAGAGTTTACATGGGTTGGAGTAAAATAATATAAATGGCCTGCTATAGAGCTCTGACCTCAACCCTATTGAACACCTTAGAGGTGAATTAGAACGCTGACTGCACCCCAGGCCTCCTCACCCTACATCAGTACCTGACTTTTCTTTCACCCTTGTGGCTGAATGAGCACAAATCTCTAAAATCACACTCCAAAATTCAACTTTGGTGTCCATACAGGACTGCATCATGTGTCCTTGTAGTGTATACCAACACAGCAGCATGGGAAAATGAAGGCAAGTATACTGTATACATATGAAAGTGCACAATGGGGAAATGAGCCACTGATTTATCAGCAGCATCTGCCAGTCTCGGTTTCATTACCAGAGGTAAAATTAAAATCACTCATAAGAGCTTAAACACAAGCACACGATACAGAAAACCCTCATGGCATTTAAGATTGTTGTCTGTTGTGATCTGTACAGAGTGCCTATAGGGCTTCTGTGTCTTTTAATGACCATATAAATGCAACAGATCAGCACATACATGGTGGGAGCCATCATCCCATTAAAAACTGAACTGTCAACGCATTTTCAAGAGTCAAGTCACGACAAATCATGTTTGTTACACTATGGCCTACAAAAATGTAAAACGTTTTAAATCTTAAGTAAAAAAAAGATTTTGCACAGTCTGACTTACATCATTTACAGCTGCTTTTTTTGTTGGTTCTTTTATAGTCAAAAACTCATACTCAAGATCACCTGACAGGTTTTCCCAGACCGCCACACACATACAGTAGCAAGAAAAAAAAGAACAGATGTTAGCTCCTCAGGCATCAGGAACAAACGATCCTTGTCGTTATTAGTGGAAAACTGAATTTAAGGTGCTTTTGTACAAGAAAGTGCAATCAGTGGCATTTAAATCTGTTCACGATTTAAGCTGCTTGGTTGAATCCACAAGAGTTTTTAACCACTTGACTGATATTGTGTTTCTATTTCATCACCGTTTCACTGTGAATGTCTATTTTGTCATCCATGTTTTAGCGTTCATCAAAACCTTAATCATCAAATGTGAAGCGTTCTGTCTATTTTCAGTGTCTGTTGATTTGTACCACAACCAGTGTATTGGTGACCACCGAATGTTATTGACAGTAATGAAATTTGTTTAATTGTTAATGTTTCTAAAGAATATGTGAACAGTATATTAATATTTGATGTCTATTTTTCTGGTCTGAATAAAATATTTATTGCAAGTTCTCTCAGTTGTTTTGAATTCTATGACCTTCATGGTTGAAATCATAAATTAGCTGAAGATGTATTTCCCTACAGGTTTTTTTTTTTGCTTTGCAATGCAATGGTTTATGAAGAATAGTGCTGCCCACCCTTGCAGACATCTTTTGTGTAATGAATGGGTCCCTATAAATCAGAATGCAGTGACTCACTGCTAAAATCATGCACTCATCCTTGGGACCTCAAAAGAGAGAGAGAGCGAGAGAGAGTAGTTTATGAGAACCGAAAAACTGAGAAATCTGGCTTCTGAAAAACAGCAAGAAGAAACCTTTTCAGCTTATTGCATCAGAGGTCAGACTCTACAGGGATTTAGTTTGCTGTATTCACATGCGCCTGCAACACATACAGGCAAACCTGAGCCTTATTTTCTGTGTATGTTTCTGAGCATGTTCTCCACATACATTTATGGATTTTCTCAGAGTTCTCCTGTTCAGGTTTCCCAATAACCCAGGAACATGCTAGTCAAATGTGGGTGTGAAAATGTTAAATGTATTCCTATGATGGACTGGTGTCTTTTCCTGGCAATATCTTTCTCTCACACACTGGGTTCCTCAGATAAGATCAGGAATCACTGTATTTCTCCTCAGGAAAAAAAAGGCTATGTATAAGGCATAATTGGCAGAAATCATTCAATAAAAAAATCTACTAATATCAACATTGAAAAAAATATATATTACAAATAATTAAAATGAGAAAATAATTCAATCAGATTCTATTATCAGTTTCTTATTAATTTATATTAAAAATTTAATTAAATTGATAAATGTTAAGAATGATTATAAGCCTCCATGGCACACAGACATCTGTGCTATTTTACTGACTCACCTACAGATGGCAGTCTTTAACAAGTCTGTGGAGAAATGGCGAACAACCACTTTTACCTTGATGAACTGAATTGTGCTGATAAACTTTCTTTAATAACGTGCTTTTGTTTGTAACAACTGTAAAGAAAGCATGGCTTTGTTTTATTTTACAATAATACCACTTTTAGTTTTTTAAGGAAAACCCAGCAGAACATGATGAACAGATGGTCATGATGCCAGAAAACAAACACAGTCCCTGTCCTTTTATCTAAAGTTAGTGTGTTGTTAATTTTACTGACATCTATTTTTCTCTATTCACACATTTTAATCTTTGCTAACAAATCTAATGACCGCTGGGTGGTTATCAGACACATAGGACATTTATCTTAAAAGAAAATATCACTAACATTAGATAAAGTTAGCAAGTTCATATTGACCTCCGTCAATGACATTTTGCTTTTCTGATGAAACAACCTGAGACTTTTCACCCACCTGTACTAAATATATGGGTACAGAATCCATATCTTATTTAGTATGAGGACAACAAGCCAAAATGTGTATAGATCAATTGAGCATGTTATAGACATTACCAAAATAACTGGTTTGCCAACTAGGTCACCAGTAATGTCACTGGGATTTCACTTCTCAACTTTAAGCAGGGGTATCCAATCTTTTCCACAAAGGGCTGGTGTGAGTGCAGGGTTTTGATTTGTACCAGTCTAGGGCAACACCTGATAATCAATGTAAATTACAATCATTAGATTTAAACAGGTAGAATTCGGTGTGGACTTGCTTGTTTGGAATGAAAACCTGCACCCACTACGGCCCTTTGTGGAAAAGATTGGACACCCCTGATTTAGAGCATCAAAACCTATATGCTCTCAAGCTTGTTCAATAAACAAAACATGCTTCATCCTGGTTCTGGGCTTCATAAAGCATTTTTCTTTAAACCCTAATGATTGTGTCCCTTGCTACACTTCTACCACCATTATTAAATTAGTGGACGATACAACAGCATTTGCTCTAATCTCTCACAATAACAAGCCTGCCTACAGTGAAAAACCTTGTTACAGGGTGAAGTGACAATAGCTCGATTTCAGCAAGAAAGCCAACAAATTCTTTATAGACTTAAGAAAACAAAGGTTCCAAGCACACACACATACACACACATGACCGCTAATCAATAGAGAGTCTACTGAAAACTTCACCGACAACCTGCCTTGGGGCCTCAACACTTCCTTATTTTCTAGTAGCCACTGTAATGCCTGAGAAGTCTGAAAAAATAAAGGCTACTTAGTCAGCTGCTGCTCAGTTTCTACCACTACACCACTGAAAGCTTTTCATACTGCTGAACAGCATTGTATGCGGGCTGTCACAAGGTTAAGCACAAAGCACGTCTTTGGTGCCCTTTAACAAACACCAAAATCAACTACACGTCATGCTTTTTAAGAAAAGTTTTTTCCCAAAGCAGGCAATCTGATGTGAAGTGCATTTGATCGCAGTAATTTACTTTCACAGCACAGGTCACTCATAGAAATTAATTAATGGTGTCTTGGCTCACATGGACCCACATAAGGTAAGAGCAATGCAATTGGGGCACTCCCACACAGAATTATGGACATATATTTGGTTTCCCAGAAGCCAATGCACTTCTGTTTCTTGATCATGTCTTGATCTGAATTGAACTGTGAATCCTGGATTAACCCTGAAATGTTTTTGAGTGCTGCACAGTGGTAGGAATGAAACTTTGTGAACTTTAAAAGCAGCGGTGGACAGTAATAAAGAAAATGAAATTACCGTATTTTTCGAACTATAAGCCGCTACTTTTTTCCCCACATTTTGAACCCTGCGGCTTAAACAACGAAGCGGCTTATTTATGAAATAAATAAGGGTTTTTTTAAAAAACCTGTGTAAAGTTCATTAGTTTCAGTGTAGACACCTGCAGCTTATAGACAGGTGCGGCTTATTTATGTAAAAAATTTAAATCTTTGTCAAACTCAGTGGGTGCGGCTTATATATGGGTGTGCTTTATAATATACATTAAGGTAGTTACTGTACTTAAGTAGCTTTTTGCGCATCTGTACTTTACTGAAGTATTTCCATTTGGGGAGACTTTTACTTTTACTTGACTACATTTTAAAGTAAAATATTTTGTTTTTTACTCAACTACTAGTGGATACAAATTTTGTCAAGCACACAGCAAGCCAACAATCAGGGTAGATTCTGTTTTCAACTTGTTTTGATTGGTGGTATCTACTTAGCATAAACACACATTTCAGTGTCAGGACAAAAGCAAGCAGAACATTTTTAGAGGAATAAATGAGAAAGAAACTCCTGACTCATGGCCTTATTTGCATTTTTATTAAGTAGTTGAAAAGAGTGATTTATCAATCACTTTTTGACTAATTAATATCATCTTTGTAATAGTTGTCTGTGCTAAAAGTAACATTATAGTCTTTTCACATAAACTGAGTTATGTATATAAAACTCATATATAAAACTATATATAAAAATATATATAAAAGGAAATTTAAGCCATAATAAATCATAGTACTCTGGATACTTAAGCACATTTGAAGGCAAATACTTTTGTACTATTTGAATTTAAGTAAAAGTTTCAGAAATGTTGAGTGGAAGGAAGGACCCAAATGCAGAATGAGAAAGAGGCACTGGGAAAAACACAGGTTCAAAAACAGATCCAAAATCCAAAAGCCAGGGAAACAGAGCACAGCAGGGAGATCCAGAATCAGCAATCAAAAACAGTCCAAAATTCAGACATGGCAACCTAGCAGTAAAGGACAGATCAAAACCAAAATCCAAAAACAGTCCAGAGCCCAAACCAGAGCAGAGGCAGGGCAGGGGTCAGGGTCAGGAACAGGCAGGGTGGCAAGGCTACTCTCAGTGGCAAGCAAACCATTGAGATAATCTGGCCCCAAGTATATGTCCTTTGTGTGCTTAAATAATGGGTTGCATGGGAAAAATGGCACTGTGAAACCGAAAGCGAGTACCGCTAGCCCAGAAAACCTTAATAGAAAGTTTTAACTTGACTTGACTTGACTAAAGGGAGCACTTTTACTTTTTACGGATTATTATTTTGCATTGTGTAACTCTACTTTTACTCAAGTACATGCTTTGTGTACTTCATCCACAATTGTCTAATGCTAAAAATGAAAATATTAGCTTTTTTGTGTTTTGTTTTGTTTCGGGGATATTTGGGAGGTGATTTAGCTCACCACCGAGGTCCCCAAACCCAACCCTCACACATACAACTCTTCGGAGGGCCACTGAGACATTACTTGGTATGATCATTAATTAAATTAGCTTTCTGTACGTCTTTCTTTTCCATTATCACCTCTAGGTTTCTGGGTTTGTTTTTGGATCCCATTGTATTCCTAGGTGTTGTCATCCTTTTGGACTCCTGTGCACTAAGTCAGCAATGCAACAATGTTCTTTGCATAAATATATTGTGGTATTAGATGGAAATAGTTAACCATTATCAATGTACTGTAAAACACACACTTTTGCACACACACTAGTCAAACACACTGAATGCCACTTGGACTTTGACTTGGATTATGAAAATTCTTATATAAGACACACATGCACAGACAAGCAAACACCATAATTCTAAATTCAGCACAAACTGTTCATCCAAAGATATGTATCATGTGTGTGTGTATATATATATATATATATATATAT
>MU545793.1:3023026-3087035 GCA_024362625.1 Silurus asotus
TATATATATGTATATATATATATATATGTATATATGTGTGTGTGTGTGTGTGTGTGTGTGTGTGTGTATATATATATATATATATATATAGTGAGAAAAATAAGTATTTAATGATATAAATACGATAAACTATATTGTTTTTTTAACTTAATTTAATGTCTTTATTTAATATGTTTTATGTAATTTTGTTGCTACACAAATCTTCAGCAGCATATAACCTTATCCTTAATACCAAGAAAAAGAAAGCTTTAAAATAAATTGATCAGATGAGCTGAAATGCTACTCATTTAGCAGAGGATGTGCTTTTTCTCAGCACAGCTGCTGAATTGATTTTTTCCATACTGACAGCTGCATCTGGGGACTGAGTGTGTTTCTATTTTGGCAGGTGTTCATGTGCGTTTGTATTCATTTTGCGCTTATATTTAGCAGCATGGAGATTGTGTATTGTGATGCATGCGGAGGGGGGATGCAATGCACGTAAAGCTGCTTATGCAATGTGTTTACAAGTAATGTTCCCCATTCGGGAACTCGAGCTGCGTTGCAATGCTTTGGGAACGCCTCGCGTTGTCCACGCTTAAAGCACGTGTGAAATCTGGCCAATAGGCAAGTCGTGTCGTCATCGGCGGCCAACATCACGACAACCAGGAGCTACAAAAAGGCTGTGCCGTGGTGGTGACATAAGCTTCTGCTTGTTCAGGTAAGCGCTTTTTGTGTGAGATTCTGTTCAAGCATGGCTAGCAAGCAAAAATACCGGTTGTGTGTTTATCCTTGCCCCTGTTTCATTACTGGGAAGGATACGCATGATCGGTGCGTTGTTTGTTTGGAAGTGGAGCATGCTCAATCGGCTTTCGAAGAAGTCTATTGTTCGCATTATAGCCTCATAGCTATGCTCACACTTCACTCCTGGAGACTGCTCTTTGAGTGCACAAGGAGCTCCTTGAGGTCATGACGCAGGCCGTGCCCAAGCTTGAGCTACACCGGCTTGGCCGGTCGAAAAGCGGAAGCAGCGCGCACCCAGTAAGCTGGATGAGCGCTTCCTGGCCCCCGTGTCACAGCCTCATTGCCGAGGCCTACCGTTCTTCCCCGACCTGCACACTGAGGTGTCCAGGTCCTGGGAGACCCCATATGCCTAGCGTACTTTTTCCCGACAAACCTTGCTTTATGCGAGTGTAGTTGGTGTTAAGTAGTGTGGCTACAGGGCGATGGCATGCATGAAAGAGAGGGCTAGCAAGCTATCTCTACCCTAGCGTAGCATTGTCACTCAAGGCCCCGGTGTTCCCTACTAAGCTGTTCCAGGCTGCGTCGGCTTTGGTGGGGAAGGCTTATGCGGCAGCAGGGCAGGCTGTGGGTTGCCTCCCCACGATGGGTGTGTTGCATGCATACCAGGCTGACATGCTGCAGGAGTTGGACGAGGGACTTAGCTTTGGGGCTGACGAAATTAAGGAGTTGCGTCGCGCTGCCGACCTAACCCTTAGGGCCATGAAGGACACAGTGCACAGAAAGGCATCTGTGGCTCACCCTGTCAGATCTCCCTGACAGGGATTGGGCTGTGCTGCTGAAAGCTCCAATGGCTCCTCCTGGATTGTTCGGCGATGATGTAGCGGCGGTCGTCGACAAGTTTCAGGAATCTAAAAAGCAATCAGCAACGTTCCAGCGGTACCTCCCTCCCCAATCCTATGTGGCTGCTCAGAAGGAAATCGTTGCAACCTGGTACCCACATGGAGGCCCCAGGGGCCCCTGGCGACGCTCTCGGCCCAAGAAGGAGCCGGGAAACCTGACGGTTGTCCTCGCTTCTAATAAACAGGCCATGGTGTGTAAGTCCTGTTGACTTAATTATGGGTGGGCGGTGTACACCTCGTTCCACGGTGTACTTCAGAGCGTGGATGGAGGAGACCTGCCACCTCTCAGCGCTGCTTCAGCTGTTCAGGTACAGAAGGCCAGTCTGTTAGCCCTGCCACAAGATGTGATATAGGACGCAGTCTCCCTTCTAGCGGATGTGTCTCTCCACTTCTGCTCCAAAAATGGCTGCGGTTGGAGGAGATGAGGAGGCACCGATGGTTGCAATGCATTGCTCCAGCCGTTAAAGTACAAGAGGCTGGTTTGTTAGCCCTGCCACAAGCTGTGCTTCAGGGCGTGACCTCCCTCCAGCAGGAGTCTCCCTCTGTTACTGCCCCGAACGGCTGAAGGTAACTCCTTCAAGCTTATGTTTTGTTTATTATTTTGGTGGCCTTATGAGTTTCCAAATGCTTCAACTGTCCTGCAACAACATGATCACAGACATTGCTAATGTACACAATATATTTAAAAAAATTAAAAACAGAAACTGTATTCTTTGCAACACTGTGTAGCAATTTGTGTTGGTCAGTCACTCACACACACACACACACACACACACACACACACACACACACACACACACACGGATATGTAAATGTGAGCTGAATTCAAGCAAGGCCTACACGTGATGAATCATAGCTGAGGGCTGTGTGAGTGATAGCCTCTGATTTAGGTAGGAGTATTTCAGTACACCTCACGAGTTCCATGAGTAATATGCCCGCTGCTGACCAAGAGCCCTCCTGCAGATAGGATGTACCACTTCATTTAAAACCTTCCACTCTTTCCAGTGATTCATGTGCCTTGTCTCAACCAATATGCTCCAAAACAGAAACTTCTGTAGAAATCCAAGTTGGAGATCAGGGGGCATTTCTGACTAGTCTTTCTGAAATGCTTCCAAGTGTAACATTTTCTGAGCCAGAAAATGTAGGAGGTAAATACAGAGCAGAGATCACTGGCAGATATCACAGGTCAGTCCAGACCAAGGTCAAAAATAGAAATTTATGACTACAGCACATACAAACATGGGAGATCACGCTGCAAAAGGTTTACATTCATTCAATTGGCTTTGAATTATAGTGTGGACGAATCGGAATTGAAGCAAAGGTCTGAGCTGTTGTGATTAAACAAAAGTGTTCATGACCTGGTGGTGTGGATGTGGGCATGGATTGAAGTCTCGAAATATACCACAGGTACAGAGTACAAAAAATATCATAATTTAACGACTAAGTATGATCTGTTACGAATTTTGTAGCAGATTCTCTGTTGTGACAAATCATTTCCAACTTACTGATGAAAAGAAAGAGTTTTCACAAACTTTTATAGATTTGGTTTAGATCATTTGTCATCACTGGTCTGATATGTGATATAAAAAGTGGGATCTTTGGCTAGTGATTGGACAAAGAGGTACAGCTTCATGCTTTGCTATAGCAGTTCAGTAAGAAACACAAAACAAACACGGCATTGGTTGGAAAATTATATGGGCCAAAGTTTGTACATTTTTAATTACAGTAGTTTATTACAGGAGTTTTTCACTTTATGTTTTAATTCCACTGGTGTTTCTATATAACACAAAATGTTACGAATCATAGCCATATTAATATGATCTAAATTTGAGAGCAACAGTGTTTTTATATGCATCTGAATTTTGTAAGTAGTTGATCGTATAAACTGTTTTATAAATCAAATTTGTTTGTGCTTAAATATTGTGTCCATGCCACATTGTATAACTGGGGTCCCAAAAAGGGTCTGTTCCATTCTAATTCCAACTGGCACAGTAAAAGTGATTCAATTGTATGTATTTCTGGTTGTTTATTTATAGCTGCAGTAGGACTGAATGGTTCAGGGGGTGGGGTGTCCAATGCTAACTGGTTACACAATGTGCAATACCAACATGGAGTCATACAATCAGTTGAAATATATAAAAGATTTACAGAATTTGTTTTGTTTGATTTGATGGCACAAATTTAGCACAAATACTGTAAGTAAGGTCCCCTGGTGGTCTGATGCAGCGCTCTCACCGCTGTGACACGGGTTCGATCCCCGGTCAGGGAACCATCCCCAACCACTCTCAGTGCCGGTCCCAAGCCCGGATAAATTGGGGAGGGTTGCGTTAGGAAGGGCATCCAGCGTAAAAACTTTTTTAAATGAGGGGCCAAAAATATAACTTGATTGACTAACTTAAATGTTGCATTGTACCGAACATTATAATAAAATTAAAGCTGCCATGGTTTCTTTGAATTTAAAATAAATTAATAGAAAACATGACTCTGTAATTGTTTCACTAATGCAGTGTTATTTCAATGTTGTAGTTCAGTAAAACTAATAGTACAATTAGAAACAATCTGTTTTATTGTACAATAGAGTAATTTACTGACCTTTAATGAGAGACGTATAGCTGGTTCTTATTTTTATTTTTTATTTTTTTGAAAAAAAAAATGGTTCCCCCTTTTTCCCTATTCTCAAAATGTACATTTAATGGTGGGCAAAATCAAATGTCACACAGGCCAACCTTGGTACATAGTTTGGGCTTCACTGCTTTAGAGGGAAACATCACTGCAAATAAATGCTAAATTATTCTGCCTAATGACATTTATCTTAAAGGTACTGGTGCCTTCCAGGATGACGTATGATAATGAAAGTTATGTAAATCATATGCTACGGCCTTTTTGAGCAGGTTTACAGTGTTCTCCTCAACAAAAGAGCAGTTAATGTAATATCTGTTGGAAAAACAGTGTTCATTTCTCTAGTCATTTCTCTAAATAATTAGAGGCATAGTAATAGTGAAGCTGAATCAGAAATCAGGATGCTGAAAGGAAGGATTGGATATCCTCCGTTTTCCAAGAGAAGTATTATAGACCCTATATATAATTTAGTACTGATTCTGTGTTATTAACACAACGAATGTGACTGACAAAGTAACACTATATGAGGACCAGTGAAAGCATTTGTGTGTCAGTGTGTGAAGCAAGAATCCTCCTGTGCCCTTCGGGAATCAAGTACTTTGCATAGTAATGGTATGTTTTTATAAACTTCTGCCAGTGACTTGGGTGTGAAAACGCTGGACATGTAAATTAAAGTAGAGGTTGGTTGCTAGGCAACGGCTCTCCTTTTTTAAACTGACAGTATACAGTACAAAGTATGTGTGTGTGTGTGTGTGTGTGTGTGTGTGTGTGTGTGTGTGTGTGGAGCATGTGCAAGTTCTGATGGTATCCAGTGGTTTTATGCATTTATTATGAACAGTTTGAATTTTGTTGCTGTCCCAAATATTGATGTAGGACCGAAAGTCAGTGTTCTGTAAAGCTGCCTTGTCATTATTAACTTCTGCACAGTGCAGCGCAGGCTTATCCTAACCATCATCTCCAATCAGGGAACTTTTCTGTGTTTTCTGTTCCATTATGTCTGTGTATGTCCATTTTCCTTTCTCAAAGACTAGCAGATGGCTCTTATTTCTAATCACAGCCATGCTGCTTAAGCACCAAATCCACACTGGAACTGGGGGGAGGGGGGGATTTTATCCATGACCCATTTTATTCTGCTTATATCCCTGTTTATCATTATTATCTAAAATCTCATGGTTAAAATGGGGACACACATCTAAAGAATGGACTTTTTCTTGATAAATTTTTTTACTGATACTTAAGTAGTTGAAAACCCTTTGTAATTTGAAAAGCATTTGGACTATAAGAGCTGCTTGTCAGCATTGGCTGTATGTAAGAACGGTCTATAATTTCCTGCCCAATTTCACCAAATTTTCATGCTCAGCATGACATATGGGCCATACCCATGCATGAGATTGTGTGTGTTTTTAAACAGCTATCGCTGTTTGGGCCAGTTGTAGCAGGAAACATTCTTTACATCTCTCAGTAGTTTTCATGTAGACCTTTTTATGTGTGCCAAAGGTTTACCAGAAAAAAAAAAGGCAAATGCAAATCCCTGGTTCCTGCAGTCCTGTGGAGGAAAGAATCTTGTGAATCAGAAGGGTTAAAAGACAAGAGTGAGAATCTGAAGCGAACAGATGTTTGCTTTTGCCAGGCATTGACATTCCACACTGATGTACAGAATTCCACCTCAGAATGTTACTACAACATGCAAGCTGGATCAAAAGATATATGAAGAGTTGCACCAGTCTATTAAGAAATTAAAGAAGTTAAAGCATTATTTAAAGCATTCTCTAGAAAAAAATCTTTAAATGTGGGACAGTTTTTTCAAATTCATGAGGTAAACAGTGGTAAACAGTGGCAAAGTATTCCATATTAGATTTACACTCACACCTTCTAAGAACGCACATACAAAGAGACTGTGAAAAGGTTTTTGTTCATGTATACTAATAAAAATAACCTTTCATCAGCGTTATGTGAGAAGACCAATTATGCCTACGTGGGACAAGTTTCAGGTTTACTCATCCAGAAGTCTCTTTAAGATCATTAAGATCCCTCCCTCTACTTTGTAATGTGATTGCATAATTGTTTGTAAATCCCCCACAATCCACCTACTAACTTCATGTGCAGTGTATCAGATTACACACCTAAATGATCATCTCTATTAAGGATCTTCTAAACCACAATCTTTTTTTACGTATAAATAACAGCATTCTAAAGCCATTGTAGTTGCCATGTCATAGTTGTCAGTAAAGAAACCAAATTTTTTGTTCCTATTGAGGAGCAGAGAGTGAATTCTTGCATATATGGTTCTTACCTATTGGTTACCAACCTGGGAATACCTGATCTTTTTCTAACTTCGTTTGGTGTTTCACTATGGGAATCACTTTAGGCATGACCAACTACGGAAGCTCTCGACTCGGCCACGCAGGTGGACGGTAACCTGCACGAGGTATGCAATCAAACCATGGCTAAGATAGGCCAGGAGCTGAAAATGACGCTTAATCCGCAACAAGACAACTCCTGTCCACCGTACCAGCATTGCATGAAGGGTGCTCTAAGCTAGAGATTCAGGGGATAGGAGAGCTGGGGTTGGCCTGACCCCCAGCGGTAGAGTCTTTGGTGGCCTACCACCTCCATCCGAATCGGTGCTCTATTTCTGCCTCCTCTCAAATTTTGCTGCCAAGCAGAATGAAAAGATTGATGGAGTTTATCCATCAGAGGATGTACAAAAATGCGGCGCAGTCAGTGTGCTCACTAAAAGCTGTGACTTTACTGTCCACGTACCAGGCAGAGATTTTGGAGGAGATGGGGCGACAGCTCTACACGGGAGTGCCCAACCCGGCACTCTGGGATAAGATTTGTGTGATAAATGACCTTATTCTGCCCTCTTCACGAGGATCGGTTCAGGGCTGCAGCCGGCTTAGGTGTGTCAGGTGAGAGAGCGTTTTGGCTGAAACTTGGGCGAACCTTGGGCGACATGCAGAAAGAGGAGGTGATGGACGCTGCTTACGACCCTGCTAAAGGTCAGTTTGGTCCAGCTATTGAGAAAATGAGAGAAACCAGCACTCTCAGTAAACAAGAGGACGAAGCTTTCACCCTCTGTTTCTCTGTTTCTCAAAGGAACGATGGGTTACTTAACGTATTCCCGGGTTCTTTGATAACAGTGTAAGGTTTTTCACCAGAATTTCCCTCCTTGCACAGAAACGGGAAGAAATCTTGCTACAATGATATTGTCAAGACAGACAAGGTGTCATAGGAGCTTCCGTAGTTGGTCACACCCAAAGGGATTCCCATAGTGAAACACCTTAATCTGTTATCAAAGAACCCGGGATTACTTTAAGTAACACATCACTTTCATGAAAACCTGAGCTTTGACACCTCTGCAACATCATAAAGGCAATTAAACACTCAAAGGAGAGCAAGCCAAACACAATTTACACAAACAACTATGATTGCATACTGGTTTACATATCAATATGTAAGAGACAAATGTAATCCCTGCTACGCTGATATCATGCTGAATTGTGCTCTGTTAAAGAAGTTGCTGTTGTTTTGTCAGGATTGAAATCAATAAGATAATTGTTCCCATAAATGAATACACCATGTCTTGCAAGTTTCCCTGTTCCAAACCCAACTGATTCACATAACTTTAGTATGTTAAGTAACAAGAGTATGTTAGAGCAGGTAAAACACTGAAATGTACAAGACAACAGGTGCTCTAGGAACAGGGAATAGAGCCTGTGATTTAGCCTCATGAAGAGCAAGAATGGGAACAAAGCTCAAGTCCAGTTTACTGTCTTAGTCCACATAGCTTTCTGTCCATAGTTTGTTGGTGGTGGTGTGATGCTGTGGAGAGGATTTGCTTTTCTGAAGCCCTGGAAAGGTGCCACATGCTATTAGGTTTAAAGAGCAGAATTCAAACCTGAATCAAAGCTGGAGAAAAAAAAAATCTTATTGTTGGTATTCTTTGCCGTGATGACTCTGAGTTTAAGGCTGTCAGCTATTTATCCTGAGGTTGGAGGTTTAAGTCCCACCTCTGCCACTGTTGAGCCCTTAAGCAATTCATATAATCCTCTTTTCTAGAACAGGGCAATATCACGGGTGACCCTTTACTCTCAAATCCCTAACAAGCTGAAATATGTAATGTGATGAGAGAGGTTAGAGTTTTGTATTCCTGGACAGAATTGACATACATTTAGACATCCTCCCGCAATGGCACCTTTCTCCATACTGACCTTATCATATGTCCTTCAACACAGCATCACCATCAAACTTAGATCTCCCAACAAAGTTCATCAATATTTTTGGGAATAATCAATTTGGTTTGAAGCCCACATTATGGGCACGTCCTGCAGCTTGCAAATTTATTCTGTGTACGAGAATGAAGATTATTGCAAAGGCTCTTGTCTCTCATCCACTTGAATATGGTAACTATTTACTAGTCTCCCTACCAGTTTTAACTATTTAACTGCATATGATCCAAAACACAGTGGTGTGTCTGGTGTTCAAAGAATACCTACACTACCCTTCCTCTTCTCACTCTATAGTCTTGTGTGTGTATATCCTCAGATCATAGCCTGCAGATGGATGCCTGCAGATTAATCAATAGAAGTTCAACCATCTACATGAAGTCACTAATCAGGACCAATTTCAATCGCAGTTGCTATGTTCTGTGAATGATAAGATTTGGAAAGCTAGTGAGCTGTTTATTTTTCTACAATAATGAGATGAATTGCTCAGTTTCATTCATTCTGCACTTCACAGCAGGACATGGACTGATATTAAAGAAGTACCGGTACTTGAAAATGAGGTGTACATATAAATGTATATATAAAATTATTTTAAATTGCAAACCAATCATCAGTCTTTGTAAAGTTTTATACTGACAAAATTATTTTTGATTATTTGAGAATTAAATGTTAAACTTTTCAGAATACCTTCTCCAAAACTGTGTATCCTTGACCTCATTCTATCATTTGCACACAGGTTCTTATGCCCTCAGTTCATTTGACTTAGATTGAATGTGTACTTTGATCAAAAACTGCTGTCACCCATTTTCCCTTTCATTTTCAGCAAACAGAAATGTATCACATTTTCATTACTTGACTACAGCAGCTTTTATTTTAATCCAGTTCTCTTTTCAATCTTTGACTGTGATCTCTGATGAGCTTTATTAACCTGCTTATATATATATATATATATATAATTGATGGAAAATTAAAGCGTTATTTGAATAGAAAGTCATGAGATTCTAAACTCTCTTGCAAAGCAAACTATCCTCTTACATGGTTCAGATCTGAGTACACTTCATGTGTGAGTTGTTTGTAGAGGGGTCAGAGTTGATTTATCATAGTCACATTGTTATGCACCATCAATTCAAGACTATGTTTCATGCTGAATGGAACGAAGTGTAAAAACACTATTAACACCCTCACAACTCACCCTCACCCTTCGCTATATATAAGTGTGTGCACCAGAAAAGTGTGTTTTCAATTGGGCTTCTTTTGGGCTGTTGTGTCTATGTTGGTTTATTTTTACAGCTCAGTTGCTGGGTCAGGAAGGTGGGTCAATGTCATCCAAAGTGGGTTGATAATAGCCAATAAAACATGTTGGAACTGAGATGCAGACCTTAAAATGAATAGGCATGTGGAGTCAAGTTAAAATATCTGGAAAGTTCCCCTCTGTCTGTCGAGACTCATTGCCAACCAGGAAAAAGTGTGAGTTAAATGAATAAGCTGCAACTGCAAAAAATTGTCATATAAAAAGGGAAAGGCAGATATGAGTGCAAATATTTATTTATTTTGTTTAGATTGTGTGAACATAAAACACAAAAAGACAGAAAAACAAAAAACAGGCTTTACGATCATTAACCAAAACCTTAACCTGAGTTTGAGCACTAACAAAATGTTTACAACCATTGAAAAGACAAATAAGAGACGCTGACTGTGTGTGAGTGTTTGATACAAAGGGTAATAATTAGTGGATGCGTATCAGGTGCTAACATGTGACATGATGCAGTGGCTTATGGGTGACATAAACTTGACAGAAATGTAAAATTTTTGCTTGTAAAATAAATGTAAAACTTTTAAGTCACAGGTATTCCCCAACATAACACCTGGGGACATGTCCTAACCTACCCAGGCTAACAAATTAAAGGACATAATTTAGCAAAACAGAGCAATTTACATTACTATACTGCATACACTATACAATATATATGTGGCATTGGGCACGTGGATGAGCCAGAGTGGAGGGCGGAGCACACACTGCTACTTTTACCTGCCATGTGAAATGTTGTATTGTTGTATTGTACTCGTCGTATTGTTTTCGTCATTGTAAAAACTAAGAATTGCTAGTCAAACCATCTTTATTAAGGGATCACAGGGACTTTAGGGTTCTGTATATCTCTGCCAACATATTTAGGTAACACATTTTTTAACCTGATTAACAAAAAAAAGAGCTCAAATTGGTTCAGGTAAGTTTTGTAGTTTGGACTAAATTTTAACATATTTACAGTTGTTACGTTGTTACAGTTGTTATGTTGTAATCAACATATGAATTACAGAAAGCCAAAAATGGCTGAACTATTCGACTTAACATAATTTCTGATTATCTATTAGCACTAGAGTTGAGTTACTTGAAATCCTGCCTATGAAAGAGTTACTATATGTGAATTGAGTAAGACTGTTTTCACAACAGGTGTATTTTTTTGGGGGGAGACAGAGTTAAAACTCCCTTTGTGCTAAAAGAAATCTTCTAACATGACATGCACATTGTAACAATTTTGTGGCTCTGTAGCTCAGCAGCATAGTCATTTCTGCTGACAAGCTGGCTTTAAAAAACGAACAAAACATTATACTGGGTGGACGTCATAACCCAACCACACTATGCTTAAACAACCCACGCTGGCTTAACAAAAAAATTCTGAACCAACAGAATAAATTATAGAGGGTACATTATGATAATATCTGTTCATTTGTATTAATACTGAATGGATTTAGATTACATTACGTGTAATAATTTTAAACTACTTGGTGACTAATGATCAGCCATTTGAAGTACTGCTGTTTAATAGAAGTGTTCTGATAAAAAGAAAAAGAAATTGCACTCAGACATTCTCCTGTGATCTGGAACCCTTGTTTGAACAAGAAAAAGAAATAGAAGAACAGTGTAATTGAGGCTCACAAAGCAAAAAAAGGTGTCGCAAAACCAAAATGACATACCTTCAATAAGATATGTCTTTTGAGACTGTAGATTCCAAGTGAACCAGGTCTTTCATCAGAGAAACCAATAGAGAAACCATAGTGTTATACATTACAAGCCCAGAACTGCCATTCATTTCACACCTGATTACTAGCACTTACTCAAACCCTTATGTTTAACTGCGACTCACTGTTCCCACTCTGTTCATTCTACAATAACTTTGGAACTGGAAACTCACTTCTGTTGCACTTGAGAGCTGCAGACCCCTGACATAAAAAGGTGTCTGAAAATAATCAGCTTAGTTTGATTTGTATTTGATTAGCACTTAAATAATAGATATTTTCACATGCAGCTTTACAGAAAACCAGATGTAGGTCCATTAATGAATAGGCTATTGGTGATGGTGGCAGAAAAAAAAAACATGAGGAAGAACCCCATATGTTATATGCCATCAAATGCTGAAATTTTTTATTTTTTTTTTCCAGCTATTTTTTTTTTTGTTCTGAAATTTTCCTTAAACAGTGTTATGGCATTAACTAATGTTTATACCAGAGTGGTCTCGATTATATGTATTAAATATATGTACTGTACATTTTCAGTAGCGGAAAAATGCTTACATTAAATCTTTATTTAATTTTTTTTTTTTTATCTCATGGAGTGGTACAGTAATGTTGCCATAAGACAGCTTAAGGGGGGCCCAGGTTCAATAAACTTCACACATACTGTACAGAAAATCAAGTTTGATTCAGTGTCTGTGTGAAGTTTATTGAAGTTTAAAGTCTGTATGTAATGATAGGTTTCCTCTGGGTTCTCTAGTTTCTTCAAACCTCTAAAAAACATATAGTTTGGGGGATTGGTTATGCTAAGTTGCTCCTAGATGAGAAGGAGAATGTGAATGTTCCTACTTTTTCACCGACACGGTTTTAGTACCGATTCCTGCTCTGTGCCAGCTCTCAAACCACTGAGAAAGTCGTTCCACCTTGGCTCAGTAACTACTGCAACAGACAATTTCACAAAATGTTTGAAAACATTCTGCTGAAGATATGAAATTCAGCGAAGATCCAAAACAAACAACAAACCCCGCAAAAGAATGAAGTGTAAAAGGAAATATGCCAGCGCAGCACTGTGCTAAATCTAGGACCAGACCTTGAACATGAACCACTTTAGTGCATGTGTGTGCATTTTAAGCTGTATTCCTGTCGCGTTCAGTGTACTTTCTTCAGTTTGCTACACCGACCATAATTTTGTTGTTAATGAAGATTTCTAATGGGCTCATTATGTGAATAATTTGCATCAAAGTTATGAATTGAAAAAAAAAACAATTATCTCATAAACACAATCATCTCATGTCTCATGTGCTTAACACAAGCACTGGGAATAGCTACAGTATATACTACTGTACTAAAACAATAAAGATAACAAAAGAAAAAAATGTAAGAAAATAGTTTCAGGTCAGAAAAATTGGTTCCACCCTGACCCTAAAAACTTTCTGGACTTGAACCCCAGACCTGGTTACTGGTCAGGTATGCTGGTGTAGTCCAGGGGCATTGAAATGTAGCATCACCAGGTTTTTTCAGTGTAGTGTTGGATGCAGGGTACAGGCTTCAGTTTCCCACCCTAATCAGGATTTTGTTGGTAATGAAGATGAATCACTAATGGGCTCATTATAATCAAATTAAAGTTATGAATAATAAAAAAAAGCCCATCTCATCACTACACTGGGACAAACACTGGGTGTAGCTGTCTACTGGTGATTTACAGCCCTGGATTGCATATGCATGCCCTGTCTTCCAGTTAGTTTGTATCAGTGGACCAGTTTACATGGTAACAAAGAATTGTTTGGTGTTCTTGAAACGTGCTGGTTGGCAAAGCGGAGGAATTAGCACTGAGCGAGGAGGAAGAAGAAGAGGAGAAGGAGGAGGAAGAGGAGGTGTGACTATGGGGAGCGTGTGAAAGAGGGGGGTGGTGTTTGAATACGCACAGGCGGCCCGGAGGCTGGGTGACAGCCCGCTACTTCCCGCTTGTATGTTGGTCGCTGGGGAGCAGCTCAACCTTTCCTCATGGGTTCGTGCTTGAACATACAGACCACAGCACCGAGCCTGGGCTGTCTGTGAGCACCGTGAGCACTGGAGTCTCGCTTCTTCACGTTCTGGGACCGTGTTACAGCGTCGTGCTTCTCGGGGAGAAAAGTGGAGTCGGATTAGAGGTAGGCATCAATCCGGGATGCTCATGCACGCGCTTTTTTTTCTATTGTTGAATGATGCGTGATTGGGACGGTCTTCTAAAAAATTAAATGAAATCTCCTTTTTTTGGAATATACCTCAGATGCATCTGTTCTCGCTTTACAGAGCAGGTTAGATGATGAACTTGCTTTTGGAGCATGCACTGGAGCTGGAGCGTGTATCCAGCACGAGCTGGATAGAAAAAACAATGTGTGTGTAGAGTGTGAACGGTGTGTGCACGAGCTGCTGATCAGAGATCTAGCATGCAGTTTGATTTTGTAGAGGGGGAAAGTGTGTAAAGTTCTTGTAGATCGTGTGATGTCAGAACTAGAGATCAGGGCTGTAATTAGGACAAAGATCTCACGCTTGATTATAATGCAAGCTACAAAAGCAAAACATCTGGTTTTCTTTTCCTGCATAAATGAATGTATGCATTTCTATAATTCCTGTCCACCACCCAGAAACCATCACATAATTCTAATGCTTTTCACTTCACTCACCATCAGCTGTTCTCTATTATCAGATGGTTTTTGTTGCATTGTTTTTTTATGTGCAAAAAAAACCATTGTAGAGACATTTACACATCTGGATGATGTCCTACGCACTCTAAAGGTGTCCAGTAGATGATGAGGTTATCAAAGGTGTACTAATGTCTTTAATGGTATTGTAACATGCCACCAATAGAAGGCAACAAATTACTAGTAGAAATCAGAATGGACTATTAGAGTTTCAATTAAAACCAGTACAATTCTTATTATAACCATTAAAACTGTTATGAATTCTATCAGGGTTTCTATTTTTTTACCAGGGCTATGTGAAGAGAATTCCCAGCGCAGTGTGTACCATTTATACATCTCTTTAAACCCCAAGCCTGAAATGCTGTTAGAGATTTCAACAAGTGTTTCCTGATTAAAGTCCAGTGGCAACTTGAGCAAGCGAAGGTGTGTAAATTTCCTCCGAATGCACGATGTAGATAGCGGTGTGGTGTGCTGCAACGTCAAGCTTCACCAATTCAAGTGCTAGTCCTTTATGTAATTTGTATACACTGGAACAAAATGCTTTTTCTCAACCAACACAAATGCAGATGCAGGGAATTGTATACAGGAAGTACATCATGTGCAGCTATGCAGTAGTGTAAATTTAAAACATGAGGTATACAGTGTGCACACCCTCATAATTTCTGCTAGAGATTTCTAGCAGCTGGTGGATTTTGAAATACAGGAAGTACCAGTGACTGTTATTGGTGTGTGTGTGTGTGTGTGTGTGTGTGTCTATGTGTGCATGTGCACGCATTTGCGTGTTTTGTTTTTTTATCTGTTTCATCTTCTGAAAAACCTCCTGTTTAGTTATGTTTCTCCTCATGAGTAAGAGCATCAAAAGACCTTTTTTCCAAAAACTTAATAGAAGCTCTTGACAGCTAAACATATAAACACAAATAAACAATTTTTAAACCTATGCATGCAATTATAAAGATCTTTATATTTACAATTAATTTACATTATCAATTACAAAGGTATAATTACAAGCTATAGTAAAGCCGGTATTAAGGTTTGGAAGGTCATGTTTGCCCTGGTCTGAATCAACTCTCTGGCATTCGTCTGGTTTTAGAATCACTTGATTTTGTCAAATTTGTTTGCATTTACTTTAATCTTACATCATCATAAGCTTGCACAGAGAACACAACATGCCTCATCATATTATGTGTACAATATATTGCCAAAGGTTTGCTTACACTTAGTCATAACAATAGTATGTGCTTTTTGAGCATCACATTCTACATTTAGTCCCAATTTGCTTTTATAATTCCCTCCACTCTTCTGGGAAGATGTTCCACTAGATTTTTAAGTGTGCTTGTGCACAGATGTGTTCAATCAGCCACAAGGGTGTTAGTAAAGACAGGTACTGATGTAGCTGAGGATTCAAAGGGGTGCAGTGTTCCAATTCATCCCAAAGGTATTAAGTAGGGTTGCTATACGATACAAAGACATGCTATACAATTATGTGCCTTCAGCTTTGTGGTAACAGTTTGGAGAAGAACCACATATGGCAGGAAAGGTGAGGTGTTCCAATACTTTTGTTCATATAGTGCATTATTGTGAGGCAATATGTAATATAATAATGTATACAATTACCGTATTTTCCGGACTATAAGCCGGTACTTTTTTCCACGCTTTGAGCCCCGCGGCTTAAACAACGAAGCAGCTAATATATAGGTTTTTCCTGGGTTTTTCCCGGTTTCACAAGCTTCAAGCGAAAAAACTGAGCCCCGTAACATTAGACTAATGAAATTGCTGAACGGGTTTAGGTGAACCAATGAAACTCTTTATATTAAATCAGAGGCACTCCCACCAAATCGGGCCGCACCACATCATACATATGGATGAGGTTCCTCTGACGTTTGACCTGCCGCTCACTCGGACTGTCTACAGGAAATGAGAATCATTCGTCACACTTAAAACAACCGGGCATGAAAAAACACACTTTACCTGTGTTCTGAGCTGCACGGCATCGGAAAAAAAGCTTCACCGATGGTGATTTTTAAACGCTCGACGATGCCAAAAGAAAAACTCTCAAGAGAAATTGTTGTGAAAGGAAGAAGGAAGACAGTGAACAATGACTTTCTTGGTAGGCTACTGTTTAGATACAAGCCGTTGTAGCCAGTTAAGGGAGAGCTCGCTAACTCCAGTTGCAACAGAAATCATATAAGCACAGACAGGTTCCAAAACTCGTGCTTTTTTATTTTTCTACGCAACAGCATTACAGGTTAGTCAAATAAACTTAGAAATGAGCATCAGAAAATAAGAAGGACATATTCCTCGGTCTTGCACACATGCAGTAATACCGGAAAAATGCGCCAGTAGGCTATTCCCAAAATAGTTTTGACATTCAGGGACATTGCACCACAGTTCCATTGCAACCAAACTCACACCACCAGGACCACGGGCTGCTTTCTGGACCACATGACAGCCTTCAGGTTCAAAACTTTTCATGTGAAGCGTGATTAAGTGCCAGTGTGAAAGCCCCCTTAGATAGCTGTGAGTCTTACTTGCATCGATAGGTGTTTAAGATTAATTTGACTGCATTAACAAGGTTTGTTTTGTCACTAAATGAACAAACAGAGCGATATTTGGTATTTTGATTCATTAATATATTAAATTTTACTATTAATAATGAATATGAAATGTTTGGTAAACATTACATGCTTCCTCTGTAGTTTTTTAGTCTCCGGTATTGTACATATTGGTTTAATTCATTTGTATATGGCTGTTAACAAATTGACATTGTCGCAAAGCAGCGTTATATAAATGAATAGATTAAGAATATAAATTTTAAGTGAATAAATGTTTCCCTATATTTTTTTTTTCTCTTCTAAATGTTGAATACAATGGCATCTTGTGCAAGTGAGAGTGTCTCGAAATGTAGAATGTTACACAGCAGGAGGGATTTAAGATGAAAATGAGCATTAAAGTTAATAATAATTAACAGAGCATGATATAAACAGGAAGACTTTTTTCTCCCTTGCCTTTTGCTGAAATGTTTCACAATGCATGCAGATTTTAACATTTATACAACCTGAATAAATTACCCTTGAATACAGTTCTCCTTAATCTGAAAAGTAGAACGCTTTTACAAGGCAAACAATATTTAATTAACCCCTTAAATATCCAGTGATCCTTAAATAATCCTCTTTTACTACAGATGTAGAGCTCCATACCATAATTACATTTTACACATCATTAAACTGCTTGAAGAGAATTCACACAACATAAAGAGCAAATTGTTGCTTACGAGTTAAAGACCCACAAGCCTGCTTAATGCCCAAACTGACCTTTACATACAGTATATAGAGCGATTATGCAGCCATGTTTTATTGGAAATCACAGCTTGCTTTTCTGACCTACTAACAGAGCATTAACATAGTTTTTCCCCTTGACCTAATTTTTGGGAGAACATGCATAAATATTTTGCCTACATGTTGTTGGCATTTATCAAAATTCGATGTGATGTGAACCGTGTCGTGATGTACAGAGTTGCAAATTTATGATTCGTTCTGCAGACAAATTGAGCGATTTGTTTAACAAGTTGACACTAAGTGATTTCTTCCTCTTGTGAACTGCCACCCAGTGTCTCATAGGCTGTTGAGGCTGCCTCATTGCTTGGTGTTGCTTTCTTGCCGATGAGGTCATCTCTGTGTGATTTTATTTATTTATTGCTTACGGTCCGGGTTGTGCTGATCCATATGTTGCTCTCATTACATACAGAAGCTTTAAGGTTGTGAAGTGGATGATATTGATTACCTTCTCCCCCAGCTTCACTGACTGTTATGATGTTTTGCTGACTGAGAGGATGGTAAGAGTAAATTCTCCATTATACAAGAGATATAGATGGAAAGTTTCCAAACATTTATTATACTAGGTTATAAATAAGAAGGTGATTATTTTCCTATAACATTATGTTGTGAAGTGTTTTGCTTCATTTAAAAATAAATAAAATCAAATATTTTTTATGACATTATACTTTCATCCATTTTTCTTTTGCAATCATAGCAATTATATACTATATACAATCGTCTCCAGTATGAAATAAATGGATGCCACCCAAAAATGCATTTTTGTATTGTTTAAGCATAAATCATCCTCCCACACTCTTTAAACACACACAGAAAACATGTGCTAGAATATAGCGAGATGAATTGTAAATTCGTAGAAATGTCACATTTACTGTACTGTACTGTAGCTTAGCCTGTGCATAGTCTCTCCTCTCCTTTATTGTTTGAAATGTCTTATGACGTCAAAAAAGGGTTGAGCTAAAGATACACGTCACTGGATTCTTTATTTTCATTGGCTAAATCTATGATGAATCTGTTGTCTTCAACTCCACTCTTTATTTTTTTAAATCAGTGGATACTACAAGCAATAATTAAGAAGAAACCTACGGTTTCTTATAATGCTACTCATTTCTTATTATGTACTGAAATCCTGACCATTCGGAAAAACTAAATAGTTATGTGCCAAATTGAAAATCTCGATAAAGTGGGACCACGAGATTTAAACCGCGATAAACTGAGGAAAGATTGTATTATGTTACTATATACTATAGAAATGTCATTCTTTTTTTTTTCTAGACAAGTTTAAGACAAAGAACTGCACCTTGTTACAAGTTGAAACAATATTCCTGAAAGATTTCCTATGTTGGAAAACCTAAAGGAAAAGCATGCATGCAGTTAGTGGTAGATAGATATATTAGTAAACAGCATGCAGATGAATGACTGTAACAAATGTCTGACACTGGAGACTCCTTACAAAAATATAACAAACATTTTACAGAAAGTAAAGAAAAAACTGTTATAATTTTTTATTAGTTTTTGCCATAGGCTTTAGATTTCCTGTCGCTTTTGTTCTACATGTTGTATCCGTTGTTATTGAAACTATAATGGAATAGAAGAAATCCATAATCCATACCTTCTGAACAAACAGATTTGAAATTTCGATATTGTGTAATATTAATAATAATATGCAATAAATATATATATATATACATGTAATATTACAGAATATAATTTGGATTATCACAATGGATATAAACAGTGTACACACTTCTGTAAAATCCCAGGTTATGATGTGAAAAAATAAATAAAAGCACACCAGACCTTTTATATTCTCATTGTGAAATTACAACTAATAAATATTCTATTAAATACAATTAGAAACATTGTTTTCTAGTTACAGAAAAGTTCAGAAATTACTGTGATTTATCTTGTGATTACATCTCAAAAACCTGCCATAAATAAAGAGGCGTGTGGACTTTTTATATTTAATATTGCAAAATTCATGAAAATCAAGGTAAGATTCATTGCTCCGAATCTGAACACTACAGAAAGTGGAAACATTACCGTTTTTCTTCCTGGAATTTAAGACAGCTTGGCACGATTTGCTGTGGTGCTTACGGCAACTAGAAACTGAAGGCCCGCTGTTCAGAGGCTTACTGGCGACTCATTAGCTGAACCGATATTATAGGCACTGAAATGAAAATGAGTCTATCTACACTACTCTATCTGAAACGCCTCTTCGTGCCTCAGCTTTGCTTTGCAGAAGCAATCAGACCAGCACTAATCACTCAAGTGTCGCAGGCTTTGAATTTCATTGTGCAGTTATTTAATCAGTTCATTACAATAAAGAACTCACTCTGTTCACAAATGGATGATTGTGGGGGAAAAGTTATGATGTTGTGAATGAATTTAGTTGTAAAGGAATAATTAGTTTTGTTCCAAATTGGCTGACAGAAACAAATGAACGCAAACCATGTCTGCTTTTAAGGTATTTTGCATTTGGGTGGCCAATGGGTCACGTTTTTGAAAGCTCCAAACTGAATTCTTTCATGTAATAAATTGGTCAAATATCAATTGCTGTGACTTTGGTAAATATCCCTATTAATCTTCCATTTGTTACGTTCTCACACAGGTCACAACAAATAGGGAGACCTAACCTGCAAGCATTTAATTAATGCTACACTGGATTTTATGTGAATTGTTTTGGAAAATAGTTCTCAGTCAGTGTATCAGCATGTCTGTATAATGTAGTGTAGTACTATTGGCATCAGTCCAACCATAAATAAGAAATTGGAAACCCTCCCCTCCCAAAAAACCCCAAGAGCCTTGTATATAGGACATTGTGTGTCAGTATGGAAGAAAGCAGACAGAAACTACAATTCCCAGCAGCCCCTTTTATTGAACCCATTGCTTAGCCCGCCATAGCCTTGTTTGTGGTCTGTATGTTTATAGTTGTACTGCACTGTGTATGGTTGGCATGACATTAAAGCCTGCTTGACTTGACTTATTCCTCAATTTGCAAATAAAAGTCTGCACTTGCATCTGCTGCCTTAGCCTTCATGACATGACAGAAATCTTCACCAATACTATAAATGTAGACTTTATTTAGTGCATGCAGGCCCAAAAGTGGCAGATCTGGGGAAATAAAAGGACACGTGCTGAACTTATTTCATTTTTAGACCAACTACTGGTGAGTCCTAAAGTCTGGTGTAGACTTCAGGACTCACCAGACTTCTGTAGAGCTGCAGAGATGCTCTGACCCCGTCGTCTAGCCACCAGAGTTTGGCCCTTGTCAAATTTGCTTAAATCTTCACACTTGCCCATTTTTCTTGCTTCTAACACATCAACTTTGAGGACAAAATTTTCACTTGCTGCCTAATGTACCCCATCCACTAACAGGTGCCTGATGAAGAGATAATCAGTGTTATTTACTTCACCTGTCTTAATGTTATAATGTCATAATGTTATGCCTAATCGGTGTATGTAGAGAAATATAATGTATATAAATGTACAATATTTGACATGTACATGTACAATGGTAAAAAAAAAAACGAAACAGTGTATGTACAGTTGGCATCCAGATAGATAATATAAATACAAATCTAAGATATGCTGTGAATGTACAGTGGGGCAAAAAAGTATTTAGTTAGTCCCCATTTGTGCCAATTTTCCTCCTTAAAAACATGAGAGAGGCCTGTAATTTTCATCATATGTACATTTCAACTATGAGAGACAAAATGAGAAAAAAATCCAGAAAATCACATTGTCTGATTTTTAAAGAATTTATTTGCAAATTATGGTGGAAAATAAGTATTTGGTCAATAACAAATGTTCATCTCAATACTTTGTTATATACCCTTTGTTGGCAATGACAGAGATCAAACGTTTTCTGTAAGTCTCCACAAGGTTTTTACACATTGTTCCTGGTAGTTTGGGCCATTCCTCCGTGCAGATATCCTCTAGAGCAGTGATGTTTTGGGGCTGTCGCTGGGCAACACGGATTTTCAACTCCCTCCAAAGATTTTCTATGGGGTTGAGATCTGGAGACTGGCTAGTTCACTCCAGGACCTTGAAATGCTTCTGATAAAGCCACTCCTTTGTTGCCCGGGCGGTGTGTTTGGGATCATTGTTATGCTGAATTCCCAGCCACGTTTCATCTTCAATGCCCTTGCTGATGGAAGGAGGTTTTCACTCAAAATCTCATGATACATGGCCCCATTCATTCTTTTCTTTACACGGATCATTGGTCCTTTTCCCTTTGCATAAAAACAGCCCCAAAGCATGTTTTCCACCCCCATGCTTCACAGTAGGTATAGTGTTCTTTGGATGCAACTCATTCTTTCTCCTTCAAACACAAGTTTTGACCAAAAAGTTCTAATTTGGTTTCATCGGACCATATGACATTCTCCCAATCCTCCTCTGGATCATCTAAATGCTCTCTAGCAAACTTTAGACGGGCCCGGACATGTACTGGCTTAAGCAGGGGGACACGTCTGGCACTGCAGGATTTGAGTCCCTGACGGCGTAGCGTGTTACTGATGGTAGCCTTTGTTACTTTGGTCCAAGCTCTCTTTAGGTCATTTACTAGGTCCCCCCGTGTGGTTCTGAGATTTTTGCTCAGTGTTCTTGTGATCATTTGAGGAAGATTATCATTGAGGAAGATTATCAGTGGTCTTGTATGTCTTCCATTTTCTAATAATTGCTCCAACAGTTGATTTCATCACACCAAGCTGCTTACCTATTACAGAGTCAGTCTTCCCAGCCTGGTGCAGGTCTACAATTTTGTTTCTGGTGTCCTTTGACAGCCCTTTGGTCTTGGCCATAGTGGAGTTCCGAGTCTGACTGTTTGAGTTTGTGGACAGGTATCTTTTATACTGATAACGAGTTCAAACAGATGCCATTAATACAGGTAACAAGTGGAGGACAGATGAGCCTCTTAAAGAAGAAGTTACAGGTCTGTGAGAGCCAGAAATCTTGCTTTTTTGTAGGTGACCAAATACTTATTTTCCACCATAATTTGCTTTCCACATAATGTGATTTTCGGGATTTTTTTTTTTCATTTTGTCTCTAATAGTTAAAGTGTACCTTTGTTAGTGTGAGAACTTGCAAAGTTGGTGGCTGACTAAATACTTTTTTGCCCCACTGTAAAATTATATACAGTTAGAATTATACAGAAATGATACAGAGTGTACAGCTTGGAGTGGACCTGCATAATGATTACTGGTAGTGAAATCAGTAAAGCATTAGCGAGCCTGTAGTGTAGAGTTTAGTGGGAGGATAGTTGTTCCAGAAAAAGCTGGCCCTGAACATGCTGATTCTGGTGCAAATGTTCCTATATCTTCTTTTATATGAAAGGAGGTTAAACAAACTGTGACTGGGATGTGAGGACTCCCTGATTACAGACAACTACTGAAGTGCTCAATGGCAGGTAGTTGGGTCCCAGTGATGTGTTGGGCAGTTTAACCACCATTTGCAGGGCTTTTTGTTCACATACTGTGACGCTGCTATACCACAATGATGGAGTTGGATCAAATAATTTTAGTGATGCAGTGATAAAAGCTGGTTTAAAATCCTGCCGGACACCCAAAACATTCTTAAGTTTCCTCAAGTCTGGAAGACACGATTACGCCTTCCTATCCCACATTAAAGTGCTTACATGTCAGGACAGATGGAAATCATGCTGCTTTCTTGCCCTGCTGAGGGCATCGTTCTGCCTTGTTGTGAAGAGTTTTTTATTTAGAGGCAATATCGCTCCAATCACTGACACTTTAAGTGAACATAACAGGTTTTTACCAGAGAAAGCTTTGAGATTATGTTTTCATTTAATGGGGACTTAGAAGTAGGAGATGAGGGGGTAAAAAGTAAAGCTGCTGGTAATGGTGCAGTTTCAGTTATTACTGTTTAAATCTTCTTAGTTCCTCTTAAACTCTGTAACTCTTTAACTGTGTGCCACTGATTTACTTTGTCAGCCTGTATTCATCTTGATGTTATTAATTTATGGCTAGCTTGAGGTGCCTGTATTGTTAGCTTTAGTTTAGATAGAAATGTACCAGCGCCATTTGGATCCCACTTCATGTAGTGTTTGGACATTGGACCTCTTTGAGTGTTTAAAGGCTCTGGCATGGAGAAGCTGGTGTTGGATCTATAATGATCTCAAATGTTGAGCTATTTTATGAGTTGCTAAGTAGCTTTTGGTTCCATAATCGGTTCCATAATCTCAGATGACTGCATTAGACTGTAGGAAGGGCATTACTCATAATCTTACATTCCAGTGCTCATGTTAGTTCTCACTCTCCAGTGTTCTGTATTGTTTAAAGTCTAAAACCACACTCGGGATATCACCCAAATGAAGATGGGTTCCCCTTCTGAGTCTGGTTCCTCATAACATCTAAGGGAGTTTTTCCTTGCCACAGTCACAGGCTGCTCATCAAGGGTAAATACACATCATTCACAACTCTTAAATTCTGTAAAGCTGCTTTGAGACAATGTCTGTTGTGAAAAGCGCTATAGAAATAAACTTGACTTGACTTAACATATATGCTACTGTATACCTTTAATAAATGTATCATAAGAAAACAACTGATGGTGCCTGTATTCATAGCAACCAATTTCTAACTAATTAATAATTGAATTAAATAAATATAATATATAATAAATATAAATAAATATAATAATATATTATGTGTCAGGCAGTCATCCATGCAATGGTATGCAAAATCATGATCCACCTAAACAGCTACTTCAATTAGGGTACATTATTCAGCAATCAGATATTTATCAATCACAGGACACCCATAAATCCATAGATTCTTATTAGAAAGTTTGGAATAATTTCAAACTAAAACATGAAGAAAACACCTTACAGTGCGTTTACCTTTTTTAGAGTACCGGTAATCTAAAATGGATTTTAAAATTTTTAAATCTTTTTTATTTGTATTCACATTTTGATGAAATATGGCAATTAAGTGCATTAATAGGTTTTCACAGATATTCTTGTGTGCAATTTCAGCAATAAAACGTTGATTTTTTTAAAAAGTAAGAGACTCGTCAAATTTCTTCTTGTATAATTAATATTGCTCTTTAATAAAGAAAAAACCCTTGCAGACATGGGGAAAATATGTAAAGATCCACAGTAACCTGAGCTCAGTATCACGCCACCCTGGAGCAAGTTAATTAATAGCATTAATGGTATTAGACCAAGTACACTTTGTTTTACATTTGGGAAAAGAAGAAAGAAAGTAATAAAATGCAGACAATCCACAGCACTGGCTTTCATTACCCCACACTGTCAAGGCTGTCAAGGCTGCTATTCTTAATCATTTATTTTCATATGAAAATGTTCAACAATTATATGGCCTTGAGCTGCTGTCGGAGACAGACTCAGGCAGAACATCAGGGCTGAGATGAAACAGCAGGGTTTGGCATTTGAGATACTGTGCGTCCTTGTTTGTAACCATGAAAAGAACTAAACTCTGAAAGCTCACATGACACTGTGCAGTCCAATTTTTGTCCAGAGCTTAGTTGTCTCCTGCGGCTGAAGTATGGGATCTCTGTGTGAGGACAGAGAAGCCGTTTCTTCTCCAAGCCAACTTGGAAGCAGATAATGCATCATGAAGTCTCCTCGGCCTGCTTTATTCTCTTTCTTTTGTCAGTTTGCTTGCAGGCCTGGTCTGCTCATGCACTATTTCCAAATAAAAGGGTGAAACGAAAAAAAAAGGCATTGCGAACTTTAAATTGTGTCTGCTACACTGACTGATTTTTTATTTCAGAATAATTTTGGATTAATTAATCATCAATTTAATAAATGCTTGCTAAATTAAAGCTAGTTTTTTTGTAACTGGGTTTCTAGAGAAAATATATGTACATTAGATTATAATGCAGCAAAAGGAGACAATTGGACATTAATATTCTCTGTGTACTTTAGCAGAGTTAATGCTCATTATAGAAGCACTTGATTGACTGCTGGATTCAGAGCCATATGCTCCAGAAAACATAATCTCTAAAAAAAAAAAAATAGAAAGTTAAAGATGCTGCTCACATCAGTTGAGGACCACCACATGCAGTTTGCTGGACTGCCGATCTCTTGTTTTTGTTCCGACTAATGTTAGACCTGAGTAGAAGTAGAACTGAAATATATATTGAGTGAGATAAAATTTGACAGGTTGTGCTCTCATAGGAAAATAATAATGTTACAGTTGAAAGGCAGAAATGGTGGTTAATTCTTTTTATGGCAAGGGAGACTTTTACATTTATTTAAGAACAATGATAGATTTTTTTTTCATTATTATTCATGTTTTATTTATCAAGAAATTTACTGATAAAATGTACAAGAAATTCATCAATACTTCATCGATTTAATCGTATTATTGTTAAATAAGAACAAGAACACTTTATCATTAGTCTTCAATTGTAGTCTTCAGCAAACAGTTTCTTGTGAATGAGTCATTTCTATAAAAACAAAAAATCCCTTTGGAAGGAGCACATTGATATACATCAAACCAGTCCAGTCAGAGGTGAAGAGAACACCGTCTAACCAATCACACTCAAGTACTGTGGTATAAATGAGCTTAACTCATGTCATGCCTATTTTCAGCAAACAAAATAAAAACGGAATGTTTGTGGTTTTATATATATACAGTTTTCAGCAATGTGGGTGTATTGGGGCTCCACATTTAGCTAATAAAATTATATCTCCAATAGTATGTGGTGTTTTGATTTGGTAAAACCGACAGCACGAACCATCTGGTGTCTTCATGAATGGGAAACGAGACAGAAGTCAGAGACTGATCACTAACTGCATTGCCAATTCCACCTGCAAGCCAAGCCTCCCATCACTTGGATCTGAGACAGGGGGACTAATCTAGCATTCCACATAATATGTGTATTGCCAATTGCTCTCTTTGGCATCCCAGACTGATTGGTATCAGTGGAAATGCTAAAAAAACAAATTTCTTTTGTACAATTGGAATCTGTGGCAACTTTTATTTACAGCAAGTAAAATAATTAAATGTTGGAAAACAGACAGCTGAGGTTACAAAAAGTAAAGCATATACTGTACGTAGGAGCTTGGTTATTTATTCATCTGCCTTCAGTATCCTCAAAGTTATCATTTAGAACAATTCCAAGTATTCATCTTCTTAGCATGTTTTATAGGCGAAAGGAAAGAGCTTGTTGTAAAAGTCAGATATTGATTTTTTTGGGTCAGTTGTGTCTATTTCATCCAGACAGATCTGTTTCAGTTCAAACTTTCCCCTGTCCTACTCTCATCCCACTCTTATCTCTAAGGGGTTAGGGATTTAGAAAAGCCCAGAACATCTGTCGTGATTGCAGTCATCTGGGACGGTTTTGTCTGGAAGCAACACGGCCCCTTGGACCTTCTGTTCTCTCGTTCCACCGTCTGTCCTTTTAGCAGGCACATCTTTACTTGTAATGAGCAGGAGGTCAGATATGTAAGGGGGAAAGAGACAAATTGAAAAGGGAACATGGGTAACAAGGAGACGAAAGCTGTTTGAACAGAAAGATGTGTTTTTCCTGAATAAAAAGGAGGCAGCAGGGGAAAGGTTTTTAATGCTTAATCTTTTTCAAAACAGTTTCTTACATTCTATTTCTTAGATTTTGCTGCATTCTCAGTTGTTTCACGTCTTCCTATTTCTTTTACAAATGCACTATTTAGACAAAAGTATGTGGACACTTTAACATAAAATTCGTATGTACTTTTTGATCCTCCCATTCCAAATGAGAATATTGAAGTTAATAATACGAAATGTTTGTCATTTTACATATAAAAAAAAAGGCCTCCTATGAAGGAAACCTTAAAAGAATAATGTGAACTTGGACATAACTCGTGTGTCCAAGCTTCATCATATCAAAGACTATACATTTTTATTTGTTAAATTTGCTTATTTATAGATTATGTGTAGAATCTATCGTACAGGTCTCTAACATTTTAGAAATATAAACTATTAAAGTTCATATAAAATATGATTTGTCATAGCTGGAACTACCATCTGACCAATCTGACCAATCATAGTAATAAATTCTATTGCCATGTGATAAAAATGTATTTTTTGGCAGCATATAATAAATATGCTATATTATATTCAGTATGATAGAACTGACAGCAATACTTTTTTTTTTTAAAACAGGTCTAAACATCCTATGATATTATGGCATATATAGTAGTATGTGACTTCTTAACTATACATTTGCAAAGACTGAATGTTTGTGAAACGTCTAAAAGCGCTAATTGACTCATATAAAAACTGTTGGTTCTATCAAATTGAGGGTTTTTCTGTCAATTTTCTATGCTAGACACCATGGATAGAACAATATTGAAATTTTATAGGTTTTAAGGCATTGATCATTTGTGGCATTTGGCAGACAGCTTTATGCAGAGTGAGTTACAATTATTGTATTTATAAGTCCACTATCTTACCCACTGAGCTTCCACTTCCCTATCAGGCTAATCAAAATTTTCTGATTTCAGTTGATTCTGATAAGTGGAGTTTCGTTGCACTATTAACTTCTTTCTGTAGATGATGTCATGAATGCCTACTGTTACTGTTAATGCCTCTCATCCTATGAAATAAAACGACTTGCAATTTGAGTGTAAATGAATCCATTGAAACACAGAGCTGTTTTCTTTGCTCTTTCCAAGAATTTAGTAATCACTGACTAGCAATGAAAACGATTTCTTTACTTCCAGATGGCATGATGTTTTTACTGAAATGAATGAACTGTAATTAGGCAGTTTGCTAGTTAGATATTATGCTATTTGGGCACTCATTAACAACTTTAAAAAAAACAGAGAAAGATATATGCATTACTAAAGTTACATTTAAATCAGAAATCCATTACATATGATCTGTTAAAAGGATCATATGTGAACTGAGATAAATTGATGTTCTCTTCAGAGAGTATTTCCACCTCATTGCCTGTGGTTACCGGTATTGAGTTGTGACCAAAACAGTTATGACCTTTCAAGGCACAGACTTCTCAGACCTCTAAAAATGTGCTGTGGTAATAGGCGCCAATACATTCTGTAAGTTGCGATGTTTGGTTTGTCCAGCACATCATGTTGCATTGTGAATGATCCTACTAAAAGAGGCCACGGCCATAAGGAAATGATTTTGCCATTAAGGTATGGTGTGGTTATGCTGTTTCATATGTAGCATGGGTTTTAAAACCTTTCCCCTTAGTTTGCTTCTCAAATGCACATTAATGAGCCTGGGGCACTCCTAATCCTGTCACAGGTTCACTTTGTTGTCCTTTGGTAGGAACAAACCACTAAATACCAGGAATGCCCAATAAGACCTGCTTTTTTACTCTCACAGCTACCTTCCTTTTTTTTGCTTGCCATTTTGCATTAAAGCCTTTATATTATAGAATTTTAAACCTTTAGCTAGTAAATGTAAAATATGATGTCAGGTGTGCTGTGTTTCTACTAACAACTGCAATATAGGCTGCAAATCCACGGTTGTTTTTCAGGATAGACAGAATAAAAGCACAGAAGCCATGATTCTCGTACATTTTAATATCGAAGGTGATATATCTTCTATAGCTTTACAACATGAGTATGTCACAATAAATGCACGAGTTATTCAAAATGTCGTAAATTGTGACCCACACATCTATGAATAAAACACGATGTGTAATACCTTCGACTAATAATTTAGACCCAGTATCAATTCTCTGACTCATGCTGTGAAACACACGAGGACTATTTTCTGAGGAATAATGCATTTTTTATGTAGCCATGTTCATCATGCCTTTGGGGTTCAATTTAAGACTCAGTATGAGATAGTGAGTCATGATTTTGTTACTGTAGAAGAAAACACGAATAGAGAGATTGGATACAGTTTAGGTTTCGTCTAAAACAAATATCACAAATGAAAAGTAATTTGTTCTAACTATGTTTTAAAAGTATTTCAACAAAATCTCCACAGCTGCCTGTCAGCTTATGCTTAAGCACAATAAAAAATAGATTTTGTATGGGATAATCTTACATTTAGCCTTAATTTGCCTCGGCTCTAAGATTCAAAGTTGAAATGTAATGTAACTAAATATGGAGAACTAGATAGTGAGCAAAGTGAAATACATTAATTTAGACGGATGAACAATTAGATAATAATTTTTCCATAATTTTCTAACAAAATCTCTCATGTAGTTTAATTAGTATTATGTTCTTTACAGCAGGTGAGAGTACCTTCATTATGAAGTGGTACAATACAGTATTTAGCTAAAATTATTTAGACACTTGATTATCACACCTAAAAGTGATGTTGTAGAACATCCAATTTCAGAGGTGGTTCCAGGTTTGCTGTAACTGCAACCTTCACTCTTCTGGGAAAGCCTTTTACTATATTTTGGAACATAGTGATTAGGATTTGTTTTAATATTATTCCTTTCAGAGCACAGACTTTTCAGACCTCTGAAGGTGTGCTGTGGTAATCTGCACCAAGATATTCTGTAAATTGCAATGTTGGGCCCCTATGAATCAAAACATATGGACTTGCTTGTCATGTCTTCATTCACTTTACTTTGTGTACACAGAGGCATCATCATGCTGGAACATGATTGAGACCATAGACTCAGTGAAGGGGATTTTTAATGCTACATTATACAAAGACATTCTAGATATTTGTCTGCTTCGAAATATGTGGCAACATTTTGAAAAATAACCACAGATGGTTGTTTTGAACAGGTGTACAGAAACTTTTAGACACGTATCAGCTAAATACTGATAAAGAACCCAAAATATTTGTTTTGCAAAAACTGCAGAATATCACTGATAAAATTTAAGCTGGTTTGAGTTTTGGGTTTGGTCTCTGAAAGAAACGCCTGGTTTACTAACAACGGACATCTATTCAGCCAAGGTAAACAATAGCAGTTGGTGACAGAATCACTATGACAATGTCAACAACTTCCACAAGAAGCAGTCCACCATTCAAAGAAGCAGAAACACAGAGGCTATACCACAAATAGTGAATAAAAGAAGAACAAGAATAGTGCCACCTAACTGGTGATCAAAAAATTTAATAAAAAATTATTATGATCCAAAACAAATGAGCTCATTGTTCAAATGTAGTGGCTTGTCGGACATGTCATGACTTGGGTTTACATGGCTACTTGGGTGTAAGATGATGATAAAACTTTTGATAGTATCAGCAGAAGGAATTCAGAAGTCTACATAAACGTTCTGCCAATTTACAGAGAAACACATCCAGTCTAAATAGAAGGAGCTTCGTCATGCACCAGAACAATGTTTGAAAACGCACCAGGACTTCATCTGGGGAAACAAGTGGAAGGTTTTAGACTAGCCTAGACCCAACCCAACCCAGCTGAGCAGTAATTATCTCCCTGATAAGAAGATTAAAGGGAGAAACCTTACACAAAAAACAACCACAGGAAGCTGCTGTACAAGCCAGGAAAACAAATAAGTAGAATGAAACATTGGGGTTGATGTAAGTAGGTTGCCAGTTATTGCAAACAAGGGATATGCAAATTTTATTAACTTTAATGATCTGTTCCAATACTTTTGCTTATCCTATTATTAGGTTGACTGCCACCAAAGGTGACATGATCTAATGTAACAAATGTAGTTGTAAATATTAATAAATGCAAGGTGAAATTATGGTCATCACTCTCATGTTTATCTCAAACACTAAAGCCTTTTTAGTATGCAGCAAAAGGCTGCGATTTCAGAGGAGACTATGAATGAAGACTGTTTATGTCTAGACAGATGTTCAATAATCAGGCATAATATCTTCATGTTGCTGATAGAAAACATTCTCAGGTTAGCAATGCACCAACCAGCACTGGATCAAAACATGGTGTCTTGCAGTCCTTGTATCTTTGGTTTGCACAGAGCTCACACACTTCTAAAAGCAGTTTGCAACCAACGATCGCTTTCACCTCAAGGATTAGAGAACTTCAACAGATCAGTCTCTGGCGGTGTACAGATCATCCTCAGGTTACGCAATCAATATTTGAGATGGATCTGCTGAATAAATGTTGACATATTTCAAGACTGGAGTACTTTACTGCCGAACACACTTAGATGTCAAGTTTAAACTTCCTGTGTTTTCTATTGACCTAAGAACAGAAAGAAGAACACAGACACTGGATTATTCTGTATTCCCTCTATATACAGAAGCAGAGTGTTGATTTTCTGCCTCCTCTCACTGTATAGATGAATAAATGATGTGGAAGACCATAAGCAGACATCACAAACAGAAACAGATGGGCAGTAAACGTTTAAACAGTTCCTTTTTTAAATTAATGAGTGTCTGGCATTTGAGGCATAGCCTAAATATTTTATTGGATGTAGTTTGTTTATAAATATTCTGCTCTTTGGGATGCAGATGAAAATGAGAAATCGGTCAGATGTGGTCAATTTCACTGGCTCACTCTCCTCAATAGGAAAAAGATCTAAAAGTATTTGGATAGAATCTGGATAGAATGATGCAAACAAATATCCATAGTATGAAATGCAATAAATTTAAAGAGTATACCCAGCATGCTAATAAATATGGATGAATGTGGGCATGGAGCCGCACTCAATTTGGGGGAAACCGTTCATCATTCTATTTGATGGGTTTGAAGGGTTTAGATGCAATTCATTATGGATAAGGCTTCTATTTTTAGGACACGGCTGACACTAGAATGTTTCTTACACCCTTAGCACAACTTACTAAGATTTCATTTATGTATTTGTTTATTTTGATGCACCTGTAATATATTAAGCATTCGGACGTGCTAATTTACGCTTGGTAACAAAGCGCTAACTTGCTAAAAATATTCCATACATAACATGCCTTATCTCTTTCTGTTTTCTGCACAAAAAATAGAAGGCTGTGAAATTGTATTGAAGCACTATTTATTAATTTATTTTACTTGGCAGTCTTTTATCCCAGGCGTCTAAACAAGCTGAATACAAAGTACAAACCTGACACGGCCCTCTGTCCTAAAATTTGAACCTACATCCCCATGGTCGCTAAAAAAGGAAACAGGATGCAAAAACACAAATCAGCTTTAGAGAATTAATTATTAATCTAGGTTCATCTGGAGCACACACTCACAATATGACACTGGTTTAGGAGAATCCTCACATGCACTGACAGAGACGCTAATGAAGACTTCACAGCATCTGTGTGAACATGGCCAAGAGTGCCCATTACCCTCTCATAACAGTAATTAAAAAAATATATATTTTTATTACATTTATTATAATTTATAGAGTTAATGTTAAGTAATATAGGATACACAATACCACAACTTTGTTAACTTAAGTTGGTCAAAAAGGTATGATAAATTGCTGTATCTATAACCGCAGCTCTGACAGAAGCTTTGCCTGTAATTCAAATGACAGGTTTATGAAAATTTGTATTATATTTCATTTTTTCTTTAGTAACAGCAGGTAATTATATGGCATTGTGTTTAAAATGTATACCGGGTACTTGTTCAAAAAGAAAACCCACACTCATTTCTACAATTACGGGAAAAGTCTCCAGTATCAGTGTTTTGTAAGGAAAAGTCAAACGTAAAGCAGTATCTGAAAGAAAATTCCTACATGGGAATCAGAATCGAAATGAAAAGCTACAGTTTGGACATTAACTTTTAAACAAAAAAAAGAAAATTGCTGAGAAAACTTTACTGCTGCTGTACCATAAGTGATACGTTTTTTATATTCAACAGTTTCTATTGTAAACAGGTTTACAATTATAAAACCACAGTCATAAATGTAAAGTGTGATTATGGGCAAGCTTCTGCGGTATAAAACACAAACAGATTCCTATTAGGTTCTGTGCCTCATGTCAGGGCGTTGATGGGTGTAGACGTGTGTTATTGGTTATTAGATTTATATCCAGACCAGACCGCCCTGGAGACCGGACGTTATGATTCATAGTATAGTAGGATTTGAGATGAGATTCTATTTTTTCAATATGTGGAAGTATTCTTGATAAAACCACATCCTTTCGCTTACTCATTATATTATTTACTGTTTTAGTGTCAGCTCTTATTTAACCTTTTCAACTCTAATGATGCCAGCAAGACCCACATCCCTACATAGGACAGTAGTTCTAGTTGACATTCTAGTTAATAAATTATATACTTTAACATGAGTAAACAGTGTAATGGAAGTCCATTTATCATTCATTACTCATTTAACTATATACAGGAATCAAATAACGCAGTAATATTTACTGGAGGTTTAACCAAGTGTGTCTGGGATGAACACTGTTTCAGATGAAGTGTCTATCTGTATTGAACTGCACCACTGACTTGGAAAAACTGGTGTTTACGTACATTTGCCCCCACGTGAGAGTCACGCGACTGTGATTTTGGGATCAAGTGCCAAGCAGTACTCCGACTGGGTAATTGCAATATATACCTGTTTAACAACCAGGAAATCCCCACTGTCCCTGTTACCACGCTTCTGCTCATTTGTTCCATTCTTTCGGAAACTCCCCCCCTCTCCCTGTTGGCATGAGCTGGAGCGTCAGAATCTCCTCCGAGACCAGAGCTACAGGGTCCAATAAAGCCTCCTAATAATGTTATAATGGCTCCCTTATCATCAAGTTTTAAAACTAAACAATTCAGCAAAGGGAATATTTTGATGAACATTGTTCATTTGGCTCACATAATATTCAACTGCGATGTCCTGGAGCTCCTGTTTGTGTTTCGGTATGAAGAGCAAATGTTTCATTCTGAGCTTTATAATTACGGAAATGCCTCCCTCTGTGTCCAGGCATTGATTTTTGCCCTAGACTGCTCAGTGGTGTGTGAAAAGGATTGACGACATGTCACATGTTCAGAGCAGGCTATCCAGGTTTTTATTTTATTTTAGCAGTTCATAGTTTCCACTGTAGCTACAGTGTACAGACTTTTGTTTGCAATGTGTCCTAAAATCTGAACTATATGATGATGATGATGATAAATAGCAAGATGTTCAGATGAACTGTTATCAACTATTGAGCCAGATATATATTTTTTTATTAGATCCTACAAGGGAAATTTGTACGAGCATTAAACATTTATGGAGGTCTCTGTAGTATAATCCGAATAAAACATAACATCTTTTGTTATACAATGTCACGTATTACAAGCTGAGCCACATGCAAGTGTTTATTAATTTATTATGCATGCAACTCTAAGACAAATATAGAAAACCATAAATTAAGAATGAACCCAGGAAAATCCTAACATTAACATCCATGGACTACAAATGTGTGCCACAGAACGTGGTGCAAGTTGAGGTGAGCTAATCAGGGGTGACAAGGAGCAGGTGTGAGTAATTAGTGACACGAGGCTGATGGGATACATAGTTCTGTGGCTCTAGTCATAATCCTGGTAGGAAAATGATCTATTTCTTACATAATCTCTTAAATTGTCAATCTTAATTGTCATTAATATTCATCTCTTTAACCTAAATTATTATAATTGAATGCCTACGAGGAATCTTTCACTAACTTTAGTGAAACTAGCAAATAAGGTCTGCAGTGTGAGGAATATAGGGACTCTTCCCACTGTTTCAGAAATGGCCACTTTTTCTTGTCAATTTTGTGTTTCTTTATTCAATTTTTGCTTGCTCTCTCGATCCTTTTCTAAAAATCAAAGTCATTCTACGTGACGTTACATGTATCACTTTGGCAGAGGCTTTTACTTTTGCCATTACAACCCTCAAAGCCAGGTCGGATCCAAGCCTCTTTCTTATAAACATGGTGGCATTGAAGCACTGCAGAGCAGAGTTTTCACCTTTTAATCCAGGACGAGTTTAGGACAGTTGTCTGAGAGCAGAGAGTGCAGGAGACTGCTACATAAATATGCTCAGTGATTGATGTGCAGTTTCCACTGACTGTTACTAGGACACTGCTTATGCTGCCATCAGTCTCCTACAATTCCACTTCTCCCAGGGGTCATCCTGTCCTCCTTAGCATGTGGCTGATGTAGCACTTCCATCTTTGATCAAGGCTTCAGAGGACAATTGAGTTCTACTACTTGGATGAAACTAGGCCGTATTTGACAGATGGAATATAATTTATCTTATAATGGATATCGTGGGTAATACTTGAATGTCTCTGGATTGTCAATCTTGTGCAATATTATTCCATAAGGGTTATGAGGTATTATAAATCTGATGTGCATAACAGGACTTCACTATTAATCATATTTCCTGTGAGTTTCCATTATAGACATATTGTGAAGGGCAGCAATAACAGAGCAACTTAACATTTGGAACTTATTGCATCATTCACATTGCTTTAGCACCAGAGTGACTCTCACGCGGCAGTGAGAATGTTATGGAATTGGTACTGGATAGTGAATTGGTTTACTTGATAGTGAATGCTTTTAAATTGTTAAGTATATACTAGACCTGTAGGACTCAAGTCTTTTTGGACTTGGATATGTCTCAGATTTACAGTGCTGAAATTTGTACATGTCTTGGATTTACTGACATTTATACTTAGATTTATCTCAGATTTACTGGAATTAGTACTTTGCCTTATCTCAGATTTACAGGAATTTCTATTGGATATGTCTCAGAATTACTGAAATTTGTACTTGGACATATCTAAGGTTTACAATGCTGAAATGTGTACTTGTCTTGGATTTGCTGACATTTGTACTTGGACTTATCTCAGATTTACTCAAATTAGTAGTTGAATGTGTCTAAGATTTACACTGCTGAAGTTTGTATTTGTCTCAGATTTGCTGAAATTTGTACTTGGACTTTTCTCAGATGAACTGGATTTTCTACTTGGATATATCTTAGAATTACTAAAATTTGTACTTGTACATATTTTAGAATTATTGTCTTGCCTAAGCATTTGTAAACATGTCAGTTTGTTTTTTATTTTGCATTTACAAAGGTTGAAAATTCGTCATTCCTTTTCTGGAATATGTAGCCTAATTATCAATGCAATACAACAAGCTGATTTGGCCTTGAAAAGAACATGAAGTTTTTGTTTTTAAGCTTGGCGTAGGTCTTGAGCTTAATGTTTGTCTTGTACTCAAAAACTGAGGCCTTGACTCTCTAGCACTACAAAATCAACAGTGTAAAGACAACAGTATACAAAGGCATTTTTATGGCTATAATTCGCTATATAGAGTGCACATTGCCTTTATACCCTATGTATACACCCTATGCAGTGAATAGAAAATCATTAAAGATGTTTAAGAGACTTTATTGGAAAAAATAAAGAATTTAAAAAATTCATTTAATTAAAAAGATTCTGTGAAATACGTAGGAGATTTTGCCTTTTGTTTTGTTCTTTCTACAAGATGGCCACAGCTATAGAGAAAAAAAAAAAATATATATATATATATGTATATATATATATATAATTATGAACATTGAGAATGCAAATGTGGACCCACAAGCAATTGCTTGGAGGTTAAAAGGTTTAGACAGCTTATTTTCCAGACAGAAACAACAGTTTTGCCGGCTCTGCCTTTGTGTGCTATCGGTAAAAAGAAAAAAGAAAATTCAATCCAGCAAGATAAAAGGATGTGTAAGAAGTGTAGTCACAGATGTCAGGCTGATGTTGAAAAATTGGACTGATTCAATTTAGATGTTCTGTACCAGATATTTCACTTTAGAATATCCTCTTGGAAATCAATAGCATGTCTGTCTATCAGTTTTACAATGTCAGGGTAATGGGTGAGAGTAAATAGCTTCTAAAGTAATTAATCACACAATTATGTTTCTGTAATCTAAAACCGTATCATGTGGCGGAGAACGAATTAACTTTAAGTCATCCCCTAATATAGCCATCTGAAGATTCAGTGCACTCCCTGCATGTAAGAGAATCTGTGGGATTTTTATATGAGTAGTTTAATCTGTATTATTATATGGGATTCTATTGAATCAACTTTTGATGCTGGAAAATAACTACCAAATAACACAGTGGTTCACAGAGAGTATTGAAGATGTTTTGGTTCTTCAAAAACACTTTTGTGGCAACTTTTGTTAACATCTTTTGCTTACCACTCATACAATGGTGGAAATCTGATATTAGCAACAAAAAAGGGTGTAGTAAGTGCTAATCATTGGCAAACATAAAGCAGGTGCCTTGTGACTTGGGGCAGTGGATGATATGAAGTGTAGTCTCTTAGCATAAACCTGACACAACAGCTGTAATTTCTGATTATTACTTTATTAATAATTTGTATTAATATTTATTATTTACAGTGTTCTTTATTCTTATCCACAAATAGAATTCAAACAAAAAAATGTCTTTTGCTAAGTAAGTAAACAATTTGCACCACAGGTAAGGCTTCAGGACAAAGGAGTTCACGTATTTCTGTAAAACATTACATTTAAGAGGGAGGAAAATGACAGGCTGATAAGAGAACACATTTAACAGGAACTAACTTGTCTCGCCACATCACGGTTCAGCTTTCACGGTCTCACTGTAACGTTGGTTTTTACATGGAACTTATAAAAAGAAATTCGGATTTTTTGCTGTATTGTGTGATTTTGCTGTATAAAGGTTGTATTGTTAAGTTATTTTTATTATTTTTGCAGTAAAATAAGCATTTTTTATCCTAAAAAATTAAGCCTTCCCAAAGAGCTGTAATGCTCTTCTTGGGTATGCAGTACATTCATTTCATCGTCATCACCTTCATCATCATTAGTATTCAACCCTTATTCGTCATCATTTTCATCATTTAAGTTGTATCTTCACTGGTGAGTACCCATATAGAATTTATTATGTTAAAAATTATGTAGGTTTAAGGATATTGAAAGTGTTTAAGAGCAGTGGAAAGATTTAAAAGAGTATCGGGACGGTTTCTAAAGCCTTAAGATATACAGGTATTCTGTATAATTTACTGTATACATATTAGGTTGCCACTTCACGAAATTTTCGCCTGTCATGCTGGGGGGTACGTGGGATTACTGTATATTAATTTAGAACATAGTGATACTTTTAATACTTTGCTCTGTTACTGTGGATTAGTAAACTAGTGCAAAAGAATTTCCCCTGCCAAAAGAAATTGTTATTAAAGGAAATCTAAATTCCCTTACTAGAGGAAATAGCTTGGTGGCTGCTGTCACTTTGTCTAATTCAAGTGATTAGGCCCCCTCAGATTAAACACTGAAGATCCATTATACTGCTACAGTTATTGGCATCGCCACAGAATGAAATTTTAAACGTATTTGCATGGCTTTTTAATGGCAGTAAACAGCCCAAGGGAATGCTTATTATATCAAGAAGTAGATGAAATCAGTGCCAGGCCGAGTTACACACAACACTAAAGGAACGAGTTCCACACAACTCTGTCATAAAGAACTGTATGGTCTTCATTACATTTTATTGGACAGCAATAATTGGATTTAGGAAATTCAGATTGTCTGGGTTTGCCAAAATTTGGATATGATGTGCTGAAAAAAATGTTACAAGGTCTAATTTGCCCATAAAATGAAAAATTATTTTCTACCAACTCATTATAGTTATTTAGCTAGCTACATCTAATGACCTAATTAGCTAACGGATAATTAGCCTGACTCTAATAGGAGGTTCACACTTTCAAATGTTGCTCATAAGCATGCTTTGGTATGTTCATATCTTCAGCTATTCTACATTATATTTTAATGATCACACAAATATTAATGTCACATCTTCTTCAGGGACATCCGATTAAATGCAATCTTCACTCAAATTTTATCCACACACCATAGCAAAACGTTTGCAGATGCTCTAATCCATAGCAACATTTTGCAGTCTTAGAGATGCTGGGATTTAAACTTCTAATCAGAAGTCCAACACCTTATCCACTGAGCTACCACTTCTTACTATTCACCATGAATGAAGCATTTTGGAGACGAAGCAAGCATTTAAATGAATGAAAGTACATTGGAGTAAATCTACTTATGCAAGGGGGTAAAATACTGTATAATCCCCTTGGAATCAAATGTGATCTAAGTGCATTATAGTGTCAGAATAAGAATACATTATTGATCCCATAGGAAAATTATTGAAAACAAACAATCTGTCAATTGATTAATTGATTGGTTTAAGCAAGTTAAGCATTCGGTTTTATAACAAGAAGGTGACTAGTGTGAATAATGTACAATAATGTACACATAGTCACATATAATCATCTGAAGTTGTTTGACCTGCCTGGCCATATAAATTATAACACCCAGTTTATGTTACCTGTTTGTTAGAATAAAACACAATATGCAATACTGATTCAATAAAAGGATCTTAGAGGGAAAAAAAACACTTGTGTTTTTTAAATCTGGGAGTTCTGCACATTTCAACAGAATTAATTGACATTCAGGTTTGGGGTTAAAATAGAAAGAAATTAGATTAAAAGTAAGAGAGACACTAAACCACAATGGCAATAATGTGGAGTAAAACACTTTTTGTCCCATAATGTATCTTTCTCAAGTTTGCTTCAGAACCAACCTAAATGATATGCTAATGTCCTACTATAAAATTGTACCGAAAATGAAATATAAAATAAAACAATATAAAAAAAAAACATACACAAGCTAAAACGTTAGCAAAGCCCTCCTCTACACTGTAAAAGTCTCTGATGATGGGAGTTTAATGATGTGAAGCTGCTTTGTTAATTAACACCCAGCTTCTAGCCAATTACAGAGTAACACCAGAATAATCAATATTTCTGACCTGGGTCCTAATGTAATTCAGTGAGCATGATTAATAATAAGGCTAGGGGTAGCTCCAGGGGTCTGTCTCGATCTCGGATTACTGTCCAATCGAGTCGGGTCCTTCCGATAAATGTGTTCTGGATGAAAGCGAACTTTGCCTGTAATTCATTTTATATTTACAGTACAGTAAATCAGATAATATAATAAAATCTAAAAAAATCGAAATGCACCAAATTGCAGACAGAGGAATTGTAAGAAATAATGCTATATTGTGTAGACAAAGGGGTTTGGGACATGCCTGTGCATAGCATTTATGATGCTTTCAGAAACATTGCCAAAGATCTGCTTGCTTTTAGATGGACATTTTGAATTCAGTCTTTTAGGATTTATGACTGAATTTAAATTATATAGAGTGCTACCAAGCCTTGTGTCTCAACAGGGGCTGTTTATCACTGATTCAGTGATCGAGGCAAGTGCTGGCTTTTACCGGAGTCACGTATTTTACCATTCTTGGCAGTTTCTTGGGCATGTGGAAACTGGAAAGTGGGATGCCCTTTTAAGTGCTTTGAGTTTTTTTATTGCAGGAGCTTCATGAATAAAATCATGCAGATACAAGTTGAAGAGCTTTAATTCATGTTCACAATATAGTGCTGGTTCCAGACAGGCTAGTTTTGGTATTTTTATTTCACAAAAACTGCAGATTATTATGCACAATGGACTTTAGATTTTTACAGAAATTGTACTAATAGCAAAGAAACAATAAAAGGCATGTAGCCAGCAGCTGTTAACTTGCTGGTGTGCATTCTGAGATGCTTTTCTGTTCACTTTGGTTGTGAAGAGTGCTTATTGGTTCTTGCTTATTCTAAAGACAGTACATAATATATTTTGATCATATTACGAAGTTTCAAAGAATCTAGGGAAATCTCTGAACAAGGGACAAAGGCTGTGATCTCTGGGCCCTCAGGCGGCACTGCATTAAAAGCAGGCATTCTGTAATGGAAATCACAGCAAAAAAAAAAAAATACTCAACAGAGTTGTAGGCTGACTTATCTTAAGTTTGTAATCTAGCATACCAGTGTAGATTTATTCATTGCTAGAGACTCAAAGCACTTTTTTACGTCGATCTGGACAAGGGCAACTGCTTAATGCCACAAATGTAAATGTGAATGCATGGGTGCAGAAACACCTCCAGAAATCATTCTCTGTTTACACAGTTTGCCGTGCCAGAGGAGAGGGACATATCAGTGCTTATTTCAAAAGCTTGTATCTCCAATGGTATTGGGGTACATTAGTGTCTATGGAATGGGCAGCTTGCCCATTTGGAAATACACCATCTATGCTGAAAGCTATATACAGTTTTTAAAGGAGCATATACTTCCATCAAGATGAATTTCTTTTTTGTTTTGAAGCCTTTTTATATTTGAGGAAAACAATGCAAAATTGCATACTACACCTTTTACAACAGCATGGCTTTGTAAAGAGTTAGAGTGCTGTACTGGCTTGACTACAGTCCAGACCACAAGTAGTATTCTCTATAACACAAATTGGACAACATGAACCTTCCAAATCTCCAGCAACTGTGTCCTCAGTTCTCTGACATATGACTTGTTAAAACAACTTTTTTGAGACGAGTTGCAGCCATCAAATTCCAAATTAGATCTTTTTTGCTTGAAATTGTATATTTTCTTAGTTTAAACATTTGATATGTATGTATACAGTATCACACTGAAGTAATGAAGAAGTTAGAATTTGGTGTTTTGAGTACAATTCTCTCATACTGACCACTGCGTGTTCAACATTGCACCTCATGGCAAAGAACTCTGAGGATTTGAGAATTAAAATGATTGGTCTATACAAAGATGGTCTGGGCTATAAGAAGATCAGTAATATCCTGAAACTGATTTACAGTACAGTGGCTAGACTCATACAGACGTTTTCCAAGTCGGGTTCCACAGGCCTTGGAAGGGTCACTCGAAGAAGTAGAATCTTCATGCTGTGTGTTAGGTGCAGTAGCTGGCTTCAAAAAACAGATGCATGAGTGCTGCCAGCACTGCTTTAGATGTTGCAGAAGTGGAAGGTCCGCTTGTCAGTGCTAAGACCATACAGCGCACACTGTAACAAGTCAGTTTGCATAATCGTTGTCCCTGATGGAAGCCTCTTCTGAAGCTGGCTCTCAAGAAAGCCTGTCCAAGAGCATGAATTACTGCAACCAATGTCCTGTGGTCTAAAAAAACTAAGACAACCATGTTTGGCTCAGCTGGTGTCCAGCATGTGTGGTGATGCCCTGGTAAAGAGTACCAAATAATTATGCCTTGCCTACAGCCAAGCATGGTGGTGGAAGCATCATGGTCTGGGGCTGCATGAGTGCTGCTTGTACTGGGGAGCTGCGGTTCATTAAGGGAAACATGGATTCCAACATGTACTGTGGCATGCTGAAGGTAAATGTGATTGAGTAGCCAAGTATGTTGCCAGACCAGAATCCTATTTAACAATTGCATCTTCAAGTGGAAGGTGGAGAAGCACCATGTTTCGAACATCCAGCAGCTCCATGATGTCATTATGGAGGAGTGGAAGAGAATCGTAACACAACCTGGGCAAGCCCAGGAGGATTAAGGCAGTGGTAGATATCAATTGTGCTCACACACAATATTGACACTTTGGACACAGTTTTGATATTTTCACTCATGGTGTACTCACATTTGTTGCCAGTTATTTAGACAATTACGACTGTATTTTGACTTATTTTTAGAGGACAGTAAATCTGTACTGCTATACAGGCTGCACATTAACTACTTTATAATATATTACATTTTGATTTCTTCTTCTTTTTCTTCTTTCGGCTGCTCCCATAAGAGGTTTGCGACAGCAGATTATCCATCTCCATACTACTCTGTCCTCTACATTTACATTTCAAACCAACTACCTGCATGTCTTCCCTCACCACATACATAAACCTCCTCCTTTGTATTCCTCCTTTCCTTTTTCCGGGTGGCTCCATCCTCGGCATTCTCCTACCGATATACCCCATGTCCCTTCTCCGCACATGTCCAAACCATCACAATCTGGCTTCTCTCACTTTGTCCCCAAAATGTCCTACATGCCCTGTCTCTTTAATAAACTCATTTCTAATCCTGCCCATCCTCGTTACTCCCAATTAAAATCGTAGCATCTTCAGCTTCTTTTACTCAATGCCACTGTCTCTAAACCATACAAAATCGCAGGTCTCACCACAGTCCTATAAACCTTCCCTTTCACTCTTGCAGATACTCTTCTATCACAAATCACTCCTGCTATTACTCTTCTCCACCCACTCCACCCTGCCTGCACTCTTTTCTTCACTTCTTTAACACACTCTTCATTACTTTGCACTGTTGACCCCAGGTAGCTGAACTCCTCCACCTTCTCCACCTCCCTGCAACCACACCACTCCACTGCCCTCCCTCTCATTCACACACATGTACTCTGTCTTACTCCCACTGACTTTCATTCCCCTTGTTTCCAGCGTGTACCTCCACCTCTCCAGGCTCTTCTCAACCTGCTCCCTACTCTCACCACAAATCACAATATCATCTGCATACATCATAATCCTTAAAGACTCCTGTCCAACCTTGTCCGTCAACCTGTCCATTACCACTGCAAACAGGAAAGGGGTTTAGAGCTGATCCATGATGCAATCCAACCTTCACCATAAACCAGTCTGTCGTTTCTACTGCACACTTCACTGCTGTCACACTGTCCTCATGCATGTCCTGCACCACCCTCACATACTTCTCTGACACACCTGACTTCCTCATACAATACCACCACTCTTCTCTTGGCCCCCTGTCGTACGCTTTCTCTAAATCCTTAAACACACAATGCAACTCCTTCTGACCTTCTCTATACTTCACTACATCATCATTCTCAAGGAAAATAATGTGCCTCTTACTTAGCATAAAACCATACTGTTGCTCACAGATGGTCACCTCTTCTCTCCGCCTGGCTTCCACTACTCTTTTCTATAACTTCATGGTGTGTCTGATGAACTTTATTCCCCTGTAGTTACTGCAGGTCTGCACATCTCCCTTATTCTTAAAAACAAGTACCAGCAGACTCCTTCTCCATCCCTCAGGCATCCTCTCACCTTCCAAAATCTTGTTAAACAATTTTGTTAAAAACTCCACTGCATCTCTCCTAAACATCTCCATGCTTCTACTGATATGCCATCTGGGCCAACCGCCTTTCCACTCTTCATCCTTTTAATAGCTGCTCTTACTTCTTTCTTAAAAATCTTCTTACCACGCTCTCCTCACTAGTCAACACATTTTAATCTCCATCCTTTATTGCTCTAACTTGCAGCACATCCTTCCCAGCTCGGTCCCTCTGCCTTGGTATAAATCCTTTTCTCTTTCCTCAGTGTCCAACTTCATATGCAGCTCCTCATAAGCATTTTCCTTGACTTTCGTCACATCCCTCTTCACCTGCTGCCACATCTTCTTGTACTCCTGCCTTCTTTTCTCATTTCTTTGACAATCCCAATTCTGTTTCGCCAACCTCTTTCTCCTTATGCTCTCCTGCTCTTCCTCATTTCACCACCACGTCTCGTTGTCTTTCTTTCTCTTTCCAGAAGTAACACCAAGTAGTTGCCTAATTATCCAGCACTTCTTCACCACCACCGGGCCTCTGTCTGACCTCTTCCCTGAATCTCGCACTACAGTCTTCCTCCTTCAGTTTCCACCATATAATTATTTTTTCAATCCTCACTTCCTCCTCTTCTTTTTCATCTCCAAAACCATCCTACAGACCAGCAAAATTTGCTACCATCTGCCCTTCCACACTCCTTTCCCTCAGACCATACCTTTGAATTGCTTCATACCAGGCCATTAAAGTCTGCCCCAATCACCAATCTTTCATTGCAAGGTACACCATCTAACACTTCATCTAACTCACTCCAAAATGTTTCTTCTCCTCTTTCTTAAACCCACTTGTGGAGCATAGGCACTGATGGCATTTATCATCACCCCTTCAACTTCCAGCTTCATGTTCATTAGAAACTCTCTTCACCTCCACTATACTCTTACTGTACTCTTTCTTCAGGATCACCCCTATCTGTAATATGTGATAAAGTTATGACACTAAAGCAAATTTACACTGGTGTATGAGGAATAAAACGCTTGCTGGTTTAAGTCAAGTGAAGTTTATTTCTATAGCACTTTTCACAACAGACATTGTCAGCAAAGTAAAGGTGACAGTAAAGGTGAATGGTGTGCATTTATCTCTGATGAGCAGCCGTGGCGACTGTGGCAAGGAAAAAACCCCTTATATGTTATTAGGAAGAAACCTTGAGAGGAACCAGACTCAAAAGAGGAACCCATCCTCATTTGGGTGACATCAAGACTGTGATTATAGTCTTTAAACAATAAAGAACACTGGAGAGTGAACTAACATGATCACTAGAGTGTATCCATATATCCCCCCATTTAGATCACCTTTAGGTAATACCTAGCATGTCTTGATTTCTTATTGCCATAAAACTTTCCATTTTCATTCTTATGTATTTACTGCACTTGTATAGTTCTGTGCCAACTTTTAATGAAGGATAACTTTCAGCATTATAGTGAAGTAGCCAGATGGTCTTTTCTTTGGGTAGCATCTATAATTTAGTGGATGAGCACAGCTTGTAGAGCAGGTCAGAGCCATCACAGGCTTTGTTCCTATTGATTGTTTCACTCAGGCAGAGGCACAAAAATAAGATGTTGTATAATAAGCAGTGTGTTGTATGACCACTGTGGAACTGCGACCATTAGTCCCATATTGTTTTTAAGCGCACGCCAAAAATGTATGCATAAAAGGAGATAATGTGATGCACAATTAACAAAAATAAATAAATAAGATGGTAAAGTATAAAAGCTTGATTTGCTCGTGCATGGACATTACCACAAAGCTCGATCTGAGCATCACTTGCTAAACAAATTAAGCCTATTCAGAGTGTCGTTATTGTTATAAACTGAGTTATGCAAGGCCCTGTTAATTTTACGCCACAGATTGGATGGATTCGAATGATTATAACTGCTGGAAGCAAAATGATTGCTGAAGCTGCCTGACAGACAACACAATTTCCCGGCCTTAGACAGCTTGTTAACTTGATGCGGTGTCGATTTTTTTTTTTCCCAGGTGTATCGGTGTAGCTTGCAGAGGAAGACTCCACATAAGATGAGGAAGAGCAGGAGTGTGCTGAGCGTGTCGCCTTGTGAGGTGAGTTACACGTTTTATCAAAAGAACAAAGTAATCCCAAAGATATTGGGAGAAAAGAGATGTGACTAGGAGAGGTGACATGTCCTCAGATTTGTATCATTCCTGATAAGACGAAGCAGATAAAGAGAATATATACTAAGAAAGAATGGCATTTTCCTCGTACACTTACTTTATCACTCTCATGTCTTTATCACATTTCGAATCTGAGTCTGCAGTAAGACTTCATTATTGGACAGTGGAATCTGAAAAAAAAGAAATCTGGTGACAATCTGGCAACAATTACAATAAATTATCTGACCTTTGTGAACGTTTACAGAATTATTTATAAACGGTGAACATGAACTATTCATGAACAAACTGAGAACTTCGTTATTACCAATATTGTGCACATTGGGATTAAGACCTCATTCATAACTACAGGCTTGGAAACCTCACTAGGGAACACTAGGCAATTTTTTTCCACAAGTTTATTGGAAACGCAGTTTCTCAGTCGCAGTTCTTGAACGTGAGCTTTTTCTTGCACAATATCAGCCCAAGTGAGGATTGTTATTAAATCCTGCACCACTGCCTAACCGTTTGATGTAACATCAATATATCATGCTGAAATTCATGTTTTGAGACATTAATACATAAATATGACATTTATTAATTGTATAGAAAAAAAAATTGCATGCTTATTGTGAGAAAGAAATTTAAAGCAATTGAATGCTTGGTCAACTTATCATTCTAACAATGGAAGAGTTTTCTTTACAGGAGAACATGTTGAAATGTTTTTAATTTTTAGTAACCTATTAGTCCAAATCCCCTGTAACCTCCATCAGCATACTGGCTGGAGCTACACAGCCCATGTCTAAATATGAGGAAAATTTATTATGAAAAACATTTACAAAACTGAAATTAACTCCAAATATAGCCCAAGGATAGTAAAAGCAGTATGTGTGTGTGTGTGTGTGTGCGTGTGTGTTAATAAGAAACATGCAGCCTGTAGTCATGACCTTTCCTCCATGAACAAAAACCTTATATTAAGCACTCGATCTTTGTACAAAATATAACAGTGACTTCCTCACCCTGTTCTCTGTTCTGTAATCTCACCCAGAATAGGACAAACAGTAAGGAGAAGAAGGATATTGAAAGCTCTATTAGTAAACGTGTTATGTTACGAAGTTCCCATTCTCCAAAGTTTCTCTGATTACATCTATCTGAAGGATTTGCCATTTAGGGCCTTTCAGTAGCAAGTCATTAACAAAACCATGGTAATGCACCGTCCCTCCTTACAATTTTTTTTCTCAAGTGCACATTCACACTTTTAACACCTTAAGAAATACATTTATTTAAAAGGTTTTTCCTGTAGGCAAGTGCATCAAATGCACTGGAAAACTTCCACTGCCCTGACAGATATTAAACGTTAAATTTATATTTGTATTTATCATTTACACATTCTCACCGTGCACCACACTCATAATCTCACGTTTGTCGTTGTTCTTGATTCAGGTTATTGTTTCTTGTTTAATAGTCTATTAATTTAGTGTTTTATTTGTGTTTGTTCTGTATGTTTACACTTCAAATAAAAAATATCTGCACTTGCATCCAGTTTTGCCTCCCATTAGGAGTCGCCACAGCTGATCATCCTCATTCATGATACGCATGTTTGATTTGGCACGTTTTTACGGAGTAAACTGATCAAAGAACTTGACTTCATCAAAGTGTAAGGCATGCAGCCATTGTTTTAGTTCCCACAGACTGAAAGCTGAGGTTGGATCATCTCAGTTGTCTCAGATCATCTGTGGTTGGATCATCGCTCTCAGTTCCTCATTGAATAAGCCACCATGTCTGCTTGTCTGATTCACTTCTTTAAATCATGTCCCACAGCTGTGTGCCCTGTTTTATTAAATCACTTTATCACTGGGATCACCTTGTGAATTTGTTCCTTTCCACACCGAACAGCTGTGACCACATTCTTCGTGAAGTCAATGTGTACTTCCTTTGTCAATCAAAACCGAAGTTTCGAAGTGTGTGTAGGTGGAATTAAAAAAAGACATGAAATAAAGTATTGATTTTTTATGTTATCATCAGGGTTTCTTTGTGAAGAAACTGCTTCAACATGTGCTCAGTCAGGATCATTTCTCTGTTTTCTTGTCTTGTCTTCTCTATTTCTCCTCTTGGCCACTTGTATTTGACAAAGGTCTTTTGGACAGCTCAAATAGCTACAACACCTACTCTAAAGTTAAAGCCAAATTGTGTCATTTTGTGTGGATTGTGTTTTCTGTGTGATACACAAATGATCCATTCCAGTGTCTGTGCAAACAGTGCATCCAAGCTTGTCAGTGTAATTGTAATCTGTAATTGTACTGTAATGGCAGATACACCAGCCGATGTATTATTCATGTGTTTTTGCTGTTCAGCAAGGGGTGTAATGCTGTGGACTAAATGTATGGAATTGTGGTCTTCCAGTTCATAATTAAGTAATGAGTTCAGCCTGAATTTTATTGAATAGCACAAAAAAAGCTACAGAATGATCAAAATTGTTGCATTGATTGGATGCGACTGATGTGGTTTTAGCTTCAAGGAGAAAAGTCTCCGTGAGCGGTATTAGTTTGATGACTAAAATAAGGTCGCGGTTTTAGGTGTGTGTGTGTGTGTTCTGGCAGCGAGGTGAGCCGAGCCAAGCGCAGAGTTCTCTTGTGACCAACTTCCTTCAGAAAGTCACCTCTGTGCTCACAGGCAAGGGGAGACCTGGTCACGTCTAATGGATTATTCAGCTATTTCTCTAAATTACTCTCTCTTTCTGTTGGTTCATGTGGGGATACAGTGCTGTAACGGTGACACAGCCTGATCAGAGCGGGTGTACCTCATGTTGTGAACAGAAGGGAATGCCATGAAAAATCTAACCTCACGCAGTGCGAGTTCACAACCAAGACCTGCTGCATCTGATTTAAAAGCATCCAATATACTGAGCATATTTAAAGCATATTACAGCACTGTGTTTAAATAAAAGACTTTTTGACGTATCTAACTGTGATAATCTGCCGTTGCAAGGTTCATTGCATTTAAAACGGTTACGAAACGTGTAAAACAAGGTCATGAATTTTGATATGTTTTTGTTTGCTTATTTAATTGCCCTCGAAGGTAGTTAGGAGTGGAGCAAATTAATGATTGCTTAGCTCCCTGAACATTTTACTATTTCCAAGAATCAATGTTCTCTTGGCTAGCAAGCGTAAGGCAACAATGGTGAAGTATCTTGATCGTTATAAATACAGATTTAAGGAAATTAACAAGGACATCACCACATTAACTTTGTGTTTCCGACAAAATATTCATCAAAACTTTAAAAATAGTATTTACATCTGGTGTTTTTTTTTACATTTTCTGTGTACTTTTCTCAATTGTCACCTGTCACCCATCAGCTCCCAAACAGTCAGCGGGAAAGCTAATGCATGCTTCCTTCAAAACACAAACCAACGACATCTTTTTTTTTTAAAATCCACCTCATGTTACAGCACAGGGCATTGTAACACACTAAGCGAATAGCTGTCTACTCTCTTTCATATTTACAAGCTCTCAAATCCCTATGATGAGCAATTGTCATTATGATTGACAGGAGTGGCACTACAAATTGGCACGAAGAAGGCATTGACAAAATAGCTTCATTCACTTCTGACCAGTGGTGGACGAAGTACACAAAACATGGACTTGTGTTAAAATAAAGATGCACAAGTAAAAGTGCTCCCTTTAAACTTTCACTTGAGTAAAAATACACAAATATTTGCCTTCATATGTACCTAAGAATCCAAAGTACTGTGATTTATTATGACTGTAATGTTCCTATTATTGTTTTTGTCAAGACTCTTTGCTTAATCACCTCAGTTTATGTGAAAAGACTCTAATTTTAGTCTCAGCACATTCATCTATTGATAGAATGATATTATTGAGTTGAATATTGATTGATATCTATTAAAATGATTATGAGCCCAAAACCTTCTTTTCAACTACTTCAAAATAATCAGGAGTCAGGAGTCATTTATTCCTCTCAAAATGTTCTGCTTGCGGTTGAACTGACACTGAACTGTATGTCCGGACTAAGTAGATACCATAAAGCTGTAATCAAAACAAGTTTAGAACAGAGTTCACGCTCTACCCTGATGAGTGGATTTTTGCGTGGTTGACCAGTTAAGTTTTTATCCTCTCGACTGATTTAGCAAAATGTAATTGTGTAAAAAGTAAAATATTTGACGTTGAAATGTACTGAAGTTAAAGTAAAAATCTCCCTAAATGGACATATAAACAAAAAAGCTACTTAAGTACAGTAGCAAATTGCTTTTACTTTACAACTATCCACCACTGCTCTAGAATATAGATGACTGTGCATTTGTCCAGATTCGAACCCGCATTGTGCCATTTGACAACCCAAGCAGAAATGGCAAAAGTACACACATCTTTCACTTAAGTAGAAGTACAGATCCTCATGTTTAGAAAAGACTGGTAAAAGTTAAAGTCCTGACTACTACACTTTTTCACTCAAGTTAAAGTAAAGAAGTTTGGGCTCTGACATATACTTTAGTAAAAAAAAAGTAGCCATTACTGCTACCTGTTTTAGTGTCATGCTGGTAACTGAGCCTCATGTCATATTAATATATTAATACAAAACAAATGTAAGATTTTGCCAGCTAATAAATGTATTCAGGTTGAACAACCACCATATAGAACACAAAGAAGAGAAAAGATGATCAGGTGATCAGGAAAGTCTCTGTTCTCAGTCTTGTTTACATCACTGACTCCCTCTGTCTCATTCACGTTAACCAGACTGTACTTCTTGTTGCCCTCTGACTTGCTCATTGTTAGCTTTGTAAACTAATCAACGTCTGTGGTGTGTGAGAGCCAGTAATACACCAGTGGCTGCAAAAAAAGCTGCACAATGACAGAAAATTGGTTGATGGACTGAAAACGGAGGACAATGAAAAGAAAAAGAATTTACGTTTCACCTAGTAGATTAAAACTAAAGTAATAAGCATGTTTTGAAAATGTAGGAAGAAGGAGGTACAGAAATTTCTGTCAAAATTTTAACGTGTGAAAGTAAAAAGTGAATAGTGCAGTAAAGTACCGATACCAGAAAAATCTACTTATGTACAGTAACAAAGTATTTGTACGTCATTACTTCCCACCATTTACACCACGTGCTGCATCCGCAAAGCCAACAGCATTGTGGACGACCCCACACACCCCTCACACACACAATTCACTCTCCAGATATCAGGATGAATTTGGGCGTCACATCCAGACTGCAGTTTTTTCCCTCAAGCAATCAGGGTCCTCAACACACACAACTGAACTGTACAAAACACACACACACACACACGTGCACACACACACACACACAGGTTTACTGGTCAGCGCTATTTTGCGGTTCAAGTATCCGTCCCACACTGTCTTGTGGTGTCTGTTTGCACTGTTTTGTCTGCACTGTTTGCACTCGGTTGCACACGATGCACTTTATGTGGCAAGAACTAATTACTCCTTAACTCTGTGTTCTGTTATGTAGCTTTATGTTGTGTGATGTTACTCTATGTTGTTTAATCTGCACTGTTCATTGTGTACTGTGCAGCTATATATGGTAAAAATGACAAAGGTTTCTTGACTTGGTCTAAACCCAAGCTATTTCTTGATTTCTTCTGATGCTCTGCCATCCGTGGATACTAATTGAATCTGCCTATTAAATAAACATTAAACATTGTTCCAGATCAGCTGAAGTGTGAAGTGCAGCAGGTGGTTGCCTTGCATTTACAATCTCCAGCAACAATTTAACAACTCACTGAAATAAAAAAATTAATAAAAAAGAAAAACAAGTCATTAATCTTAATGTGTCATAAATGTAACAGACCAGCAACAGGATTTATTATATTGCTGCTCTTGTAGTAAACAACATATAAAATGAATGATTGCTGCTGGAGAATGCCTTCATAAGTAAAGTTAAAATAATAATAATAATAATAATAATAATAAAAAAAAAAATATATATACGGATAAACGTGGTGCAGACAGCGTGAACATGGAAAACAACAGGATCGGGGTAATCCGGGGTGCCGTTGCTGTTTCTATGGTGTGAAGGAATTGCAGATGGGGCATGAAAAATGAGAAGGAAAAAAAAAAAGTAAAGACATTTTTAGACTGGGCAATCTTTACACATTTCTCACAGAAGCTCTGCACTTTAACAACAGAAGGCAAAAAATATGCCGAAAGAGCAGCCATCTTTTTTTCCCCCTAATAAAAACAACAGATGAGCAAATTAACATATGAATTTGGAATGACTGACAGTCGCGCTGGTGTTTTGAGCTCTTTTTCTGCTTGAAAGATGAGCCGATACAGCGCCTTCAATTTCTCTAGCAGTGAATAGTTTATTAATGTGATTAGTTAACAGAACAAAAAAACATTAATGTGTCCGACATAAGTCATTTTAAATGTATCATCATTCAACTACATTTAATCGAGATGCCAAAGAAATAATCTGGTCAAAAAGCAAAAAAGAGATAAAAGGCTCAAAAAAATAATACTTTACAAATAATTTGTCATTTTCTTGCAAAAGTCAGAAACAAGAGTCCCTGGTGGTCTAGTGGTTAGGATGCGGCGCTCTCACCGCAGCGGCCCCGGTCAGGGAACCAACCCCAGCCACTCTTAGTGCCGGTCCCAAGCCCGGATAAATGGGGAGGGTTGCGTTAGGAAGGGCATCCAGCATAAAAACATGTGCCAAATCAAACATGCGGATGATCCGATGTGGCGACCCCTAATGGGACAAGCCGAAAGAAAGTTTTTAAAAAATTATATACATTAATAGACAATCAAAAATATTCTGTTATTAATAGAGATAGTAGGAAGTTGCAACTGGTAAGTGTGGCTCATGGGGGAAAAAATATTTTAATATGTCTATGTAATGAGTAAGCCAGAGGTAACAGTCCCTGGAACAACACATGAAAAAACGCTTCTTAAACAAGAACCTATTTGATTTTGAGTGACACACGACAGATCTTTTTTAATATGAAATTCTTAATGTGTAATTTTAGTTTGTAAAAGATTTACGCACTGTAACCATATGTACACTGTATGTCGAAAGCATGCACAATATGAGCATATTGTAAATAAGAGTCCTGAGATGAATCTAGGCCAGTCGTTGAGAACAGCAGTAGGTCTTTGAAGTCTGGTAATAATTCTACCATTTCATGTTGTATATTAGAAATGTATTAGGGTCCAAAATCTAAATAGAATATTCTAAGCACCATTCACACACACTTGAGTACAGTATATTACTAAAGGGGGTCGACCGATTGATCGGCCGGTCGATTAATTGGGACGTTTTTTGGCAAACGCATCTGACACACCAAACCGTGCGTGTGTATTCAGCATCCAAACAGTGAAACCAGAAGCGCTACAACTGTAAATATCTAACGCAAGCAGCATTTACACCTTCCACAATCCTTATTAACAGATCCGTGTAACTTTTTTCAATCATGTCTGCTAATTTGCAAAGACGAGAACAAGAATGACAACAAGTGTGTTTAATTTTTGTTCTTGCCGACGAACTCTGCTGCCGAGTCGACACGCATAAATGACAAAAAGAAAAAAAGCTGACGCTGTCTGACGAGAGTCAACGGTGCGGAAAAACTATAGCTGACCGACACGCAAAAATAAATGTTTAATTTAAGTATTTTCTGTATTACATCTTTTTAAATTAAGTATTAGATTTTATGAGAGGAAAAGGGGTGGGGAGAAAATCCGCCCCAAAAAGATTCATAATCGGCAAATGGCTGCTCTGATTTCAAAATTTCGCCGTCAGCCACAGAAAAACTCATATGGGTCGACCACTGTATCTTATACACTCTGTCATCTTACTGACTGATTTACAGCCCAGGCTGAGTGTACTCATGTGGGATACTTTTGTGGTTTTTGGAACTGTACAAACTGTGAAATTTTGAAAGCTCTTTTGAGCTCATGCGCATGAGTCATATAATCATGTCTATTGAAGCTTTTTTTTTTTTTTATATGGTTCTACCGCTTGTTTAGGTGTTTTTAGTACAAGAGAACATCATTTGATCTGGATTGGCATTATATTAGACTTATACAATGAAGCCTAGAAATAAATATAAAATCTCTGCCCGTAATCTATCTGTCATTACAAAGATATTTTGTTAAATTTGTGTTGGAGTTGTGATGTTGCTGTTGACTCCAGTGTAGATGTGCAAAGAGGGGATGTGTAGGAGGGTGTATTCATGATTGGAGCATCTCTCCAGCGTCTAGCTGTGCTGCAGGACTGTGTGTTGTGCACCAGGATTTTTCTTTCTGTACATGAGCATTTATGTTTCCCAGGCACCTTTTGATACATTGTTCCATGCAAGCTGCCGCTCGTTTCTTTGTCTTCTCTGCGAGTTCACACATTATCATTTGAGTTCCCCTGTACATTTTCCACAGCAGTCGTGCGTGTGGAAAACGATTAGCATTGTGCGCATTCTTGTTTTTGTCAAACAGACAAAAAAACTGACCCACGCCTTTTAGACATACAGTGTGTGAAAGGCTGAGAAGAGTCGTGATAAGTGCTCATCATTGCTTTATGAATGATAAGCGTGAGTGCTTAAATAACAGGTGTTGTAGTACAGTACGTTTGGATTATTATATTGCAGCATTGTGGACATACCTTAAATAACAATTTGGATATTTGTTGAAGTCCAGTACAAGCAACTGCTCTACAATAATGTATTAGTATTTAATATAAAAATAAATATTTATAACTTTTTCACAGATTTTTCATTAGTCCACTAGATTTTCAGACGACATTTAAGTCTAATACATATGTTTGCATGTCTATTTCTGAAGATGAGCTACACCTGAATTGTTTTTTTTAGTGTGGGTATATATTAAAATCTAAATCATGACAAATTGAAGTTAATATTCTTTACATCACACAGTATGCAGCGTGTTTCTTTTGTTCTAACATTATCTCACTCCCACGCTCACCCTTAATTTGTTGCCACTTCTGCCAGTCATGTTGTACCTCTGGTACACCAAAAGGGGCATGCTGACATTTTATATACCTGACTGTAGTGTACGATGTATGCATACAAATTTACAGCCAATTCCCAGTCGACAACCTTGGCACAGCACTGAGTGTAAATTACTAACACAGGACTGCCAGCAGCTCAGTAACATCAGATTTTATAGTTGTTGATTTTTTTTTCATATCTGGATTTATTTATCGTGTATTATTTTTCCTATTAATAGAGATTTTAAATAATAGGATTGCAGATACAGACACAAATATTGAAAACCCAAACCTGTGCATTGAGCAGAGATCATGTAACATGACATAATCCTGATAGACAGTACATTATCATTGCAAGGTCTTGATAATTATAATCACTGCTAAAAATAGTTTGGCAGATAATGAGCTAAGCCTCCTGCATTCTTAACAACTCATACTGAAGAAACTAGATATTTCTATACTTTATTGTAAAGCCAACCTACTATTTAACCACATGCCATGATTAATACTTTATTTGAAATGCTAGAACTATACTATACAAATATTTACATTCATACTTTTAAAGCTAGCCTATTGCCAACTATCAGCTAAGCTGACCAGATTCCTGAGAGGATAATAAAAAGATTCGCTAGTTAGCTCATATATGAAAATTTCGAAATGATTTAAAAGATTTATATTCATAAATATTTTACCCTTAAGCTCAAAAATTGCTAACCTGACAATATTTCTGTCAGAATGTCTTTTCTTTGTGGATTGTGATAACATTCACTGCTAAATTTAGCCTAGTCAATATAAGCTAACCTGACAAGATTCTGTGAGGATTTATTATTATTATTATTATTTTTTTTTAATTAAATGTTAATTATAAAACAACTGTCTAACTATCAAACCTAACTGGACATTTTAGAAAACCCACTTTGTGTGAATTAAAACACACATTATTCACCAGACTATTCTCATAATCCGTCTAATTGAAATAGACTGCATTTTAAGTGTTTCTGTGCCTGTACAATAAAGGCCATTTATTTAAATAGCAGACAAGGACAACTTTCCTAAAGTTTATTTTTGGGATAACTATGAATGAAGCTTTTTTTTTCTTTTGCAGTGAGAAACATTTCTGTTTAAAGCATAGGATTGTTTGACAGTTCATTTTAAATGTAGGTAGAATGTTCTTTACAGATCTATACATCACACAGTTTCACATCCTCAGAGTTTACAAGAAGTCACACCTGTGGTTTAATTTAGCAAATTGACCGAGGATGTGCTCCAGTTCATAACTTGCATTGGTTAAGAAAACCTTGTTGTTGTTTTTTTATCTGCTATTTTAAAACTTACTTTTTTAGGTGATTATTTTTATTTTATTTTATTTTATTTCTTTTTTATTACTTGGAAAGTGCTTTTCAGAGGTTCCCTGGTGGTCTAGTGGTCAGGATGCGGCGCTCTCACCCCTGCATCCCGGGTTTGATCCCCGGTCAGGGAACCCACCCCAGCCACTTTCAGTGCTGGTCCCAAGCCCGGATAAATGGGTAGGGTTGCGTTAGGAAGGGCATCCAGTGTATAAACATGTGACAAATCAAACATGCGGATGATCCGCTGTGGCAAACCCCTGATGGGAGAAGCCGAAAGAAAGTTTATTACTTGGAAAGTGCTTTGAGATAATTGACAATTAAAGGTACTATATAAAATAAAGATTATATTAATATTATAAACATCAGCTTCTGCTCTACTGTTCTTCTAACAGTAGAGCAAACATTTCCCATTATGTGCCAATATAAAGGTTGTATTATTTGGCATTCAGATTGTTTACTGTACCTGAAAAAGTGTGCAAGGGTTTTTTTTTTTTGGGTTGTGTAAATAAGGATTAATTGACGATGAGACATTATTAGTACTGTTAATATTGTGACTATGGTGCAATCATTGGGTGTGCTTCATTTCTTTGATAAGTAAATGGACCAAAGTAAATCTTCTGCTTATGCACGGTTCTCACACCTCAACATATTGTTTAAATTCTTTTGTTAGATATTTGTCAGGTATTTTAGAACTAGTAAAAGAGGCTTGAGACAGTGGTGTGTGTGTGTGTGTGTGTGTGTGTGTGTGTGTGTGTGTGTGTGTGTGTGCGCGCGTGCGTGCGTGCGTGCGCGCGAGAGCATGTGTAGGTAAGAGAGGGAGAGAGAGAACACAGTAATTAGGTAATTATTGTAATGAGCCAGTAAACAAGTAGACCCTTTCTTTCTTTCTTTCTTTCTTTCTTTCTTTTTTTTCTTCTTTTTTTATTATTGTATCTTATGTAATAATAAACCAGAAAACAAGTGTCAGTATTTATTTATTTATTAATTTTTTGTATTTTCTGCAGTAATAATATAAAAAACATGTGACAAGTAGACCTCAAAAATTATGATTTTCTTTGTTCCATTATTATATTATTAGCATAAAATTTGCTATTAACACATTACTTGAAATAGAACTGTAATGTGGTCAGGACCTTGACAACTAAGTGGGCATTAAACATACTGTAAGGATGTAGGCAAAGAATAGATGAATTACATTTACATTTACATTTGCGGCATTTAGCATGCAAAGTTATCCAAATTTTTTATTTTATGATTATTTTTATTCTAGACTGAATTACAAAACGTTTTTCTATTCAGTTGCATTGGCAGATTTTCACCATTTTATTGTGATGTGTGCAGATGTTTTATTTAATCAATGAACTCATTGCCTGTTGCAATTGCAGAAGCATGCAGGAAGGGAAGAGATTTTTACCCAAATGCTGAAGCGAAGAGATTTCTACCCAAAATGATTCCCAATTGCTGTTGCTCTTAAATGAATTTCCAACTTAGAGAGGTCTTTTTTGAGGATTTTTTATTTTTATTTTTACTAATGGCTCTAGTTAAGTATGCAACATATTGCAGATGTAGGTGTTCTTTAGTTCTGTCAACCAGATTTTCCTGTGTTTTATAATTCAGTCTGTGTTTGAAAGGAAAGATTTAAAGACTTGTGCCTCCCTCTAGTGATGGCACTTGGTGGTGCAGTTGTGAATTGTCATTTTAATTACATAGTATTATTAAAGAACTAGCAGTCAAACTATAGTGAAATAATTATGAGGAAAAGGCAAACTATAGGTTCTTTTTGTTTTGTAGTGATTTGTTCTTGCTCTTTATGTTCCACTTTGCCTGATCTTCTTTTCTTTAATATATTCCATCTTTAGACCTTAATTTGGGTTAAAAATAAATATAATACAGTGGAACCCGGTTATGTCTATGTCGTAGGGGGTCGCCAAAAAGCATCGAGGTAACCGATGATCGAGATAAACAAAAATCAAAATGGCGGCAGTATATTAACGTGCTTGAAATTTCTTTATGTACATGATGTGCGTTAATAAATAAAAATGTGCATGCACGTGTTTTTGGAGGGTTTTTTACACAACAGCGTTGCCGCGATTTGTTTGATGAAGGCATGCTATAAAAATTACATACGTTTGTTAACAACAAAATGCATAAGTGCACCAACAAACAGCAGAGATTCACCAGTATACAATACAAACCACCGTCCATTCTCCATACAAACCTTTATTATATTCTCCAACATTATAAACACACAGATCGCTCAAAAAAAAAATAAACAGCGCTGCACAGTGCCGTCTCACATTTAGTCCAAAAAAAGAAAAATAAACAGTAACTAAGTTTCTGAAAACTTATGATTATCAGGCTGAAGTAATCCGCACAAACACACAAAGCAAAGTGTCCGAAAAAACTTACGTCCGCGATGCCGAGGGGGAGAGAGAGAGAGAGAGAGAGAGAGAGAGAGAGAGAGTTTGTGAATGGAAAAAATATGGAAATTAAAAAATACCACGACCGGCGGCACGAATCCAAAACCGAACCTGAAACCAAAAACGAGGGACAGAAAATTTTCAAACGTAAAGGGCCGAAGGGGGCGTGGCACGGCTCTCTCGGTAAGGAGCGACGCGCACGCGCTCGTTAAGGAGTTGAAGCCGGGAGCGCCGCACTCTCGTTCATCGCATAACATTTAACAAAAAATGCATATGTGCACTTACTAACAGCAGAGATTCACCAGTATACAATATAAACACCTGTAGTATCTGTAAGGTTTGATTTTTCCGCCACTTTCGCGAGTTCTTCTGCGGCTGCACAGCGCCGATCCACATAACTGACGTTAAAATGTCTAATTTTTCCCGCTCGAGATATTAGGGTTCCGCGACATAAAAAAAGATCGTCATAACCGATAAAAAATGCTAAGAAAAAGTGAGAATTTGGCGGTTGCACTTCAAAAACGTCGACTTAATAGGGTTGTCGAGGAAACCGAGGGCGAGATAACCGGGTTCCACTGTATATTAGTATAATAATTTCATATAATGATGTGTTAGTTAACCGATATCATTTAGCATTTCAAATGTAGTTTTTCAACACATATTTCTAGCAACACCTCACATCTCTATATTTTATAGTTTTATCCTGAGCTCAGCTTCACTGTATTTGTTCATTGCCAAAAGTTCTCCCATTGTCCATGTGGGATTAATTCAGTTTCTCTGGTTTCCTCCACTTTTGCAAAAACTTAGTAGGTTGTCATCTCTCAGTTGATGCTAGTAATAAATGAGTGCGCATATTTTCCTGCGGTGGACTGGTGTCATCCAGAGGTTATTCCTGCCTTGCACAGCATGTTCCTGGGATAAGCTCCAGAACCACTCTGACCTCAACCAGGATAAAACAGTTATAATAAATGCATGAGAAAATGGTGGTGTTGATGGTTTTTCTTTCTGAGGAGAAAAGCATTGGGATCTTTATCACTTGTTTTTGATGGAAAAATATAATGCATATCCTGGTGTTTTGGTAAATCAGAAGCTGGAGTATTATGTACTTGATCACAATGAGACACTGTTTAGTAATAGAATTAAAAACTATAGATATGACTAATATATACACACATTTTACTTGCACATTACACACATGAAAAAAATAGTGTAAGAGTTTTTTTTATTTTTTATCTTTGCTTTATACCTTATTTTGGTAAGTGGTAGCTCAGTGATTGAGACTCTGGATTACTGATTAGAAGGTCAGGGGTTCAAACACCAGTATTGCAAAGCTGCCACTCGTGGTGGCCTTAAGCAAGGCGTCAGGGCTCTGTTATGGCAGACCCTGTGCTCTGACCCCAGCTTGTTTACATTTTTGGTATATATGAAGAAAACATTTCACTGTGCTGTAATGAACATGTGACAAGTATAAAGCAACTTTGCCTTTATTTAAGTTTTAACAAGCTCCACTTTCTGTCTTTATTCTATATAATTCACCTGATGATACATTAAAGCTATGAGTTACAACATGAAGAGGATAGACTCTTTTATATTTTTATTTTGTTTTAGGAGGACACTGTTAAGAAAACAGCTCTTGTGTCCCAATTTGCCTACTGTCTGTCATGCATCGTGTCTCGCCTCAGAGTTAGTGTGTACCAAATGTTAAAATAAGTATCTGAAAGGTACCTATATGGCCTAACATATAGAATGTTGAAGTGGAGATCCTTCGGGATTCTGTTTCAGCTCAAATTGCATCTCCTTGCATTCGGCAGGAGGACTTTTGTGACAGGATGCATTCAGATAGATGAAAATGCATTTAGATGGGTGTAAATAAATAAAAAGAGAGATTATACTATGTAAATTATATATGGGATGATATTCTGTGCCATCCAGATGAAGATGGGTTCCCATTTGAGTCTGGTTCCTCTCAAGTTTTCTTCCTCATGCCATCTCAAAGTTTTTTCTTGCCACAATCACACTTGCCTCATTAGGTACAAACTTATAGGCACTAAACTTATAAATTCTCTCATACAACTTTATAACCGGCTTATCTGTGTAAAGCTGTTTTGAGACAATGTCCAGTGTTAAAAGTTAATTTATGTAAATACAATTTTTAATTAAGGAATGAAGAAACGAGCGTGTGTTTTTGTGTGTGTGCGTGTAATGAGGCAACAGCGTTCGCTTCTGTTACGTGGTGTGTTAGTAGGTCTTATAACTTGTATAATCTTTTGCTACACACTCAAATTATAAGAAGGTGAATTGGGACGCAGCAAGACTTGCTCATTTTTTATTACTTTTTTATTTTTTGTAATCACAGGTTTGTGTGTGTGTCTGTGTGTGTGCGTGCATGCATTTCATCATATTTCTCTTTAAGCAGCCCCGGCATGCTGTTTCCCTTAAAATGAGCTTAAGCCAAAGGCATTTGTGGGTTAGCTAACTTATCATATTAGAGAAAAAGAAAAAAGAAAAAAAAAATGCAGGAACAGAAGAGAAACCACAAAAAACACGATCTGTATTGTTATAATTTACCACAAAACAAAAAAAAAAACTACCAGCAGCATGCCTTGTCAATTAATTCACATGCTACAGATGGAATCTTGCAGTTTGATCATGGTATAATATGAACCCATTTCCTGTCTTTGTGTTTCTGTCTCTCCTTATTTCTCTATAGGACAGCAAAGACCCTCCAGACTGTACCCTCAGTGAGTCCTTTACGTCTCCGGCATGTACTCTCGGAGTGGACCTGCGCCGTGGGCGACGCCGTTTCTCAGGAAACCTGCAGCTGCCCCCGCTGTCATGGCGACAGACAGAGAGGTCACGGACCCCTGATGAGGAGATAATCTGTCGCCCGACCACGTTACCCTTCATCAGGCCACCGCGCATCGACATCACGCCTGTGGACTCGGAATGGTGAGGGTTTGTTCACAACACGCTGAACGCCGCATGTGCAGGATATATATAACCTATATATGGTTTCAGTCAATGTGCATGGGTTTGGCTTTGTGAGACATGGTGCATCAGTGTAGTGGATAAGAAAATGTTTTTTTTTCCATTCTGTAATCAAGTTGGAGCTGAAGTACTATTTTCAGATGCGTTCGATAGTCAGTTCTATATTTGTGTAAGTTTTTCCAATTTGCCAGAAATAAAAAAAACACGAAATTTGTCACCCTCATGGATCCATTTTCATGCAGGCAATCACACAATTTAGTCATCGAACATCAGTGTAATGTTATTTGGTTGGGTAGTATAATTTATCTTTTTGCCCATTTGCTATTTTTGCAGCCAGAAATGAAACTCGAAATGGATTGAGTTTATGTTCCCATCCATTATACTACAGTGCTGTTGAATTGTCTATATACAGCACAGCTCTGGCTGTAGTACTGCAGCAAGGAAAAATCACAAAAATATATCAATTAATATCGAGACTGCTTATAGAAAAAAAGTTATGCGATATATAAGGGACTTGTATATGGTGGATATGCTAAAAACCATTTCAAAAGACTAACAATATACATTAATGTATTTATTTAATAGATAAAAGATACAAAGTGTTGATTTTAACAAAGAATAAACTATCATAAGTTTGGTGATGCTGATAATAAAAAATAATATAAAATCTAAATATGGACCTACATATCGGCCACGGCAATATATCAGTCAATCCCTATTTTTTTTCCCATTGCATCACAGATCTCTAAGCAATTAAGTGAGTAAGTAAGTAAGGTGCATTATACTTGTCACAGCAATGCTCTGAGCACAGCTCTGACTGAAGTACTGAAGCAAGGAAAATCACAAGTTGATATCAATTAATATTGAGAAAATCTTAAAATAAAATGTGTGTATTTAAACTTTTATAAAAGGAGTCTTCAGTGTCAGCACTTAAAGTTTTTCCTTGCCACAGTCGCCACCAGTGCTCATCAGGAACAAACTTACACTTATAAAGAACATCCTCTTTTTATTTTTATCACCACATTATCTGTGTAAAGCTGCTTTGAGACAATGTTCATTGTTAAAAGCGCTATACAAAAATTTTTTTATTGAATCGAATTAAAAGCTTCAACCAGATCCTACATCGGCATATAGAGATTTCTTTGCCATTATTGCCTCTGTCTTTGCTTATTCTGGAAAATTAGATAAATGCAAAATGTACACTCGGAAGTAATATATTCCTGCAAAGCTGCTTTGTGGCAATTATAGAAAAAGCATTATAAAGAAAAGCATTATAGAAATAAAGCTAAAATAAATTGAATGCTATTAAGGACCTTGCTAGCTCTGTCTTGCTAGAACAGGTTTGGGGCCTCTTAGTTCCACTTAAAAAATTGTTCCAAAAAGAAAAAAAGAATGCTACATCAGACAAAGATATTCTGTGGCAGACTTTAACATGCGGTGGAAAGTTAGGTGTACTCATACTTTTGGATTTAGAGGATAGATAGTGATGCACATAAACATGTTGATGAAAAACCTGTTGGTTTATAAGCTTTGGGCTGTGGATCAACAAAGAGTTTTTGAATAGCAAATAAATCAAATGACAAAACCATGGGTTTTGCAGTCATTTTTCTTTTGTTGCATCACAGATCTCTGAAACAAAAAGAAAAGAAAGTAGGAAAGAAAGAAAGGTGATTTATGCTGGTCACATTACAGCAAAGTAAAATTCTGTAAAAAGCTGGGGTGGTGTGTGTGTGTGCGTGTGTGTGTGTGTGTGTGTGTGTATATATATATTTTTTCTTTTGTTGCATCACAGATCTCTGAAACAAAAAGAAAAGAAAGTAGGAAAGAAAGAAAGGTGATTTATGCTGGTCACATTACAGCAAAGTAAAATTCTGTAAAAAGCTGGGGTGGTGTGTGTGTGT
>MU545793.1:3090241-3121924 GCA_024362625.1 Silurus asotus
AATATATATATATATATATATATATATATATAGAAGCTTAAGTAAAGTGCTAACAACAGAATTTTTGTTTAAATTAAATAAAATAAAATAATTACAATAAACAATAAAATTATCTCAACAGCACCCATTGGGGTCCATGCACTATTTGACAAGCAGGTTCAACTTTGGAATTTCTGCCATAGTATCCAATACTGAAAATTGTTTTTATATATATATATATATATATATAGAAGCTTAAGTAAAGTGCTAACAACAGAATTTTTGTTTAAATTAAATAAAATAAAATAATTACAATAAACAATAAAATTATCTCAACAGCACCCATTGGGGTCCATGCACTATTTGACAAGCAGGTTCAACTTTGGAATTTCTGCCATAGTATCCAATACTGAAAATTGTTTTTGCATATTGTTTATTCATGCTCTACAGGCAAAGTGATAAACAAAAATATCTCTAAAACATCCTCTTTCATTTAAAAGAATATAACTATTTGATTGGTTTTAAATAAAGCAAAAGGTTTTTAAGTGTTAGATAAAAAAGACTGACAATGAACAGCAGAGCCCTATAAGAGATATCTAGAAAGATCTAGAGACCAAAGAGGAATCCAAGCCTAGAGTACACTCTAGATTTATTCACCTTCAGTTTATTCTTAATGGATAGGTGATTTGTAATTTAAGCCAAAAATCTAAAATTATATTTCACAATTAAAAAGTTAACCTCAACAAATATAGGATTTATAATTAGAGCCTCATTTCTTTGATTATTATCTGTTGAATTTTCCTTCATGTCAGTGTAGTGCCCATGTAAATCCAGTTATGTCACATCAGTATATTACATATTTGGAGGGGGAAAAAAAACGCATCTTCTGATTCACAGTACTAGATTTCCTGACAATTAGATTTCATCAGGTTTCTCGTGTTATGCAGTGTTATACAGTGTTCCTGTTGTATAACGAAAGATCAACTATTGCCTCAAAATTGGATTTAGCCTCACAATTCGGATGATTATGACTAATTGTTTATTTGGAATTTGTGAAATCGTGATGTTGGTTTTAGTCATCTCTTGTACACTTTGTTTTTCATTGTCTTTATCTCCTATTCTCCTCTCCCCTCCCTCCTTCTTCATGGTCTCCATGGAGAGGATTAGGGTGATGGCACTGACAGGTTGATTTCTTGCTAAAGGCAGAATGGTGTGCACTTGTGTCTTTGGAATCCTGCTGTAAAACCAGAGTACAGCAGGATCCGGAGAACAGTGTTAGATCAATTAGTGTGTTTAGAGCACCATGGTGACATTCACAGAGGTGTCAATTCCTCAGATATTTATGCTCATGTCGGAGTGACCTGGTCGATATGCAGTCCTATTTGTGTCTTGCACAAAAATGTAATGATGCATTCATGTTTAATTTATGCCTGTTTAAAGCCAAAATACAATAATACTTCTGACTATAGTTGAGCTTCTGTGTTTCTCCTTCCTGCTTCTAATTTAGAAATGAAATGAATCGTCTCGGTCTGAATGGCAGCGTGCCGTGCGCCAAATACTGCTGGTTTCTGCAGTGCTTTTCACCTCATTCATAATTACCGAATCGAGCCAGCACATTCAAAATTCCTGAAGCCGTAAATCACCTGGGAACAATTTAGAGCTTGCGTCGGGTGCTTATCTTTTCTTTACAGCTAATCCTGTGGCTTGAATTGCTTCTGAATTTCCTCTGCTCGTTGCCATCCTGAGAAGCGCTGAGCTGTGAAAGGCCAAAAGCCATCATCAGAATAAAGCAGCCTTGCTTAGTTTCTACACCGAAACACCCGCTACAGCCAACCAATCGTCTCGCTCTAGGGGCGGAGCTTCTAGCGTCACTATCTGTGTGTCTTTTTATTTTTTTTTTCCCATCTCTCCAGTTATGCTGTTTATTCTCAATGAAGACACTGCCTGAGGCTGCGGACTTAGGTGTGCCCTCCGAGTGCTTTCTCTGGTGATTTCTATCTCCTCTGTGTGCTGAGCAATTTATTTTTTTTTGTGCTGCAAGGGAGTGCGAATGCGTCTAAAGGAGCATGAGCCAGGAACAGAGCGGGTGATGACAGCTGAAGAGATGCTCACAGCTCTCTTCTGCCTGATTTATTGTGGAGGTTCCTGGAGCTGAATGGAGTAAGAGAGACGTGTGTGTACTTTTTGGAAAGTGAGAGAAACCAGTGAAATCTAGAAGGAGGGGAAATGAAAGACCGAACAGCATGAGTGAAGTGTAGAAGAGTTAAAATAGCGACACCTAACAAGAGTCAGATGACTCCTATTAGACCAAGAAGGAGGTAGAAAAGGGGTTGGAGAAGGGAGGTTGTGTTTATAGAGTACAGAGAGAGAAGTGTGTGTTTTTTTTTCCCTCTCAGGAAGCAGGTGTGACTGCGCTGACTGAGCCTCCTCTTACTGTGTCAGTAGCACTCAGTGCACACGCAAAGGATTGCTCCAGTGCCAGAAACCGTGTGAGAGAGAGAGATACAGAGAGAGACTGATAAAACTGCTGGAACATATTCTGTGTGTTCACTAGATTGAAAATCAGCCTGCATGGCTTTATTTTAGCAGTGAAAGACTTCGAATCAGTGAGGACAGACACCGAGACCCTGAAGAGCAATCGTGCCGGCCACATCCATCAACATGTCATCAAACGAGCTGAGCGCCCCAGACCCAGAGCCCTGCATCCGCACCTTTAAGGAGCACATGCGCCTGGAACTGGAGCCTCCGAGACTCGTCACGTCTCCAAAAGTGTCCCCGCGCAGCTCCCCGCGCCTCTTTCGCCGACTCATGGTCAACAAGGGTGGCCGCCACCGACGACGCTTCACCGTCGCACACACTTGGTAAGTCGAGTGTAGAAAGAGTGGATTTTTGGAAATGGTACTGAATTGATGTCTGGGAGGTCACTTTTGGCAATCTGACACTAGAGCTGTCTTTGTTCCATCTTTGCAGAATGTGTGTGCTGTGTAATGCAAGACGAGTCAGCAATTACAGCATAAAAACTGCTTGCTTTTCAAAAAGATTTTCTCGTGTACAGCGGCGCATTTTTGTGTCGTAATTGTGTTAAACTGCCGAACCAGCTTGTGGTTTTGACGTAACTGCAGTGTGTAAGGGCCAGACGATATGCTCAGCACTGTGTGTGTGTGTGTGTGTATGTATATATATATATATGTATATGTGTGTGTGTATATATGTATATATATATATATATGTATATGTGTGTGTGTGTTTTTATTTCAGCTTTCAGAGTGTAAGTAGGGGAAGTATAATAAGGTAGATTAAATAATTCACTTGATTTGGCTTGCTGTGTGAGAGGAATAAAAAATTTTTTTGTTTTGTTTATTGATAGTAAGCCGGTGATGTGACACATAGCTAGTGAACACAGTTCTGAATAGGATATAGGACGTTTCCCCAAGGTCACTATGTCCATGGTCATTGCATGTCATTTTTTACCCTTAGTTTCTCTAGAAATGCAGAATAATGACTCAGTCCGATCTTGACACCAGCTCAAACTGGGCAGCTGGCAGCAGCCTTGTGGTCTCTTACAATAGTTTGAGTCTATGTTTTTGTTTTTTTATATCCTGCTATTGTTCCATGTCTTATTGTAAACCCTGTAATGGTTTCCCTAACTGGCACATATTCTACATAATGCGTTGTGATTAATGAAAGCAAGGCTTTTTTTTGGTGACGTTTACCGTACGTGACCTTAGTGATACCCAGTATTTAAAATAGAATTCACGATCAGAGGATGCTGTTCAATCTATTTCAGTCTGTCGGTTTATATTCTGCTCTCAGCCTGTCCTCAGCTACAGAGATGACTCTGGCTGTGTGTGGGCTGGAAGAGAAATTGCAATTGAAGGTTATTTTTGTAGGTTTGGCTGGCAAAAATTCTAGTAAATAGAACATAATTAGTGTCCTGTCTAGACTTGGGATATCACTGTACTGGAATAATCGTAGGAATAATTCTAATGCTGAGCATCTTTAAAACATTTTAGCTCGTATGACTTCTCATGTTCAATACAAAAAGCTTGTCATTACTAAACATTGTTGTGGGTGAGGGTGTGGGGAGGTATATGAGTATGTCTGTGTGAACGGTGGGGGGGGGGGAATTCGCTAATGGGGGGGATTCGCTAATGCTGCAGTGCTACAGTCAGCCATTCCGTGTCCAAGATGAGCTGAGTACTTGTCCCTTTGCTTAGTCAGCCAGCCGAAGACAGTTAATGTTTAATGTTTCACATATAGTGCTTAGACACACACACGCACACACACACACACACACACACACACACACACACACACACACACACACACACACACACACACACACAGACAAATCAGTATAGTCCAATCTTAGCTTTGGTTTTACAGCAAAAAAAAAAAAAGAAACTGTTTTCTCATGGGAACTAAACAAAAATGTCCCCACAATGTCAAACTATCTCACATTCTCATCATTGTATATACATTTTCTTTTTTTCTGTCTCTCACTCTGTCTCTTTCTTACTCTTTCTCTTTTATACACAAACATGTAAATCTTTATTTTTTACTAAAATCTGTATTTGAATGTTCCCAGAATGTTAAAACTACCTGAATTTCCAGTCTGTGTACTGATATTAAGACCCCACTAAGATATAAATATGTATACACACATACATCGGTAAAGAAAAGGAGCACATGCACACATCCACATGCTGTACGAACTTATCATGGCAAATCTTTACATGCATCTGATATGACTTCAAGTTATGCCGCTGTGTGCAAGTTCAGCATTGCACACAGAGACAGAACAAACAGAGAGAGTGAACCTCTGCTTATAAAAGCTTTGTGAATGCAAACACAAAACACTCGAAATAGTCCCTCAGTGATCGTCCAGACCTTCGTTGGAACATTTGGCAGGCAGACTTGTTTCTTTTTGTGTTTATTCACAGCTTTTATTTAAAAAAAAAAGGTTTGGTTTCATTTCTGTGGTGTAGTTGTATGTTTTCTTGGGGACATTTCATTTGTATCTTGATGGGGACTTAATGTCTGTACAAGCCTAGGAACATTAGACAGTTTTATCAGGTCCCAACAAGGAGTCTGCTTTTTGTACAAAAGGCTACAGCTTTTCTACAAAAAAAACCAAACAAACATATGTCTATTGTAATGGCAAGAAATAGTTTAAGAATGAAAGGCATGAGTAAGTTCTGTTTTAAATAGTGTCTGTAGTTCAATCATAAAGCACTTAATACTACACACTCTAAACTAAGGGTCACAGTTTTATTTCCCACCCAATGGGCACTGCTGAAATGAATTACACTAATTAGAAACCAGAGACTAGTTTTGAAAATTCATAGTGCAGTTGCAGTGAAGTCCTTGGGGTTAACCTTTCATTATTACAAGTCTCTTACATGAAATTGCTGTTGACGGTTAATTAAAACTACCAGAACTGTGGATTGAGGTTGTGGTTTGAGGTAGCCTGTTTTGCAACTCAAATTGAAAACAAATATACGTCAAACGATGTCTCTAAAACTATTTCCCTATATGCACATTGTATGTATAGTGTTTAGGCTAGAGCAATGTGAATTCACATCAAACATAACAAAGAGTGGGTATAAGTGTGTTGATTAGTTGGATGCTGGTGGTCGGTCATTTGTTTTCTTCTTTCCTTTATAAAGTATTGATTAGATTTTACAAAAACTACCACACCTTTAACTCGAAATCTGAGAAATGTAGACTTTGGCAGCAATACAATAAAATATAATTTAATGATGTTTATTTTACTGAAAAGTTCTGTTCTAATAACCGGAAAACTTTTCGTTATGAAGATAAACATCAAAATGTTCTACTCTCTTAGGGATTTTGCCGGAGAGGAAAAACCACCCCACCAAAAACACACCAGCTATTATTCTTATCGTAGGCTGTTGAAATCCTGCAAAGATAGAAAACGGCATCCAGTTAATTAAGGTTGTACTGCTGGTTGAAAATGTTTGGTATGTCGTTATTATGACATTAACGAGACACACTGTGCTATTCAGTTAAAAGCCCAGATCCAAACAGAATGTAAACTCCACAGAAGCCCTTCTCTGTGGAATCTGTCTAGTGCTGCAGCAGAGATTCTTCAAGACTGCCTTGATCTAACTGAGCAGGACGTTTTTATTGGAGGATGGGCTAACAAGCACAAAAGCATTTTAATTCTGCACAGAGCTTTCCGGAAAGAAAGATGCATTCCTACTAATAGTGTATTTCCCAACAGTTTAGCCAATCTTAAACGTAAACACGTAAACCTTAATGGTACTTTGATCATGGTGGACTATTAAGATCCCTTAGAAACCAATACAGACATATTCTCCTAATTCAATTGAAGATACATTTTATGCTATCAAATCCAAAGACCTCCTATATCTTGAGCCTCGAAATTTAGTAACAATTTGGGGAAGAACCATATACGGTAGGAAAAGTAAGATGTCTAAATACTTCCCATATATATATATATATATATATTCTCCATTCTCCATATAGTGTATTTTGCATTGCTTATTATGTATATTGTTAAAAATATAAATATCCTTAATTTTGTTTTATTTATTTCTTTTTTGGTATTTTCTATCTCCCCTCTCACCCAAATGTCTATACCCCACTCCTCTACCTAAGTAATACCTCTTTCAGAAAGCTTTGGAAACGCAAAACAGTGTAATCATGCTTTTGTAAGGAGATAACCTTTTTAATTTAAGAGCTTTGTTGGTAAATATCAATAACCTTGGACAAACAAACTTGTCTTGCTTTATAACATTGGAAGATTTTTCCATACAGACTAAAAGTTACTATGAACTACAAAGTCTTGGTTTTAAGATAGTTTCATTGCATAAGAACCGATTAGTTTCACCAAAAATCTAATTACAGCAATTACCCTGATCTGGCTCTAGTCAGTGGTCTTAATTGAAGAACTACACCACAAGGAGCTGTTGTTTTTATTTGTATTTTTTTGCCCTCAGTGATTCAACTTCTCCATTCTTTACAGCTGTTTCAGAAATCAGCTGAACCGAACCACGACTTCTACATGTTTAACAGTGACACACTAACATCATCTTTGACTGCTTGAAGTCATCTAATTTTAATACTAGTTGTTTTAAAGAAGCATCAAATTTTCCGCGTTAATTATTGGATTTTCAATTAAACTCTGAAATTAATGGACATAAGACAGGATCTTTATTGGACATCATCAACATTGGACAGTTTAAATTCAAACAACCTTATAATTTCTATTTGGCATCTCCCTATATGATAAAAGGGACTTTTGGCTTCCTCAAGAACCTAACAACTAGGGTTGCCAGGTCTGCATAATAAAACCAAGCCTGTTACCTTTCATGTGCATGTTGTTCATTATTGATCTCCTTTCACTGTGCCCACAAATGTATACCTTTTTGACAACCTGAACACTAAGTATCATGAACTGTTCATTTTCCATCATTCTCCTACTAACTAGTGTACCAATGACTGTACATTATCTGAAAATGTGAATAAAATATTAATACATTTATCATAGAATAATTGTAAGTACTAAATATGTCTTAAATTAGATTCATTGGTTCATTGTAAGAACTAATTTTCCAACTTCACCCTCTCTGCCCAATTTAATAGTGCCTGACGATTCGGCATTTAGGAAAGCAGGTAAGCATCAGGGCAGTAACATCCTTAATTCTGAATAAATCTCCATACTTAAATCTGGAAATGTATTGCTGTCAGTGCCTGTAAACTACATTCACAGATGTGATTGTGTTCTGCCTCACTTGTAAGCCACTTAAGATAAAAGCATCTGGCAACTAAATAAGTGTAAGTATAATCGTTTGATATGATAAGCATAAGTACAGAAGGGAAATGGAACATCTGTCGTGGTGCACTGTAGCACATTGAAACACTACACCACAAAAACTGTTGAAATGCTACTGGACTTTTATAAACAAGCCCTGCCTCAGTTCTGTCTGGTGATTCCACAATGATGACAATAACAAGTTACAACATCAGCCTGGGCTATAATGCTGTTCTGGATTTTGATTAATCAGTATGATAATTTTCTGAATATATTAGCTCTGAACGTAGTTCCAGCTATGGGGTTTATATAAACACACTGCTATTAAGATGATGTTAGGGTTGAGAATTTTTTTTTCTTGGTAATGTTGCAAGCTGCCTTTTGGTCAAGAGGGAAGAAATAGAACTAACTTATACAACAGAAGTTTATAACAGTAAATGGAACTGTATTGCAATAAAATATTGATGAATTTGTTTTTCATAAATAAGATAAACAAAAAAAGATTGGTGTAAAAAACATAACCCACCTCAGGCTTGGCAACAATGCTTTGCCTTTAACCATGTCATTTTCCATGGCATGACTAACATGATCTATTCATTGCATATTTTGTGTGTTATTTCTAATAAAAAATATATACATTTTTACAGGATCCTCTGGCTCAGTGCTACATGGTATCCATTAAAAGTCTGCTGTTATTGTCAGTTTTGTCTCTCAAGTCCATGAGCAAACATCTGAAGAGATTTATCGAGAACAGTATCTGAGGTGTGACCCCTCAGATACTGTTCTCGATAAATCTCTGTAAATCCATTATACCGGGTATAGAAACCGTCACATCTATGATAGGAACTGTTCTTGATGCTCCTCTGGCGAACACATTAAATAGATTTTGACCAAAAGCAGCAGGAGCCTAAAGGCTTTCTCCTCCAATCCCATCTCTCTAGTTAATCAGCAACCACGATCGACCTCACTCCCTCTGCAGCTTTCATTCCCCTTCATCTAACCTCCAGCAATTCTTCCACCTTTATCATCTTTACTCTACTGCTCTACTGACCAGGAGAGATGCACTCTGAGTCCATGAGCTAACAAAGGTGTAAAACACAGCTTGCTCATGGCCTTCAACCAGTTACAGGATAAAATGTCATTTTTTAAAACACTCGTCTTGTTTTTTTCATTTGCTCTCAGCTTAGGAATCCTTTACATTAGCCATGTCCTGTTTCCTTGAAGAATAAATATGAATTTGCTCATGTTTTGAACTCGTAAAATCCCTTTGTCCTTCTACACATAGCAAACGATGGATATAAAAAGCAGGACAACAATAAAAGGGTTTGAAAGAAGTGCAAAACAGCGCAAAGAAGGCAGCTATACATTTTTTTTTTTTTTTTTCAAAAAACAAAAATTGTTGCAAGAAAGCAGCGTCTGCATCGTGGGGATATTGGTTTTGAGTGCTGTGGTCAGCTGAGAACAAATTGTGACAAAAGCAGACTGCATGCGTTAAAAAGCACTTCATACCCGTCAGTAAATTATGGCGTCAGATCGATGATACTTTAGGGCTCCTTTGTGGTTCAGGGACTATTAAGAAGAATAATGGCATTATGACTTCTGTAATGTATCAAAATGTTTCAGCCTAAAATCTGGTTTGATCTTGGCCCGGCAGTGTTTTAGCACGTTAAAGAACAATATTTACACGCCAATTACAACCAAAAATGGGTAAAGAAGCAAAAATCAGTGCAATGCGACAACCATCCCAATATTTGAATTAAAAGTCTAATGAAAGCATCTGGTCTAAAATGAATATTAAAAAATCCAAGAATATACATTCTTGAAAGTTGCTATATGCTTGTATGAACAGTTTGTCACTTTAAGATGTATTTTTTGTTCTTTTATTCCTGGTGGTTTAGTGGTTAGGATGCGTTGTCTCACCGCTGTGGCTCGAGTTAGATCACCGGTCAGGGAACCAACCCCAGCCATTAGGGTTGCACAAGCCAGTGCACTCTTAATGCCCATCCCAAGCCCGGATAAATGGGGAGGGTTGCGTTAGGAAGGGCATCCAGCGTAAAAACATGTGCCAAATCAAATATGCTGATCATGAAAACGGATGATCCGCTGTGACGACCCCTAATGGGAAAGGCCGAAAGAAAGATTATAGCAGCATTTTATTTCTTTCTATTTGCAGTATGCAAAAGTAAAATGATCAAATGGTTGGGGTTGTTTATCCTGATTGGTGATAACATGGTAAATGTTGTGTATATGCATGTACTGGCTGTCTTTAAGTCCCGTTGAGAAAAAGGACATACAAAGAATATTTGTCTTCGAACACACCTCGGACGCTCAGTTAAATAAGTCACCACATGCAGGCTCGAAGATAACAGTTTTGCTTATTGCTCAGTGTGTGATCTCATAGCTCGGACTGCTTTGTCCTACATACAGGAGCTCAGTTGTGTCCCACATAGACATGAGCGTGAATATAATAATAACATTTCTGCAGTTTTGTCCTATTAAATGGAAAAGAAAAACATCCAGCGAGCTACCCATGCTCCTCATTGTAATCCCCTTTCTCCTTGCACTAATGAGATCTTTTTTAGTTTTAGTTCTTTTTTTTATTTTTTTTTATTCAGACATCCCTCAGGGCTTAATATTTGGTGCGGTTCGCTTCCTAGGTTGGTAGGCATTATGCAGAATTAATATACACAAACATGCAGGGAGTTACTGGGTTACTTTGGGTTACTGGGGATCAGTGTTTAAGCCCCAGTATCGCTGAACTGCCACACCTGGGCCCCTGAGCAAGGCCGTTCATCCTCAGTGCTCCATGGCTGACCCTGCGCTCTGACCCCGGTTCCTGACATAACAGGGATATGCGAAGAAAGAATTTCACTGTGCTTTAATGTACAAGTGACAAGTAAAAAAGCTCTTTTTCATTCTAAAAAAAAGAACTTAATATACATAAGCGAATATGCTCCCATTAAACAACTGAAAGTATGACAGCAATTTACCACGAACAAGGTCAAAATGTGTGAGTGAAACAGGTACCGTAAAGATATATATATTTTTTATAATATAAAAGATTTTGTTGACGATTTGGGGAAAAAACTTTAAGGCTTTGGCTTAAAGACTCAGCCATGCCAGATTAGCAATGCTGGGATTTAAACACACAACCATCTTGTGTTTTATAGTTTACTGTACATCTTACAGTACTACAGTATGCTTTGGCCATAAATACCAGGGTGCATCTCAAAACATATACTTATGCAAAGTAAATACTGTGAGTATTGCATTCACACTAAATATTCCAAGTATCTGAGTGATTATCCTATTTAACCAAAAACAAATAATCAAGTGTGGAATGTTGAGCATTAAATGCACTAAATGCTCACAGCTTTGTAGTGGAAGGGGGGGGGGGGGGGGGGGGGGTCAGAGATGTGCAAGGGTAAAGTGGAACTCGTGCAAGCATAATCCACCGACGAAGACATTTATGCCTTTACCTGATGATGGATGAGGTCCATAAAAAGTAACATTGATTTCAAGAGCAAGAGGAAGGATTTTGAGGCCATACTACCCTTTTAAAATTGCATAGTTTATTTCCATAATGTATAGTATGTCATTTAGGACTTTACTACTGTAAAATTGCTTTTTTTTTTTTTTTACAGTGCAGTGATGGCTTGTTTAAAAAACTTACAACCACACAGAAATTCGCCTCAAGAAGTATGCATTTATTTGTCACTTTAAATCCACTTCACTTCAGTGTCTCATCTAAGTTAAAAGTGGTCATATGACACACCGGTGGGGTGGGGCGTGAGGAAAAAGTAATTACTCAGTATGCTGGGAGTTATTATGTAACCCTAATATATTGAATACACATTCTGTGTAAGATATATATACACACCGACCAGGCATAAAATCATGACATCATGACCGGTGATTAAATAACCTGTTAGTGAGTGGGATATATATTAGGCAGCAAGTGAACATTTTGTCCTCAAAGCTACTGTGGTATAAGCAGAAAAAAATGGGAAAACGTAAGGATTTAAGCGAGTTTGACATGGGCCAAATTGTGACGGCTAGACGACTGGGTCAGAGCATCTCCAAAACTGCAGCTCTTGTGGGCTGTTCCCAGTCTGAGGTGGTCAGAATCTATATATATATATTACAGAAACTTCTTTTTATCGAAAACTATTGCTTTCACTACAAGGAAATTGCTCATTTTGGGAGATATTGTTCCAACCTGACAGCTCTAATCCACATAATCTATTTTGAAGACTCTGTGTGACATTCTGATAGCTTTCCCGACACCTGGCTAAGGAGTTGCCACATTATGTCATGCCACTGTTTACACTCACGGATCCTAATCCTTTGTGTGACATGTCAGAAAATTGTTAACACATGTCAGGTGTGGGTAAATTGGGGCATCTTTCACTGCACCAACAGTGAAATGTGAAAAATATTAAATGATACTGTGCAGGAATAAACTATTGTGTAGTGGGTTTGCAGAAGAACAGCACTGCCCAGTTTGATAAATGTACATTATCAGTGTAGTACTGACCTACTACTGCTTCATGGCTTTGAATGAGAACACGCAGCGCAGTCTTTCTTCCTAAATCATATTGTGTCTTTTTTAGCATGCAGAATTGTAAAATGAGTAAAAGTAGCTCACTGACCTTGTCTGCTTTTTGGTTCTTTAAGGGCAGCCCCAGCAGATGTTGTGTAATTAACTCACTGAAGACACCTACATGTTATTGACAAGAGAGGCCAAGTTTGGACTAGAAATATATCCCTTAGGCATGTTGTAAAAGGGGAACAGGTGCATTTGGGAAGGTAATGAGATAAATCCTACATTCACCACTGGCTCGCCAACAGACCTATTTGTTCTCAGAAGCTTGTTACCCACAGTGGAAAACATTGATAGGCAGATGTTAATAACATGCTCACGTATTATCCTGCTACCGTAATGTAGTGGTCCAACAGTGTTCTAATTATCAAAATGTAATCATGCAGCATCACCTTTCCATTTTCCAGCTTCTAGTTTCTCCACAATTCCATATGTCAGAAAGAGGATGAAGTCAAAGTCACACCTGGCTGCAGCTTCTTTGACATCTGCTAAAGCCAGGCTCTAATGTTAATCTCGCCTCTGAGTTTCATCTGCAGGCCTGAAAGCGGTTTGTACAGACGTTCAGTTTGTTCTTTGATGAGCCGTCATGAAGCTGACAGCTGTGATTGTGGTACTGAGATGAATTGCACTAGCATTGACAGAACTGAAGTGCTGCTGGATATGCTAATGTGCACAGAGCAGAAATGATTATTGAAGAGAAAGAAATGTCTGATGGGGCAGAATTAGAGGGTACCGTTTTACATTACGATTCCATTAACGAACATTGTTTACTGCATTAATTAGCATGAACAAAATGTAGAACTTAGCATTTACAAAAGATGTACAGAATGTTGACAAAGTAACAGTGTTACACATGTAATAATTGAGACTGAGATGATTATTAAGTGTTAATGCTGTACAGCTGAATTGACCTATTTTTATTTAAGCTTTAAAAATGTCTAATTAGCAAAATTATCCAAGTCTATTAAATTAGCAAATATTTGATTTTACTAACCAATTTCTGAACATCTGAACTTGATAATCAACCTTAGTTCTGATTTTCTTTTCTTATTTAAGGAATGCAGTCATGTTCACAAATGAGTTCTTATTGGTCACTATTGGTGCAGAAGGTCCAGGTATTGTTTATGTTAATGCATTAAACAAAGTCAGTAGAGAAAACATAGTGGAAGCTACTGCTGTAATGTCCGGTGAGCATGGCATTTAAACACGTTTTTTTATGCCTCACATTAAATTACTCGATACACAGTATATGTAAGGACCCTACTGAGAAAAATATATATAGTTTTACACAAATATTTATAAGAACGATTTGGTGTGAACTATATATTTAAATTGTAATTACTGATTAGTGATCTCAGGTGACTTCTAATAAATTTTGAGAATTTGAAAATAAAGCACAAAGCCATATATCTTTAAAACTACCAATTATTTTTAGTGTAATTTACTTTAATAATATTAATGAGTCAAACACTGATTAATATATACCGTAATTTCCAGACTATTAAGTGCACCCAAATATAAGCAGCACCCATTGAATTTGACAAAGATTTTTTTTTGAACATAAATACGCCGCACCTCTCTATAAGCCGCAGGTGCCTACATTGTAACTAATGAACTTTGTATGAGATTTAACGAAAACAGTAGCCTACTAAGAAAGTCATTGTTCACTGTCTTCCTCCTTCCTTTCACCACAATTTCTCTCGAGAGTTTTTCTTTTGGCATCGTCGTGCGTTCAAAATCACCATCAGTGAATCTTTTTTCCTGATGCCGTGCAGCTCAGAACACAGGTGAAGTGCGTTTTTTCATGCCTGGTTGTTTTCTGCATGACAAATGATTCTCATTTCTTGTTGACAGCCCTTAACCCGTTCGTCAATTTCATTGGTCTAATGCTTTGGGGCTCAGTTTTTTGGCTTAAAGCTTGTGAAACCGGGAAAAACCCAATAAAAATATTTAAATTTGCAGCTTAATTGTTTAAGCCGCGGGGTTTCAAAGAGTGGGAAAAAAGTATCGGCTTATAGTCCGAAAAATACGGTAATAAATTCTCAAGAGCCTAAAACCTTGTTTTCAACGACTTAACAAAAATCTCTTTATTTCTTTCAAAATGTTCTGTTTGATGTTGAACTGATGCTGAACTGTATGTTTGTGCTAAGTAGATACCACCGCAATGGCCGTTTCAGCTGGAATGTACCCTGTGTGAACCATGTCATGACCCAACATCTCCCCCATTGATTAGTTTCAGCTTTGAATAGCTCATGTCTGCTTCAGCTATAAATAAGTCGTATTCTCAGTGCAGTTCACAAATTTAGATACATTTCTGAGAACTTCAATTTATGTATAAATATTACCGTAAATGAATTTATTGCACGATCAAACTCCCATCATTTTGCACAATTTAACTCAGAACCAAGAATCAAACAACTCCAGTGACTCGACCTCACCTCCTCTTTCTTCAGTGGGGGAACTTCTCTGGGTGGTGGATGCCCAATCAGAGTCCCGACCAGCTTTTTTCTCTGTGACATGATGTAACAAATATAATATAATAATAAAAATAATAAAAAATTATATTATTAATTATAATATAACAATTAGACCATGCAAATAAGCGGTAAAAAAACACGACTGATTTTGTGAAATGTATTTGAGTAAAAAGTAAGTTATTTGACTTCAAAATGTAGTGAAGTTCAAGAAAAAGTTAAACAAAAAATACTTAAGTAAAGTACAGATACGCAAATATACTAAAGTACAATAACGAATTACATTTACTTTGTTTCTGTTGACCACTGAATAGCAGGAAGCAACATTAAGGCACAATCTGCTTTAGTGAATATATGTCCCACTGTATATTCAGCACCGAACTAAAAAGTATAGTTAAACAAAGGTTTTAAACATATAAATATTACATAATTATTCATTATATACTGATGGGTACACAGTTAGTGGTTAAGAATTATTGTTCTATACAGAGCGAGATTGTTTATAACATTACTTACTATGTATTAAACATTTTCAACTCGTTCCAAGTGCAGAATCAAGAATTATTATGAGAACAATATTAAACTCAGAGTACCTATTAAACTAACAATGTGCTGTTAAACATGTTTAGACGTTTTCAAGTTACGTATGTAACAACTCTAAAGCATGTAGCAGAGGCTGCTAAATACTATCTGGGATATGGAATTGTATAAAGTATGTTTAAAATTATATAGACTATACACTTATTTATAAATATACACACTTACACTGTGTGTGCAAAGGTTCTTGGGCATTTAACCATAGGATGTTTGTGTTTTTAAACATTTCATTCTAAATTTAGTACCTATTTGCTGCAGTGTGATTGTAGAGATTTGTGCTTATTCAGACACAAAGGTGTTAGTAAAGTCAGATACTGATGTACGTGTGGAGAGGAGGCCTAGGGTGCAGTCAGCGTTTCAGTTCATTCCAAAGCTTTTAAATAGCATTGAGTTCAATGCTCTACAGCAGACCACTCAAGACCCACTCAAACCCATGTAAACCATGTCTTTATGGAGCTAGCTTTGTGCACATGGGCATTGTGGTGCTGGAGCAGGTTTGGGTCTCCTAGTTCAAGTTAAGGGAAAATGTAATGCTACCACATCCTATACAATTATCTGACTTAGTTTGAGAAAGAACCACATATTCCTGGAAAAGTCAAGTGCCTAGTTCTTTTACCCATATGGTATATTTAATACTTTTTCAAGTGCAGGGTTTTGTTTATTGACACACATGGCAGAAGTTTGGTATTTTACTGTTTTTGAAATCTTCTGATGCTGATAGAACTGAGGCTCTTAGAGGAATTATCTAAGTTGATTGTGAGTATAATACTTGTGACTTGGCCCGGATTTTGTATTACATTTCCTTAATAAAATATTGCGTAATGAAATCGGTTCATTCTTTTTGAATAACCCTGTATATAAAAAATCATTTAAATAAGAGAAAACAAAAAAAAAGATGTCACTATTTCTTGCTTTACTGTGAAGCATAGTAAACACCTTTATACAGTAGATGATGAAACCTGTCATGTCATTAGAATAGGTGTGCTGAAAGTTGCCTACACACTGCATTGTGGGATGTGAGTGGTTTGCCACAGGGCTGTTTGTATCATAATTAATCCAGAAGCTGTTTGTAAAACGTAAAATGCTTTTGTTTTGTTGAAGCAAATCCGGTGAATAGCTTTCCTGAAATAGGACTTAAACTGTTGTCTGTTTTTTTTTTTTTATAATATGATAATGTTGCTGTATAACTAACCACATTTTCTGTTATAATAGGTCTTTTACATGGTACCGAATTGTGACTAAAGCTGACGCTGAGAAACGCACACAAACTGTATGTACCGCAATGTACTGGTGCAAATGGCAATAAACTTGAAACTTGAATATTAACAGATCAACTACAGGATTTATTTTCTACCTAAATGCACAATTTCTTATCAGCCGGGTTTTATAATGGCCTTTTTGGGGGGCCTGACTTGCAATTATGCCAATGGCTTTTTGTCATTTTTTTTGTCAATTTTACATATTTTTCAATTAAATTAATTAATAACTTTGATGGTTTTCAAAATGCAGCGTTAGATTAGCAGTAGAAACGCCCCTATTCCCAGATAAACATGACCATTATTGATGATGTAAAGTGCAATCAAAATCAAGAACAAAACTATATTGTGAAACGGAAATGGTGCTTATGTTTCCTCCCACCTTCGAAATCCATGCTGTGTGAAGCTGTGCTTAATTACTCGTGAGTGTGAAGAGTATGCGAATGTGTGTGCCTGGTGCCCTGTGATGGAGTGGCATCCTAACGATGGTTTATTCCCACCACACACAGTGTTCACAGTGTTCACTGGTTAGGCTCACGATCCATCATAATCCCGATCAAGATGAAGCGCATACTGCAGATGAATAAATGAAAACATGAGTTTTAATTCTCTCATTCATCAAAGCAGTGTATCTCATCGCTCAGCTTCACAGCTGTCATGCGATTAACTCGGTGCCGCTTTTGTTGTTGTTGCTGTTGTTCTGTTTGTTCTCCACATCTGCAGATCCCAGATGGAAAAGGCGTGAGGAGTGAGAGATGCAAGCCTCATGGCTGTCTGGTTTTTTGTGTTGCTTCAGTGTGTGTGTAAGGATCCAACGTTCTTTTCAGACGTGAACATTTTGTGCGTGTGTGTGTGTGTTGACACATGCCATCTTGCACATCCAAGAACTGTAACAGGTGGACACTGAATTTACTGACTCACAGTACAGCAGATGATTTTGAGGCCGTTGGCATCACGACGACTCTCACTTGCTGATGGGTGCCATGAGATTTATTCAGGATTTGACTCTTTTTTGTTCCCTGTTGTTGCAACTACAATAAAGTGGCCCACTCCACTGCTGCTTTTTAGCCTCATCAAGAGGATCTCATTGTGGTTCTCACAGAGGCCACCCACTCGTTAAAGCGCCACTCGTGGCTCTAAAATGCCAATTAAGCCTGGAGAAGCGCCACTAGTCCCCTCCTCCAGTTTCACACACTAAGCATTTTTCAGTTCTCACCAGCCTAAGAGTCATTAGTTGGGGGTTAAAATGACATTTTCAATAGCGGTTATGTACACAGTTATGTGGGACAGATGTGTTTGAGTCAGGCAGCTTGGTGTTTTTTTTATTTCGAGCCAGGAGCTGATGACACACCTCACACACATTTCTCATAGCAGAACATCACATAGCCTACTCAGATTTCCATGACAGGAACACACTGTCACCACTGGATATGGAGAAATGTTAAGATTTGCAGGGGTTTTCTTACAAAATATTATTCTGCAACTACTTATTCTGACTGGAATGTACAACTACCAGAGGTTCCCAATTATTATTCTTGTGCTTTAATTCTCAGAAATCTGCTTTACTCAGGACATACGTAAATGATTGCAACTTGCGGACATTCTAAAGGACATCTAAAACGAACTGCATTAATTTCTATATATACTATGTCAACAAATGTTTGAGGACACCTGACCATAACATTCGTATGTGCTTTTTGAAAAATGTTATTGTACATTTAGTTCCCATTTGCTGTTGTAATAGTCTTCATCCTTCCCGAAGTAGAGGGTTTGGGTCTCCTAGGTCAAGCAAAGGGAAATTTTTTATTGCTACAACATTCAAAGTATCCTTTAGAATTTATACAACTATACAATGTTTTGTGATAACAGTTTGATGAAGAACCATATATGGCTGGAACTGTCAAGTGTCCCAATAGTTTGGTCCAGAGAAAAACAGAGTAAGACAGAAAAGGGAGACTGAGGGTTGGGAATTGTCATTTACCATCTGTTAATGTCAACTTTTTATTACATTTTATTGTATTTTTATTTTTGTACACTGGCATGAAAAAAAACCATGCTCTCAGTGTGTCTCTGGAGAAATCAATCATTTGCTAATGAGGAATAACTCTCACTCCCATATAGCTGGATTTTGATTGTAGAGTTCCCACAAAATCAGACAAATCCAAAGTAAGTCTATGAGGCTTCGGTTGCTAAAAGCTGAGCACCCTGCAGTGGGAACGCCATGATCTGTTCAGGTCGAAATGACCAATGTAGAGTTTGTAAGGGTGGAACAAAACATTGTTAATTTCAGAGCCTGAAAGCTTTCTGTGATTAGCTAATTATTAATGACCTTAAAAATAAATAACTAAAAGAGCATGTTTATACATTTTACATTTAAACCAGCTGGTTGTGGTCTTGGCCTTAATTTTTGACACTGTATGGGGTGATATTTGTATGTTTGGAAAACAGCTTTGTCATCCAGATAGAATTGAATTTATATTGTTCCTGGAAGAGTCTTTTCATAGAAATGCAGATGTTTTATTTTATTTGTATGTATTCCCAGTGTTGAGAAATGCAAAGTTACAATCTAATATGAATATGGAATTTTACCATGTACCTACTGTATGTACATCTGATGAATGCCTTATAGATCTGACAGCTGCCTTTTAATTTTTCCCTATTGTACTCTCAATTCTGCCAAATCTCCCCAGTAATATTTTGGAAAGAATTCCTAGTCGAATAACCTGTAAAACGAAGCCACTAGAAAGTTTTTTCTTTATAGTTCACACGATTGTTCTGAACCTGAGCTATTTATATAAAGTATGCATATAAAGTACATACATGTCTTCTTGGGTAATTGTTTCTGGCTCTTTTCTGCAACCAATCTGGGTTATCCAGGTTTCCTAGTTTTTGGGATTGAATGTGTTCCAGAAATGTGTAGATCTGGATCAGCACAATTATTGATGCTTACCTTTCTGTTGTTAGCCAGCAGCTTAGCATTTGAGACTGACATATTACCTAAGGGTTGGAGTACATCACATCAGGCCTACTCAGTCTTCTGCAAAAAATAGCATTGCCTCTCGATTTCAGAGACAAACTGGAATTAAAATACTTAAGGGCAGGAAAATCGTCAGGCACTAAACACTATTTTTGGTAGAAAGTACCAAAGAGAGCAAAACAATGCTAAAGGGGGATAAATGCTCTTTACTAATGAGAGCTAATTACAAACACATGGAAACCAGCAGTGAAAAACATAGTGGCAAACCAAAATTGGAGACGCTCACATTTCTGTCTATATTGTAGATCTGGCTATGTTGTATCCCTGCTTTGTTTCATTTCAAGTACCAACATGTGTTCAGTCAGGCCTCATCGAGCTTTGTGAGAAAGTCAGCTGCTTGATCTAAAGTGGTAGGTATGGTGGTGCTTGATTGCCTGCAGATCTACCACTTAGCATACCATTAGCTGGGACAGGAAGGTGGCTTATTTGCTTTGAGAGTTATTTACAGCGACAAAGCTACAGCATGGGGTGCAGATGGACTGTAGCAAGGTCAGAGATCATGTGATCATGATTGTGTTTGATAGCTCCAAAGTGGGTGGGGGTAGCGAAGAGTCGTACTTTTTCTTAAACACTACCGATGCTGTGGTAAAGCTGTTAGTGATAACAGAGGTATTGAAGTCCACAGTGTTTTTCAATTATCATAGGTCAGATAAAACTATCAGCCGCCAGCTATTATTGCTAAATGTTAACGAAGTGCTAATGTACCGTGAACAAGTAAACCTGCAAATGGATATGTGTGTGTGTTTGTTTGAGTATGTGCATGCATGTAGAGCATATGATCCTATTAGCACCTTTATAAAACATGCCCCAGGTAGCTGTGTTTTAAAGCCTAAAACAGATTAACACAGTCACACCCAATCACCCACCAACACCCACCCACACAATGCTGTCCTTCAGCACACAGACACCACCTGAAAGTCACAGTTCTGTGTGGGTATAGTGGAATTTCCCTAACAAAAGAGTGCATATGTAAATGTTTTAGATAATGGTACAAAGGGACTCAGGGTCCCTTCATCATCAAAGCTTTCTGAGATTAAAACAGAAGGGAAAAGAGACAACACCATTCACACAGGCTTTAATGATGCAAATAGCTATTATAATTCTTATCGTTTTAATTTCAGTATTAGAATAGTGTTTGTGTTTTATGTTTATTGTATTCGGCTCTGGAGAGATATAGCATAGTCTTTGAAATTAAGCTAGCAAGCTTGTTGGATGTACAGTACATTATGCTAGAATAGCAATATAACTCTAGCTCATAAGTAATTGACATTATTCTGTCTAACCAGCCTAGTAACATGGAATGGAAGTAGCTGGAATTGTAAGAATGACCCATTTTCTAGCTCATATTCCAACATACCAGAGGTGCAATAAAATGTTACCAATTGAGTCTGTAACTGTATCTGTTTCAAACTACAAAAATCCATGTTTTGTATTTAAACCTCAAGAAGGTGTGGTCTAAAATGTGTTTTTTTTTAAGTAAGAATCATAATTCAATGCCCCTATAAACTTAAAAGAAAAATTATGTCAGCATGGTTTGAAAGTTCTGGTTCTGACAGTTCCTCAACATCCTTTCCATTAATCAAGTTCATTGGTTCATTGAACACCTCTCTATTTTGCCCATGCAGCATTTTTGTTTGCACCTGCCAGAGAAATTACACTAATCCCATAATTTAAACCATTGCGTTATTGACCACCCACTTTTCTACAAACTTAGTTTTGTATTTGACCACTTGCTCGACCCTGCATGAATCTGCAACTTATTAATAGCATCCATTGAGATCCCTGTCACAAATAATTCATATCCAGTTCGATCTTTACAAAATGATTGTGATACAAATTTCGATTTCTATGGCAGCTATTTAGCGGGCTTACAGTACATGCAGCTACCTGCTGTGTCATTGCCAATAAGTACAATGTTTTATTTGTACATTTTTATTTATGCATGCCTTTACTCTTTGATATTGAGTGTGATCACTTACACGCAGCAACACTTTCATCCACTTGTTTGTTTAAGGTATTTTTTATATACAGATAAGAACGTGCCTTTAAACATCCGAACAACAGATTCTGATGCCTCAGCTCCGAAGACATGCCTCAGTGGCAGCTGCCTGCAGAAGGACATATCACGCAAACATAAAGAGGGGTAAGAGTATTTAAGATGGATGTGGGTACATGCTTGCCTGAGCATCTGATTCTGTGTGGGTGGCGTGTTCAGCCTCAAATGCACACTGGGCATCCATGGTGTCCTTCACAAAGGTTAATGCCATGATGAAAACAAAATCTTTGAATTGTAATCCTTTCTCTACTGGCGAGAGACCTAACAGTGTGGGGTCGAGAGAAGGAGAAGCAAATAAATAGATCTTTCTTTTGTGTGATAAATAAGCATATAAGGAAGCTTTCTGTCTGTACGTTTTGTTATTAGGTCTAGCACTGTTGGATTGTTTTCCTTGTTGATTTAAAATAATGAGTTTCCATTCCAGGCTTTGCCACAGACAGGCTTTGAACATTGTGTACATGTCCTGTACTTCCAGAACAGTAGATATGCCTTTTTGCATGTCTAAACATTTATGTTGACTAGGTTGGTAAAAATGTCCCATCAGGCATTTTTACTGACATAGCAGATGTCCAACAACAAACCGTTTCCTACAGCGCATCAGACTGCAACTTTAAACATTCAAACAGGAAGGCCAGAAAAGAAACAAAAGCTATTAGACACTGTATCCTGTGGAAGGAGAATCTAAGGATGTGTCTAACATTCCCATGATAAACATACTCAACACTTTTCCAATAAATTATTTTAATGCATTAATATAAACCTTGAAGTGAAAACCAGAGCCATAGGAAAAGAATCAATGTTTTCTTACCAATTACAATAATAATATGGAATATGCGTACATAAACACATGATGGACGAAGTATTTTTATGTACATTAAGTTGTTGTATTTCCTGATAATGTTTTTTTAGAGGCAAATTAATTTGGCAATACTTTAAAACAAGATAATGTAAAGATTATGTAAAAAAAAAATAAAATAAAATAAAACATTTGTTCAATTGTATTCATATAATAAGAAATACAAGATTAATCTGATTATATTTATATAGTATATTATTAAACGTATCTATTATATATCGGGTAAAATATTCCCAAATGTTGAGGTTTTGTATGTAGAAATGCTAAAAACCGGGGTAGGAAGGCGTAGCTCAGTGGTTAAGATGTTGGACTTCAGATAAGAAGGTTGTGAGTTCAAATCCCTTCACAATTAATCTGCCACTGCTGGGCCCTTGAGCTAGGCCCCTAACCCGCAACTGATCAGTTATATCAGCGGTCCCCAACCCCCAGGCTGCAGGTCAGTTGGTCGCACAGAAAAAATACATAACTTACATTATTTCCATTTTATTTATTATCTGATTCTGAACGGTGTATCATTTTGGAAAGTGACTCTCCATCACATCTGTCTTACCTCCATCCGCTATCTTCTTAAAGGGGCTGTTCCGGCTGCTAACACACAATACATTACTGCTAAATTCAAACCCCTAAGCGAGCAAAATAAACAAACACCACCACAGTGGATTCACGTTTATTATTATTTTTTAGAAAATATTAGTTTTTATGCCTGTTGTGTCATTTTATTTTGTTGTATTTATAATCGAACCCGGGTCGCAGCGGTGAGAGCGCTGCATCTTAACCACTAGACCACCAGGGGACCTTGTATATATAATATATAAATAAAAAAATATATATAATATAAAATAATATAATATAAAATATTTAAAAGGTTGGGGACCACTGAGTTATATGAATGAAATCATTATTAGTCACTTTGGATATGGGTGTCTGCCACATGCTATAAATTTAAATCAAGTTTCATTCTCCTCATTCCGTTGTCTTTTTTTTCATGTAAAGCAGTGGTGATCAATTTCCCGGTATGCAGTACAAAGATTTTGTTCCTAGATTTTTGTAGAAATAATTGTAAAAGTCATTTGAATTCCATTATTAAACCACATATACAGTTTTATAAACCACATACATTTTCCAGAACGCACAGGAGAGATTGAGATTAGAGATGGAGGCTATTTATCTGTATTTCATGGTTCATCAGCTTTATTCGGTGGCAGACCTCAGCGGTTGTGGGAGCGTACAGATAAATTTCAAGCTCATTAGTTTGGATGATTTTTCTCTCAGGCTCACACCCTTCTGCTGTTCTTTTATTTTTTTCTTTGTTTCAATAAAATGTCTTCAATCTTCTTTAGCTGCTTTGGCTCTCTCTGGAGATCACTGTATAGCAATGATCTGTCCATAGTTTCATCCTTTCATTATATTTCAGAGAGGAATTTTTGTTCAGTATGACTCTTTGATGAATAAAGATGAAAGGTTTATCGGAGTATATAATGCAGCGTCCTGACCGTATGACCTGCAACATAGGATGTAGCGTCACTGATACACACATATGCCTACACACATGGATCGTACTAGGTCTGTTCTTTTTGTGTGTGCGCGCGTGCGCGTATCAGTCTTTAGCCTGATGATGTGGTTTTTGGTCTTCCACTGGCATGCTACAGTGTTCAGAAAACACATAATAGTGCCTTATCAAGGCCTGTTTAAATCCTAGTTAAATGTCTGCTCTAACTTTTTTTCTCAACCTCGAATAGACACACTGCACACCGTGTATGTGTGTATAAGCTTGCATGTTTGTGTACATGCATATTGATTAGAGTCTGTGTCTGTGTCTTCATGCCCTGGTGTGACTTATTGATTCTGTCATAATATAAGTGAAGGCAATTGTGAAACAGCCGCTAACAGAAGGTGCTGTGTTATACTACCTCACCGTGATAGTGAGCATTCATGCATAACAGCGATTCAGCTTTTATGTGATAAGAGAACTAACTGTGCATAGAAGTATAATGTAGACAACACCACAGAGGAGAGGAAGCGATCTGTGCTGCAGAGAAAGATCAAATTGGCTTTGAATGGTGTCAATATACACCGTGTGGACAAAAGTATGTGGACAACAGACCATCACACCCATGTTTTTTTTCTTTCCAGGCTTTTAACACAAAGCTGTGAACACAATTGTTTTGGATTTCTTTGTATCCTGTAACACTACAATGGCCCAGCATGTTCCTGCATGGCAAATAAGGTTAGGATTTACTAAGGTTCAAGTGAAAGTGTCCTAGACAGAGTACTGACCTAAACCTCACTGAACACCTTTGGGATGAGCTGAAAATGCCGACTACACCACAGGCCTCCCCTCCTGATATAAGTGCCTGACCTCACACCTGACCCAAAAAATCCCAAATCCCCACAGCTACACTCTAAAATCGAGAGAAAAAAAGATTCACAGAAGAGAGGAGGTTTTAGCAAAGAGGGGAAAACCTTGTGTGTTCAAAAAGCATATGAGTGCGCTATGGTTTGGTGTTCACAAACCTATAGTTTATGTGTAGATATCTGGAAAAACCTAAAGAAAAAAATCATTCGAATGACCAATAAAATAAATGGTGTTTTTTTTTTTGTACAGTACAGTGCATTCAAAAAGTTTGTGGACTCCTTACCATAAGATTAGTATCTGTTTTTTTGACCGATTGTCCACATTAAGTCACCATTTGCTGTTTTATTAACCTTCACGCTTTTGGGAAGATGTTCTACTCGATTCTGGAGTGGGGTTTGTGCTCATTTAGCCACAAGGATGTCAGTAAACTAAGGTTCTGCTGTAGATGAGGTGAGGAGATCTAGCGTGCAGTCAGCTATCCAGCTCATCTCAGAGGTTTACAATAGGGTTAAGGTCAGAGTTCTATAGCAGGCCACTTAACCCATGTAAACTATATCTTAGCTTTGTGTATTGTCATGCTGGAACAGGTTTAGTTCTCCAAGTTAAGTTGAAGAGAACATTTTATGGCATCACATCCAAAGATATGCAGTTTTTACAGTTGTTTTACAGTTGTGTGCCTCCAAATTTGTACATTTAAATGTATTGCTTTTGGGAGATGCTCTTATCCAGAATGATGTGCAATTATCTAATTTATACAACTAAGCATGTGAGGATTAAGAGCTTTGCTCCAGTTCTGAGCAGTGACAGCTTTCTCCAAAATGCCATGTATATTTATGTATTTCTGCGAAATGGCAAAACGATTTGGAGATATTTGTATTTTTTAGCCATGTCTTGTCGAGCTTCCTGCTAAGATCAAGTTGTGTAAGAGTTTGATTGAACCGCATTATTATCTGTTCAGGAAGTTGTCTTTCTCAAAACTGTGTAAATATGTCAAAAACTGACAGGGTAATTTAATTCCTGCATATTCAGACTAGCTGTTCTGGATGTGGGACAAAATTCAGCTTAGACCTTACAAATTACAAGCATTAAAGCTTGTATTCACCTGACAGAAAGAATGTGTAAGCAGTTTCTAAATATTCAACACCAGAGAGACCTGTGGAAGCTGCATGGCCCCGGATGGTAGTGTTAGGGATAATAAATCATCACTTTTGCTTCTGTTTTAATTGGGCTGCCAGATTCAATTATATAAGGCTACAGAGTGCTGCGTCAGTGGGAGTGGGCACCCAACCATGAAGGTGAAACATGTACGTACTTTTCCACAACTGTCTAATCTCAACTCATGCAAGATACTGTATAATTATCTTTAACCTTTAGTGAAATCAGGGGAGACTAGGAGAAACTTTAATACGAATATGAATCCATAGAAATGTCTGTGTATGGCCTTGTAACTCCATAGAACACAAAAAGCTGAACATAAGCAACATCAGTTAATTGTGAATTGTACAGTAATTTATAGATCTGAGCATGTTAAGGGCCTTGCTCAAGGGCCCAGCAGTGGCAGCTTGGTGGTACTTTGATATGATTTGACAGTTTTTCAATTTGAAGGTTTTGTAGTAACAGATTGGGGTAGACCCACATATGGCTGGAAAAGTGCCCCAATACTTTTGTCGATATAGTTGAGTGTATTGTATCTCCTTTATATGTATATTTCTCCAAAATGGCAAAATTGTGTGGAGATATTTTGATTTTTTTTGCCATGCCTTAGCTATCTTTCTGCAAAGAATATACTAATCACTTGATTGTGTAGTAAAAAAGTCAAACAATTTGCATAAAATATGTAATAAATAATAATACAAAAATTTCCTTTGTTTGTCATACAGAACAAAACCGACAGTAAGATTTAGTGGTCAGAAACGTGTATGATTGGGTTTGATTTATTTCATTAAAGTGATGTAATCATCTTAAATCTGTCACGAGAATCCGTCTGCCATTTGTTTAGTTTGTTTTTATTAGTTGTAGACGTTCTGACTAACAGCAGTGTGGTGACTAGCAGATCCATCCATAGGGTTGCACGAACAGCATCTAACACCTGTCAATATTCTATCTGTCCCCCGGCATGCATCGAGCAGAGATATGGCACTGACACAGTGATTTATTCTCCTCACACACATACACTCTCTCAAACACACACACACACACACACACACACACACACACACACACACACACACACAAAACCCATTACCATGGCGACAAGCTGGACCAGTGCGTCAGGGCAGTGGTGTGACTGCTACAGGGGTGGGGTTAAAAAAAAGAAAAAAGAACAAAATGGTACATTGCTGAAAATGAAGGAAAAAAAATAAATAATGAAATTAACATGATTTTGTTTTAGATTTTATGAGTACATATGCTATAGATTTTGTAATTACTTGGACATTGGGCATTTTAGTGTCTAATGATCCTGGTTGAATGATGTCTGGCTGCTGTCTGGTTGCTGTCTGATTTTTTGTCTTGTTGACTATTACTTAGCATGTGGACTCATGATTCACACGTGAGAAGCTCTTTAAAATACCACTGTACAGTTGCCTAGCTGGGTTAATGCTGAATGTCTTTGTAATGAAAAGGGTAAAATGTTTAAATAAAGGGTACGAGGCTAAAATTTCCAAAATTTCACCCCCTAGCCAGGTCTCTTGATATAATAACAGCTATCAACAGAGGTAGGTGAGGGCACTTGCCCTTTTGAAAACGTCTAAAGCCAACTGTAACATCTTTTCAGTTTGCCACTGCTATGTCAAAAGAGCAGCTGAACACAATCCGAGGAATAAACTAGCTCAAAAATAACCACAAATAGCTAGTGTCGCTTTGATTGACAGGGGGAGAGTAATGGCATCCCTACCACCCAGAGAGCATGGCAAGTTTTGCTCATTTGTAGTCCCGGCTATGGGTAGCCATTCAGGATTTGAACAGACTGTAACTATTAACAAAAGTATTTGTAGAATACAAGTTAATTTAGGCTCATAGCCCAAAAACCCAATTGCACTTGTACTAGAAACTTGGTGAACTCTTGCATAATCAGTGAACGTTAATGGGTGTAACAGGATGTCACGAAGGGCTTTAAAACACCTGCTTCCTATCAGATGGTACTGCAGTACTTTGTCTCTGCCTAAGAAAAAGGCTAAAACAGGTTGCAGTCATGTTTTGCCCCATGCTGGTATGTGGGGCATGTCGTTCCAAACCACCTTGCCCCTAGTGTCCCAGGGCCTCTGAGGAAAGTGGTTATGCCCACGCCACACATGGCCTCAGCCTTGCCAATTGCTGCCATCTGTCCCATCACGTTCTCAGTGTTCCTGATCAGAGAGGCAGAGTGAGAGGGAAAGAGGGAGCATTTGGTAGTGAGAAAAACAACACATGCAGCACACAGGTCTGTTGACCACCTATGCATGAAGTGAATTGAGAATTTAAGTAAATTGATTACGGGAAATCTATAATAAATAACAACGTGGCACTTAAAAATTTAATATATGCTCTGTTTTAATTTTGAGAAAGACCCAACGAATGCTCTGTACCAGTGTGGTATCATGTAAAAATCATGGCTTACAACCAGGCATTCGAACATATCTTGTTCCACTTTATCGATAACAGGCACATACACTTGGATTTGAACTTTGGATTTGTCTTATATGTTGGCCTAAATTTAACATAGGAAAGAGAACTTACGGACTTCAATCTTGAGCCTTGATTTGGATTTGAGAACTCAAGAATTTGTCCTGGACTTGAGCGCTATTTGTTTGAGACTTGGCTTGAGTTGATTTGGATATGACAATGATCTTTGTCCTATAAAGTACTGATTTGAGATCTGATTTGAACATGAAAACCACTGACTTTTTTAGAACTCCCGAATAGATATTCTACTTGTACTTGAGACTCGCTGGCATAAGACTCATCTAGGACCTCTAAGTTATTTGAGACCTGACTTCTGACTCAAATTAGATCGAAGAAGATTTTTGATTTGGATTCATATGCTCCTGGTCTGGACCTGGACATGAACAGCTTGGACCTTGAATTAGGACTTCTTTGACTGACAATAAACTTGACTTGGCTTGACTTGACTAGAACACAAAAAAGAGTAGACTAGAGTACAAAAAAGTTAAAATACAAAATTTCATTTCAATTTATTGTGTTCATTTCGTTGATTTGTTTTGCATCAAGCCTTGATATAATTTGACTTAAGTACCCAAGCACTTTCTGTGCATTCACAGTTTGCAGATCCATCTAGATATCATTCTCTTCCTCTTAGTCGATTGTAACTTAAAATTGAGCTCTTATATAGAGAAGGAAAGGCGAATTAACTGTTATCTAACATAGCTTCTCTGTCAGGCAAGCCATAAAACCGCAAAGTGCTCAGAGTGGCTATTGCAAGGGCCCTATTACTTATGACAAAGCTTTTTATTTCCCCCATTATTCCCTCTGGAATGAAGTGATGAGCTTTAAATTAATTGGACACTTCTGGTGCTTTTTAGAAATTACCACCACTTTTTATCACATAAGGAGCTTCAGGGCTCAGTTGACTTTTCAGCAGCACTGCAGCTGGTGTGATTGCATCAGCTCCAAATGGGTCAGCTGTAAAGTTAAGTGAGATTTTTTTTCGCCTCGGTTCGACGATATAATGTTGCTGAATCGAACGTCTCTAATCACCCAGCTGTGATTTCAGGACAACATCCTTTCTGCACCACCAAAGCGGAGTGCTTCCTATTTTAAGATTGGGTAGAACCTTTTTTCATACTTCATTCATGTTTCAAGATCACAAAGGCGACTTGGTCTACTGAAATTTTGGTCTAAGTAATATGGTGCCCTCAGTGTAACATCTAAATATTGAATGATGGAATGGCTGAGAGTGATAAACGTATAGAAAGTGTGCATCGTAATAAACAAGGTGCAAACCAGTTAAACACCTGAATTTGCCCATGACACATTTAAGACATTCAAGGTACTTTACATTTAATGTAGCCATTGACTAATAGAGATGTCATGGTTACAGAGAAACAAACAAATCCAGCCTCACCGCACATGAACAATTGTCAGATATACTTTATACAACATCTTAACTTCTGTTCGGGTAATAATACAGTGTTAGTACAGTGGAAGATTTTGAAAGATTCTATGGCAGCTTTGCGCTAATGAAGTTATTAAATACTCTATTTTGCACATTGAAATATTTTCTCTCCAAACTTGAGCTCAGAGGGCAGCCAAGAGAGGGTCGAGGGCCTTGCTCAAGGGCCCAACATAGGCAGCTTGGCAGTCCTGGGGCATGAACACATAATCTTCTGATCAGTACTTCCAAAGATGTAAGTTAAGATGTTTTAGGGTCAGGGTGGGCCGGATCCAAGTGGAATTAACATTTAATAGTTTAAAGCAGTCAGGTCAGAGACACCAGATTCAACACAATGTATCAGGTTCAATGGTCATTTTTTTTAACAAAGGAAATTATTAATTTCTTCTGAAAAATTACCCTCCAGGACAGAACCTGGGCACCCACGATTTGAAGAAAATCTCACTTTTTATTTAAATATAGTCTAAGAAAAGATTAGCCTTAATATTTGATACTGCAAAACCTTCTCAGGAAGCATGACATTTTTTTTCCTTTGGCACTTTCATTGTTGGTATTTGTTCTGGGACTTGTTCAATCTCAATCCTGCTCCTCTTTACTGACAGAAGAGAAATGAAATCTTTGTAAGGTTCTTTCTTTTCCAGATACAGACGACGATATTGCAGGCCCTGACAATGCGAGACGGTGAAATTGCCCGTGTTTTCAAGATTGTGAGTTGGAGTTTAGTTTCTATGGAGCTGTGTTTTGATCGTAGAAAGCCAAGCTCCAGGAGATGATACCAACGCAAAAGGAGGTAAACGCAGGCTCTCGGTCACAATGCTGTAGGTAAACTGAACCCTCACACAAACTCCCCCCAGATAAAAGTCTCACGTCACCAATGATGTCATTAGAGAACCATGTGCAGGGTCATGTGTGTGAGTTTGCATTATGTTGCTCGGGTCATGTTGACTTTTGCTGAATGGATTGTTGTTATGGAGAACAATGAAGGGTTTCTTTCTTTGTTTGTGTTTTTGTTTAAGATACCTTTTTTTTTTTTTCAGGAGTAAAATTATTTGGATGCGGTTTTATTCTGAATTAAACCGTAGTAAATAAATTTTTTTTACTGAAAAAATACAGACTGAGAGCCAGCATTTGCACTTGTACACAGTATAACGGCCTGTATGTCAAAGTAGAGATTACTGCAGTCTCAACTTAATGAATCCAGCTCAGCTCAAGATTTATGGACGCATACAAATCCATATTTTGTTTAATATATTTATTGGTTGCATAATTTTGTGTAATGCAGGTAATATTTGCATTAGAAAGAAGGAAAGAGGCAAACGATCTGAGAAAGGGGGATATTTAGAGAGACAGACAGAAAGACAGACCGACAGAGAGAGAGAGAGAGAGAGAGAGAGAGAGAGAGAGAGATGTTTATCAGTCATCTGATACCCTACAGTTATGCCAGCTAAGGAGTCCTTTGTTATTTTGTTTGCGTCATACACTAATTTCTTTGCAATAGGACCTTTATTTCACAACCTTGTGAATGAGTGAGCATGCTCACCTTACATATATATATATA